>OY282593.1:25892497-26487497 GCA_958298965.1 Chrysolina haemoptera
GAATTTTGTCAAGGAAAGCAAGCGTATGTTTGCTTTACTGGAGAAACTTGATTTATCGACTGATACAGACAATGAAAATTTGAAAAAACTGAACAGTACATGTGATAGGTATGAAAAGAAATTTCGGGAAGCTCAGATACAACGTGACCAACTGAAAAATAAGATAGGAAAGCGTGAAGAAGCAATAGAATTCAGGAAGCAGATGATGGAAAACTATGCAATTTTTTTTTCAGGAAATGATTAATATGCAATTTTTTTTCAGGAAATGATTAGTTGATGAAAGTTCTGAAAGGAGTGCATATATATTAATTGGTCGATGTACACAGTGAAGGGCGATGTAGAGGGGCCCTTCACGGACTCTCATTGATTAATTATTTGAAATAAAAAATCTATTTTAAGCTGGGATCGGAACAAAATTCTAGAAATGAAAAATAAAAATGGAAATATTCATTGATTAATTATTTGAAATAAAAAATCTAATTTAAGCTGGGATCCGAAATGCAAAAAAAAATTATAATCGAATAGAAAAGAGAGGTTCATTGATTAAAAAACGATAAATAAAAAAAACTATTTTAGGCTGGGATTCGAACCTGTACAGCGCAAAATTCTAGATATGAAAAATAAAAATGGAATTATGCAAAAAAAATATAATCGAACAGAAAAGATAGGTTTTTTTTTGATGGGCGAGTTCAAGGTCACAAAACCAAAAAAAGCCCGAGAAATAAATCTCTTAATATCACCCTCCACCCACCTCCTAGGTGATATAGAGAGATTTCTTTCTCGGGGCACACTGCAAACTCACCACTGAGCTACGCAGCCTCCGAAAGAATTAGTCAAATTTCTTCTATATGAATGTTTTAAATCAAACCCCTGAAATGTATGCGACTAAATATACATGCTCCTACAATTCCGTAAAACTGAAGAGTTGGTCCATCTAGTGCCAAATAGCACAACACATATAAACTATACCAACTGAGCTAATGCGATCTCCGAAGGAATTCGTTATAGCTACCTCTAAAGACCTTTATTTAACCCCTCATGATAAATTCCCCCAAAGAAAATATGACTTTTTGTGATAGAAGTGCAAGTAAAAGGAACGTATGTGAAATATCTTGCAGTTTACAGGCTTGTAAATTGTACATGCTTCAAAAACTCTGCATGGGCAATTTACAAGCATATATTTTTGACCCTTGCTTGTGTTTATAAACTGCTAACAGTTCACATACGTTCCTATTCAAAAGAGATATTTTCTTTAGTTCAGAAGTATTAACTTTGTTAATACTGGAGGAATTTAACATGAAGGGTCAAAAACCCTGGGTGGGCACCCATGTATCTGAATCTTGGCGTATCCACCAGCCATTGAAGTGCAGAATGTTTTGATTAGGGGCAATGCATTGAACCGCTTTTCAGATATTTTGCTGCGATTTTTTTTATATATTTTTTTGGAAATATATGATCATTGCGAAAGTTTTTCATCATAGAACTTTTTTGAAATTCCCACTTATGAGTGAGATATGATTTTTTTAAATATTGATATCGAGATTTTGTTGTAAAATTTATTTCAAGTATAACCTACAATTTTATATTTTTTCTTGGAAGATATGATCATTTTTAATGTTTTTGACCAACAAACTTTTTCTTTATTATCATTCATGAGTGAGATATAATTTTCAAAAATAAGTAGGAGTAGGAGATCTGAGCCGGTTCTGGACCTACCCCCACCATCATAACTTTCAACCAGCAAATTATTTCGCGGTTCGATTCGCGGCCGCGAATTTAATCGCAGTTCGATTCGCGGCCGCGAATTCAATCGCGTTTTGATTCGCGCTCGCGAATCAAAACAGCGGTCAAGGTCTCGAATCCGCGGATTCGTCCGTAGGTCTATTATTTTGAATTTTTCACTTTCTTGATGTCCAACACTTCTTTTTCCTATGAAGTTTGTGAAGGTAACTCCTGGGAGGGAGGGATATCTACTCCCTCTCCTTCTATGGTGGTTTGTTGTCATGTTCATTGTGCGCATGTACCAGTCGACTTGTTTGAATAAAACTTAGAGTCGCATTAACATCAGCACCATTTCTGTCCACATCCCATTGATATCACACATTCCTACGAGCTAAATATGAACTCATTACCAAATTTGTCTGCTGAAGAAGAAGCAATGCCATGTATTGCAACAAATGATGACTTTGGTTTTGAAGATATTCCGGTATATCACTTGTCATCCCAAGAAGGTTTCATCGATGAATATAACATTGATGATTATCTGAAGATGGGAGATATACCGGAACCTTCAGAAAGTGTTGATCCAACCCTTTCACAATTGTCACTACCAAAATGCCCGTCACTTCTCTCTCCTCTTAGTGTCGATACGAAAGCGAAACCATCTAGGAGAAAGTGTGCATCTACTGCTTCAAATCCCAAGAAAACAAGTAAGGGTGTACGGAAACCCCGTAAGAAGAAAGTAGATGACACCTTCAAGAATGTGATAGGTGATTTGGAAGATGTATCGCTTCATTCTTTTGGTCCACTGCAGCGTTGTGGAGACATGCTTAAGAAAGCGAAATGCAGCATCGTAAAATCGAGAGCTATCATCGTCAAATGCGATGACGATGTTCGAAGAGGTAGCATGGACGACGAGGTGGTTCTTCAGAAGCTCGATGCAAAGATTGTATCATCGAAGGCTGAACTGATCAAAATGTGTGAAGATGCAGATAAACTCCGTTTCAAAATCACACAGAAGAATCAGTCCGCCCTTTGTTTGAAAATGCAAGCTGAGATTGAGCTTCAGGAGTCCACTAAACTTTTTGATATGGTGGCATCTGTACGTGATAAGTGGCGAAAAGAGTTTGATCACGCATTCCAAT
Source organism: Chrysolina haemoptera (assembly GCA_958298965.1). Taxonomy (NCBI): domain Eukaryota; kingdom Metazoa; phylum Arthropoda; class Insecta; order Coleoptera; family Chrysomelidae; genus Chrysolina; species Chrysolina haemoptera. Next base: position 25,895,362 of record OY282593.1, read on the forward strand.
CTGATAGTGATTAGCTCTGAGGATTATGAAATGTTATCAATGTTGTGAGTTGAAATGAAAGACTTTTTCAAAAATCTATGAAGTGGGGAGGAGTATGCAGATTATTTCGGTTTTGGCATACACTGGGCGTTGCGTTTGGTTGGGGCAACGTTCACCACTTCATGATTTATTCATTTTGAAAAAAAACTCAAAAATAGTTCTATATTTTCTATAGTTTATTAATAATCTTACAGCTTAGTGAGAATAATAAGTAATACAATTTCATTCAAATATTAAACCATAGCACTTTTGTGTAACCATGAATTCTTTCCGCTTGGAAGGCCTAACCACTTAATGTATAGTTTATTTCCTTTCCTCCTCAACACTTTTTCAACTAGGTATACGTCAGGATTTTGCGTTTTCAATAATTCTTCTCCATAAAAACATCCTCTAATCGGGCTCCCATCCATGTCTTCAAGAATATAAGTTATGGGGTATGTTTGGTTAATTTTAACAATTTTGAATAGTTCTGTTGTGTAATTGGCAGTGTAACCCTTTTCGAAAATATTCTTGTACTTGCTTATACGTACAATATCATTCATTCGAAATTTGGAAATACTTTGTTTTCTTCGAGGGATTACTTTGGAACTTTTGAATTTCAGTTTTGTTGCTGGCATAACATCGATTGGTTTCATACCAATTGTACGATGCACCTTATTGTTATATTTGCTTGTTATGATTGGAAGAATATTCAACCATTTGTTGTGTCCCATCGCTGAAAATTCTCTATAAAGCCACGTCTTTATTGTTCGAATTACTCTTTCAGCTATGGCCGCCTTCATGGTGCTGAATGTTGAATAATGGTTGATCTTATATTTTCGCATCAAAAATGAAAAAGAACTATTGAAAAATTCTGATCCTTGATCGCTTTGTAGATGTTTCGGGGAATAGTTGGCTTCTTTCAGCACATCTTCCATTGCATTGGTTACAGCACTACCTGTTTTATTTTTAATCGGCTTCGTCCATAGATATTTCGAGTAGCAATCAATGACCACAAGAACATATCGATATCCTTTGTTATGTTTAGCATAAGGTTGTAATTCGGCAAGATCTATTTGCCACAGATCTGCAAAACCTTTGACGGTGGTGGTTCTTCTGATGAAATTACGTCTTGCCGGCTTATGTAACTCATTGACAACTTGTCGTTTGACATCACTTATTTCATTATCCATCTCCTCGCAATCACTTATTTGTTTTCATTCAGACAAACAATTTGACAATGTTACGGCATCATATAATGAGAACAAACTGATCATTTTTGCTGATGTATTAGATTATTATACCTTCCTCACGTAATTCTTCAATTATGGAAATTATTTCATTATCATGTCCAGTGTGTCCAGCTGACTTTGAAGATATCAATAGCCGCAAACGAGCGACTAACTCCTTGGGTGAATTCCAGTAAACATAATTCGCAGGTTTGGGATCATACATTTTCTGCATTTTCATTCGATGGAACCCTTCACCTTTTTTTGTCCTACTTCTGGTCGTCTGATAATGTGATAAGTTTAGTATAGGTTTAATAACTTCACGGAATTTTTTAGATTTCGGGTGTTTGAAACCATTTCGCAGTAGATGTTGTTTGTAAGGTGCATTTGTTAGCCTCAATATTTTAGCATATGTATGACGAACTTCATCATCATCATCAACTTCAGGTGGGTTTTTCAAAAAAATCATGTTGTATAACTCCAGACTACTTGGGAATTCATGTGTTCGTGTTTTATTTTTGTTCCAAAATAATATATTTCCATCACTGAAACGTACATTGTGACTCCCCATTTTCAGTTTTTGTGTAGTAGGATCTAACCGTATGCCAAATATTCTGTCATAAGCTGCATTCTTAGTTTTGACATTTTCCAAATGTCTTTTCAAAACATCTCCAGTATTGTCTTCAAAATTATCAAATACGGACTTTTCATCTTTTCCGAATTCTTTGATGGTATCTGTCTCACTGTCAACAGATGATAATTCACTACTATATGATGAATTATTTCCCACTGAAGTACTCCTAACTTTTATTGGAGTAGACTGAGAATTCACTTGCTTCATCGAAAACGTCGGCTGTGGTGGCTGTGGTTTCGTGGTAGCAGCAGCTGAAGAAAGAACATTTAATGGCTTCATTATGGGATCATAGAGTTTTTCAAGCGCCATTCGATTTTCAATAAGTCCACTCTTGATAGAGTTAAATTTCTGCCGTACAGCTTCTGTTGTCTCAACAAGTTGGCGTTTCAAATTCAATTCATTGTTTTTATCTTCAACTACTTTATCATTTTTTGTCTTCATTTTGCTTCACAAGAGAGAGAATACACTGAAGTAACCTCTATGCAATTCAGTGATCGATTGAATGCGTATTGTATTATCATGGATATATAAAACTATCGAACCCCATGCGATATCTACCTTCATGCATTTTTCTATCCTTATCAATGACCAAAAATCCATATTGATCCTCCCAACATTTAACACACATCAATTGGAATTGCTTAAATGTTACATCGGGTGACACGTGATCCGAATAAATATGGTGTAGATTCGTTTCATCTTGCTTGAACATTACGATAAAGTTGGTATTATCTCGCACTAACTGTTTGGGCACTCGTGAATATGTTTGAGCAAGATAAAAACAGTCAACATCTTTATGACGTCCCATACAGAAATATGATCTTATAATATCCTGTTTTTCACATATTACATCATCGAAAATGAAAACAGAATTTGGTTTGGCATCGGATGGTTCCACTATTTCTGCATTATTACTGAATGTATAAAATCCCAACCCCTTGATGGGTTCCAATACATTTCGTAGGAATTGATATTTGGGTTGATTGAGTGATTTCGAATAGAGATAAACATTTGTGAATCGCAGTCCTTGTGGATGTGTTAAAAGAGAGATCATGGCATTCGTCTTTCCACAATTCGATGGTCCGATAATGAGTCCTCGAACAGATGATGGAAGTAGTGGACCATGCCGCAACACTTTCTGTCCATTCAATCCACAACCGAATTTTTCATCTAGATTATCTACAGCAAACTTTTCTTTCTGCTTCACAATGCGCATCGTACCGTGGTTGGAGACTATGTAAGCGATGATATGCTGTGAACATTTCATTTAAATGAGTACCATCAAACGATACGGATGTGTTCGTAGTGGATGCAGAAAAAGCGGTCGTGGATTCGTTAATAATTTAATAAACAAATTGCCGTTCGAATTACATTTACCCGGAGGATATCAGTATTGTGGACCCGGTACAAAATTGGAAAAACGTTTAGCCCGCAAAGATCCTGGAATCAATAAATTGGATATTGCATGCAAACAACACGATATTCAATATTTGAATCATCTAACTGATCTCACAGCGAGACATAGAGCAGACAAAGAACTCGAATACGCAGCTTGGAACAGGGTTAAATCGAAGGACGCTGGTATTAAGGAAAGAATAGCTGCCCTACTCGTTACCAACATTATGAAATCAAAGAGACGTTTCGGTATGGGTTGTAGTAGTACTACTGTGAAGACAAAGAAGAGGAATCAACCGAAGAAAAAGAAGAGAAATCAACCGAAGAAGAAGAAAAATAATCTCATAAAAATCGCCTTTGGTTCTGGGGTGGTTCATAAAGTGCGGAATGTACTGAAAAAAGCTGGGGGTGAGCAATTTGTGACGAATAATTTGAAAAAAGCCACCGTAGTGGCATTGCATGCAGCACGTAAATACCTCAAAGCTGCCGGTGGAAAGAAAACGATCCGCACGCCTCGCATAATTCCAATACCTAAAGTCGGAGGGATTCTACCATTGATACCAATTTTTGCTGGATTGTCTGCGCTCGGAAGTTTAGCTGGTGCTGTTGCAGGCATCACCAGAGCTGTGAATTCAGCAAAAGCAAGCAGAACCGCCCTGATCGAAGCGAATCGTCATAATAGGAAAATGGAAAGTGTGGCATTGGGTAAAAGTGGTAGTGGTATATACCTTAAACCTTACCGTAAAGGACTCGGACTCTATTTGAAACCATACAATCCAAAAAACTAGTTGATTCCCTACCTCGAAAACCTCTCACCGACATCGATCTCACTTATTATGCCAAGAAAATGAAAATTCCATACTTTCGCGGTATTTTCATGCGTGATACATTACCCACTAGAGGTCCACGACACCGCGAGACCGCCATTGTCAATTTAGATGGAATAAGAGGATCGGGAACACATTGGGTGGCATACAGCAAATGTGGGAAAGACATTACATACTTTGATAGTTTTGGAAATCTACCCCCACCAATAGAGTTGATTCAATACTTCCAGAAATGTTCGAAAGTGAAAATTCTATATAACTATGATCGCCAGCAGAAGTTCAACACAGTTTTCTGCGGTCACTTGTGCCTGAAGTTTCTCTCTGAATTATTATAGAATGGATAAAACTCCAGCAATGACTCGAGAGGCTATTAGGACGATGGGATTATCACTCAAAATGTATTCAAAATATCGGACCTTGACAAGAATGGATCGAGTGATGCTTGCAAATATGCCGAAGGAAGTGATACTCGCATGCGCTGCACATGAGATTGCTTCTGTTTGGGAAAAGTTACCTAAAAGTCTACAAGATGATGTTGATATAATGAAATATAGATATTGCAATGACCACCACAATCTTGACGGCGAAAGCGTTTCAGATTCTGATGTGAATGATGGTCCTATACCTCGAAAAATATTCTGCTGTTATTGCAATATAAAGGATATGAATATTGGTGCTAATAAAAATGAAATGGATATTGATGAACCATCTCCGAAAAAGCGTAGGTTGTCCCGAGTGTGTTGTAGACAACAATAAATTGAAGTGAAATCCATAAAATGTATCAGTCATGTCACGGAAGTTCGAACTACAAGCTGTCGGGACGAGTGTCTTGAGTGCAGACTTTTTCCCACCCGTTGAATTGGATAGAAACAGTCGTTATGGATTGGGACTTTTAGGATTCTATGGATGCAACACAGTAAATAATATAACTGAAAAAAACAATGTGATCAGTTTTAGAATCAGTGATATAAGTTCACCAATACTTCAGAAGTACACAATTGAAATTCCATGTGGTGCCTATGAAATAGATGAGATCAATGCAGTTATTCAGAAACATATCATGTTTCGATTGTTTCATGGGAAAAATCAAAACGATACCAATGCAGATGATATATTCTACCTACATGCCAATAATAATACTTTCAAATGTGAGATGCGATCAAAATATGAAATTGATCTAACTCATCCGAATTCCATAGCAAAGATGATGGGTTTTAATTTTGATAGATTTCAACCGAATCAGATACACGAATCCTCACATCCGATAAATATAACAACTGTGAGACTAATCCGCTTAGATTGCAACATTATATCTGGTTCATACATAAACAATGAAGAATCCCACATTCTTTTTTCATTCGATATCGATGTGGAGCCTGGATTCAATCTCACAAAAGAACCACACAAGATTATATATATGCCCATCAGTCCAGAAGGTCGTCAGTTGATTCACAACATCACAGTGCGTATTTTGGATCATAATAATAATCTCATTGATTTTGGAAGTGCAGAAGAGATTGTTATAATTTTGGAATTGAAAAAAATCTAATAACTATTATGGGTTTTTGTTATAATAGACAGAATCGACAAGGATTTGAAAACATTCCACAAATAGCTAAAAAGGAAGGTTCGAATAGAAAAAGGCTCATTCCAAAAGTGTACGCTAAACAGTTAGCACACCACACTGCTCTCTCGCTGAGAGATCTCAAATTTTTGAAATCAATTGGACTGAAAGTAAGGAACAATGGTGCTCGAAACAAATAGTGAAAAGTTGAATATATTTGACGAGCCGATGCTCGATCATTCCCTCACAAGTTTACATGAGCATACATATAAACCATATGGATCACCATTGTTTAGGAATTCAGATGAAATTCGAATTGCAATCAATAATCAAGACGTTATACTTGACATTGCTGAGAGTTTCATTTATATAGAGGGTAAATTCACACCTAAAGATGAAACAAAATTATGTTATCTCTCGAATAATGCAATCGCCTTCCTTTTTGATGAAATTCGCTACGAAATGGGTGGTGAACAAGTTGCTGTGGTCAGGAAGCCGGGGATAACATCTACAATGAAGAATATGATATCATTTGGACAATCGCATGCTAACACTTTATTGACAACTGGATGGGGACTTTCGGAAACTAAACAGGATATCTTGGATACAACTAGTCACGTATTCAGTGGTAAATTACCACTGAAATATTTGATGGGTTTCGCTGAAGATTACAACAAAAGTATCTTGAATGCCAAACAAGAAATGATTTTAATAATCGCTCGATCCTTCAAGAACTCATATATTGGTGAGGTTGATGCTGATTTGGAAATCAATAAAATTGAGTGGAAAATAAGACACATAGTGCCAGAAGATAAGCACAAGCTCAAACTTTTAAATAGAATCAACAAAAGCGGTCTGAATGCTAAAATCAAGTTGGCTTATCGCATGTGGGATCTCTATGAACTTCCATCACTACGTGGCACGTCTTCAGACATATGGGCTATCAAGACAACCAACGCCCTTGAAACACCTCGTTACATCATCATTGGATTCCAAAGCACTACCACTTCTGAAGACAGGACAAAGGACATCACTAAATTCACAACTGCTGATATCAATAACATTCGTGTGTACTTGAACTCTGAAGTATACCCATATGAACGTTGGAATTTGGATTTCGATAAAAAACTCGATACTTCGGCTTATTATGCCTATGAGAACTTTCAACGAAGTTATTATGATAAAGATATGAGTGAACCTCTCATGGACATTGGTCAATTTCGACAAAATCCACTATTCATCATTGATTGTTCACATCAGCCGAATGCCACAAAATCATCAACTATTGATATTAAGCTCGAGTTTGAAACTAGGAAAGTCAACTTCCCAGCCAACACCAAAGTATATGCACTCATTCTGCATGATACATTTTTGACATACAATGCATTGGATGGTTCAGTTCACTGCAGATATTGATGAAGACACACACACACACATTTTTTTCATTTTTCTTTCTTTATTCATGTAAAAGAGAAATAGGTAAATAAAACATGTGTAAAAAATTTTTATGTTTTTTTATTCAAATATCATTAGCTTAGAATTCAAATAGTCTTAGGTATGTACAAACAATCTAATATAACTTCTTCTTCATCTTCATCATAATTTTCTCCTTCTTCGATTTCACTATCATCATCATCCAGTTGGTACTTTTTGATGATGTCTTCAGGTAGGTATGGTAGGAGGCGGTGGAGAAATCTTTTCAGCTCACATTCAATCATTGCGTCGCAGAGGTGATGTAGATCGAAAGAACCATCTGTATATTTCTCGCAGAGATCCACACCCTTTTTGTAGTTCTCGTAATCACGCATACAGTGTTGGATCCTTTCTTCATCATAGCATACGCTCAGGTCATAATTGGTGGCGTGGTGAGCATCCTCGCTCAAAGCACGCAACTCAGAAGTTAACCTTTCAACGGCGGAAGAGATGTCTATGGCTTCGGTCCAGTGTTGACTTGCATACATCATCCACATTTTTCAAAAATGAAGCTATGATCAAAGAGAAATTATTGAAATAAGAATGCTACAAAAATAATCAGTACTACTCACATTAGACTTTTGATGATGTCTCCACCGAAGAGTGTGTTTAACAATGTATGAAAAGTTTTTATATTTTCCTTACAATTATCACCTATAATATAAAAGAATCAGAATTAGAAGATATGACAAGTGGAAATTATATATTACAATTATTCAGTGAGATCAAATTTGACCAACGATCTCGTTTTCATGCCGGCAAAGCTTTGTGGACTCTGACCCAAATATGCTACTGTATATTTACCACCTGATGAATTGATGCATGCTACATCATCATCGGTAAATTGTTCTGAAACGCGTTTTGGCAGCCATGTTTTGAATAATGTATCATTGCTTACATCAAGTAGTATCAATAAAATGGATTTACCAAACCGGGTAGAACAAACTGACATCGTCTTAATTGGGTAAGCTTCATTCAGTGGCAAAGATGATATTACTTTTTGCTCTAACACTTCCATCTCTTGTTTAATTATAGAATTGATTTTTTGTAAATCTACTTTTGGAACTGACATGATGATAATATATATGGAAAATATAAATAATTTTCAATAGAAAAACACACTCACTGATCTCTCTCACTGTGTAGGCACTGAATAACTTCACTACTCTTGCTGACTGCTCGACTGCTAGGTATACAACTTCTGATTTCATATCACCATACCAACTTCTTTTATAATAGATAGTGAACCACCCCCCACCACAGACTTATGAAACATGTATGATACAAAGCCCCCACCATGCGCGAGTTTGCATCGCATCGATAGAGGGCGGAGAGTAAATAGTAGTCGATGAGTCACCGCAGCGTATGGGTGTGTGACGTCAGCGCGGATCCAACCCACCCTATCGAGAGCGAGGGTGGATGCGCATAGCGTCACGCGACCCCTCCTCCCACCACCATCGCAAGGTATACATCACTGGAGAGTAATCAGAGTTCACATATCTAACTGGATCTCCGTGGTGTGCAGACGTGTTGTACCCTCTCTATACTTCGGTATAGATTTGTATGTGTACTCCACACATAAGGGTCATACACAATGGCAGAGTAAGTATACATGAAGGACATGGAAGACATTGAGGTAAGAAAAATAAATTAAGTACTTGGAAAAAGTACTTGTCCGTGTATGAAAAAAAAATCCAAGTCATTATAATCTCAATGTCAAACACAAACCCTGAACACCTCCCAACAATATACATCATGGTCAAGGCTAAGGGCAAGCCCAAGTCCTAGGTCAAGTCCTAGGTCGAGGTCATAGGTCGAGGTCATAGGTCGAGGTCATAGGTCAAGGTCATAGGTCAAGGTCAAGGTCATGGGTCAAGGTCATAGGTCGATGTCATAGGTCATAGGTCAAGGTCACTGATGACGTCATAGTGGTGGGGGGAGGCCCAGAACCGGCTCAAATCTCCTACTACAAATATGTTTGTGAATTCTGTATGTGTCTCTGCTGTTGAGGTTTAATTGGATGTCAATAGTAATACGCTTCTAGAACTACAGACGACGGTTCTCGGAAGCAAAGCAAGATAATTTGAAACCACTAACGTGGCATTGTAGTAATAAATGATACAGAAAACGAAACTAGTTTTTATTTAGTATTATCCGTTGAATATATGATAAGGCCTGAGTTAGAACAAATTCAGTTCTAGTCTGAAAGTTTTTTTTTTTAATTTACAGAATTAATTAAACATGCGTTCCTCTCCACAGTAGGTTGGAAGATGTTGGATTCAAGATGATTAATTTGCAGTGGTGTCGGAGATCATGATTTTGGGAAGAAGAAATAAGATAGAGATCTGAACTTTCGGGTGTGTTTGTTAGTGTTCTTCCTGACTTTCTTCTGCAACTGCGGTAGACATTTTCAAAGGCGGTGCAAAGCTTACTGTTTCATCATCTGAAAATAGAACTTTTAACTGGTGATGATCAACTGTATTGCCAAATATGCGCCAAACTAACTGACCATTATAAGACAAGAAGTATAGCTGAGGCACGTCAATCTAATAATAACATTAATGCTCTTCAAACACGACTCAACATCTGGCGGTCCTTTCAGTTTTGTTAACACCTAGACTTGTATGTGTACCTATATAAGATCAAATAATCTGATTAAATATTGTTAAGAAAGCCACGTGTGAAATTTTTGTGAAGAAAAAAGAATAGAACTATAGTAAACCAGCACTTTATTCGACATTTAAAATATATGATGTATATTCACAATAACAACAAGAATATCCTGTCACCTTAGCTAAAAAATACTGCACATTCTTGGTACTTAGACTTATCCAATTCTATTCCAGCCTACTGGTGGGATCACAATAAATATCAGTGAGATTATCTTCCGAATCCAAAGCGTTCTGTCTGGACAAGCGTCCCGAACTGTGTGAACAACTATGCAAGCTAAAATTACTATTACTACGACCGAACGAGTCCAAGTACCCCAGAACTGAACTACTTATATCGTCCGACATGGTCCTCAGTCTCCCCCCTTGCTTCTCAACGTCGTAATGCTCTTCCACCAAGGCGCTGTCGGATAACAGCACTGTGGGACTCACTTCTGTTGTATCTGTGAGATTTAGCTCGCTCCGAGTGAATTTTGTGGACTGTCTTTCCGGCGACAGGCTTTTCTGAGAGGCTGGGGACATGGGTAGGCTTCTGGAGCTGGGGGTTTTGACCTCGGAGCTCTGTCCCGACTTGGAAGTCGTTGAAATTTCAGACACCAGAGGAGTACTCTCATTGTCGCTGGTCTCGTTCAAGTCAGGACTGGAATGCAACAGTTTCTCTTTCAGTTTATGCAACTTCTCGAGCCCTTTCTTCTCTTTCTTCTCCTCTTTCTGGCTGGTATCGATGGACTTCGACCGGTTTCTGATCGATGATTTGAGCGGTTTTGTTTCGCCTTTGACCAAATTCAGAGAGCTCGGTCTTGTCTTGGTTTGTGATGCGGTGTGTTTATATTCGCCGAGCAGAGGGGTTTTATTTGTGATTTGATTCTCGTACATCGCCGATGACGTGTTGGTGCTGATGCTGACTCGGGGGTGGCTGTCTGAATAATCGGTTTTTATGACTACGTGTCTGCCTTTATTGGAAGGCTCCCCGGATCTCAGATTGGAATGTTTGTTCCCGACAGATAGTTTTCTTTCTACAACTGGAAACAAAGATCATATATTAGAGAGAAACAAGATGTCCTGCACTACCTGGGCGACGCTTATTGCCATAATCCTCTATAATAGGAATAATTGGGTCGAAAATCCATCAGAAAACAACTACTTTCCTGGCTAATACCCCGACGAATGTTGAATTATATCTAATGAATTTCCGTGCAGAGTTACTACAAGGATGTCTCCGCAATTGCTATGCATGGAAATGTTTATTGAAACATTTGGACCACCCATATATCGATTTCTGGGTTTTGTCCTCATTAATATACGATATGTCTCTGCAGACAATAACTAATGTCTGCAACAAATGGTTCAACAAACTCTCTCTCTCAACAAGCTTATTGTGAACAATGCAGATTTCTCCATTTTTATTGGTGGAGTTTTGGGTATTGCTTTGGTTGAGGGGCTGGAGTTCAGATGGCGCCCGTGGTTTATAGAACGCTAGGCTGCAGGCGGTGTCTCAGCTTCTGTCTTGACATGGAGAGTTTGTTGAACCATTTCTTGCAGACATTAGTTTTTGTCTGCAGAGACCTACCCTATACTGATGAGGGCAAGAACCCAGAAATCGATCTATCCAAATGTTTCAATGAACATTTCCATGCAACTAGTAATTGCGGAGACATCCTTGTAGGGCTCTGCACGGAAATTCATCAGATGTAATTCAACGTTCGTCGGGGTATTAGCAAGGAAAGTAGTTTTTTTTCGGATTTTCGACGGATTATGGTAATAAGCGTCGTCCTGGTGGGACAGGACATCTTGTTTCTCTCTTGACAAGCCTATTGTGAACAATGCATATTTCTTAATTTGATCATATTAGTTATAATTTTAATTTGCTCTGTTCTCAAATATTCAAAGTTACTAGACTAGAACCGAGTCTACATTCGCCTTTAATATCATATGTACGCTACAGTTTCATAACCCTGGTTATTCTAGAAATATATTTATATGCAAGATTTTTATTTGTGTTCTCGGCCTTCAAGTTTCTTAGAATGAACAAATCTAAAATAGGGTCTAAGCAATATTTATATTAGATAATTTGCCAGCGTGTCAAGTGTGTGAGAATCTACAGGGTGATATTTTTTATGGGCCATGTCCCCTTTTCTCCCCTTGAACTTTTTTAAGTTGCCTCGTTGGTGAATTCTAAAATACAAAATTAATTTTTCAACGACCGTTATCGAGAAAAAAATAGAAATTGATATATTGTGAACAGTCGCTTGTTGTCATTAATTTTGACTTTCTTATATTTACCGACGAAGCCAACTTTTCTAGAAATAAAATTATAACTTTTCACAACAACCACGTTCTCATAGATACGCAAAAACTACAGAAAACAAAACATTTTGAAAACGAACCAAAGAATTTATTTCAAATTTTAGAATTCACCAACGGCGCACCTCAAAAAAATAGGGGGAGAAAAGGAAGCATGACCAATAAAAAATATCACCCTGTAGATTCTAACAAAAATTTAACATTGATGTAAGCCCTAAAAAGTAACCTGTGTTTTCAATTTGAGCAAAATATCTCATAAACTGCATGATCTATAAAGAAAAAGCAAAAAAAATCTTGAAATTTCAACACCCCGTAGATTGGTAACGAAGCGTTTGTGGATCTATGTTTACATGAACTTTTAGTCGTAAAATAAGCCAAGGAATTTCCTTTCGGATGTACATGATGTTTAGGAACACCCTGTATGTATAACTTACCCTATGATAAACGAGCAAAGAGCAAAATGCTTCACAGATGAAACACCTGAAAAAACTTTTGTGTATTTTTCAATTGCTCCCCCCTCCCCTGTATAAATAATTTTTTTTTTCAATAGGTAAACAGTGTAAGCAGTTACCATTACGAAGCAAATATTTTACCATTACCACAGAAAATAGCTAAATATCTACGAAATAGCAGATATGAGCAATTCAAGAAATTCAAAATTCAACATGCAAGCTAGGTTAGCTTGCTCAGTTTTGGTGCTCAAATATTTAGTGTTCAAATAAGATTTATGGTATCAACAAAATTAGTTGCTGCTGAAATACATATAAAAAAATTTAAATCTCAATACTTAGGGGCTTAAAAATAAATAATTTGGTAATTACATTTTGGTGCTCAATTATGATTTTTGGTGGCACCAGATAAATATTTGGAAGTCATATTAATATTACTTTGCTACTCGGTTAAAAACGACACCTAATAATTTTCATTCTGGCATCATATCTTGGAGATAATTTAGTTTCATTTACTATTTGCAGCAAGATATTGCGAAATTCCGTCACATATTTCAAAAAATGTGGTTTTCCGTTGGGAGGAAGAAAGGAGAGAACATTCAGAGAGTGATATCATATCTAAGAATATACCATCCGCGTGTAGCATAGTATTCCCTATATCGTCCATGGCGATGAGGAGAAAAAGGGGCGAAAATGAAAAATTAAATTGATCTCAGGTGGCTATGATTTGAATTTCAGGATCAACATTCGATCCTGAACAATATTTCCCCTTGACTTTTATTTCTACCGTGAAAACAAAGTGAAGGGATATTTTTTTAAAAACAAAGCATGTTTTTTAATCTTGACTTGACTATAGAGCACTGTCAGTAGGGCAGGGCGATACTCCTAAAAATATCGATATGTATTGGTCTTTGTTGTATCGGTACAAGAAAATATCGAATGTTAAAAGATCGATACTTCAAATATCGATCCGTTTCGATACAATATATTTATAATAAAGAAAATGAATGATGTAACCTGAAAATTCTTACAACATAACCTGAATCAACACAGAACATTTTACACTAAACTCAAAACGATTGAAATATTAGAATACAGTTCTCGGATCGCGTATCCATGTTTATGTGTGCGAAATTTCATATGGACTAGACTTTAATTTTCATGAAGAAGATTGAATAATAATCTGATACTTTCGATACGATATTGACTGGAAAGTATCGATATCCCAAAATATCGACTTGGAAAATATTGACACAAAATATCGAGTATCGATGACTAAAGTATCGATACTCACAAATATCGTATCGTATCGCCCTTCCCTACTATCAGCTGACATCACAACATGGCGGTCATGGGGCGACAAAGTATTTGACATTTGATGAATTAAAATTAAAATCACTTTTCGCAGAAAGATTCACGTAGCCTTGTGGAAAATGGGTTTGTTTTTGTTCAGTGTGGTTTGTTTGTCCCCCTTTGACATTGTTCCGCAACTGTCATATTACGTCACTGACAGTGCTCTCCAATCTACCGCATGTTTATCAAATTGTTTTTTGATTTCACTATTTAGATAATGAAAGTAAGAGATATTTTGTTTTGCACCTACGCACTCAGAATCGTGTTCAGCGCTCTAAAAACGTTCTACTCAACAAAACGAACAAATCTGCTCGAATTGCTCATACCTGCCGCCTAGCGTCATCCACCAAAAGCACTTACTTGGAGAAGGGGGTTGCGAACTGCACCTGGAGCTTTGATCGCTCAGGCTTTCAGAATTGCCGGCGACGCCTATACTGACAGGCTGCCAGTGCATGTGACCTATAGGCGAGGATTGCAACAAAACAAAATCTGTCTCACCTATCCCGCCAGAGCTGTTGGTGCGAGAGCGACAGCCTCGATGAAAATCTAAACAAAACAAGCGACTAAGCCGGAGGTCGTGGGAAGAATCAACGTGCGTTTGTTTGTGCCACATGCTGCGTTATAGGATGAGCTCTTGTTCTCCGATTTGAAATGTTTGGAAGGCCACAAAAATATCTGTTTCCATTATTTTTTTTAGGGTTTAGGAGGTTATATAAATGGTCTGATAACATTACCATTACAATGATATTGTTTATGAATTAAACTTCCATTCTTATATCAGTATCATCATCTGAAAGTTTCTGAACTAGTACAATTTATGGACTTTAATAATTTTTCAAAATCTAAGTATTGAATTTTGCGGTATATAGAGTGTGGCTTTTTATAGCACCCCCCCTGTTTTTAACGGTGTGATTGATCGATAGATGGCGTGGGGAAAATATCAACTTAAAAAATTCAAATAGTATGGAGTCAAGTGTCATACCGTTGAAAAGACCATTCAGTTTTTTCAACGATCTACATTTTTTTGTATTTCTTTCTTTAATTTTTTTTTGCAATTCGCATTCGAATTATCAAGTATACGTGCGAATCTGAATCATACCTCGATAAATTGAATGATGTGGAACAATGGAACCGAAAATATTTTGGGGTATTACCAATTCTACTTTTTGAGAGAGAGAAGATATATTACAATTATTCGACGGCGCTGGGGGAACATCATTTTGAAAATTTCGAAAGGCATAAAGATCTAATTTGTGAAGAGAATTGAATTATATTTTCAACGATGTGACACTTGACCCCCAAGACGTTTATATCGGACAATCGCCATATCTTTGATTACAAAAAGTAGTATCAGTATAATACCCCCCAAATGTTTTTTTTTTCATTTTTGTACGTTAAACTGTTCAAAAGTTAACGGGGGGGAGGGGGTGAGGCTAAAAAAGCCGCACTGTATAACAATTCTCTGCTTTTATAAAAAAGGCCAACACTAGAACTTTATATGTTTTTTCTTTGGATAAAAATTAATTGTTGGTGGCTCGATTTTACAGACTTTTACTCTTGAATAAGGATCTAGAATTTATCATACAAACCACCATTCAATTTTGAATAACCAACATATTCAAATTGTGTTGCAATGACACGAATTTCATTGAAGCGTTTCCTCTTGTAGCAGAAAGTCTTTGACAAAACTTTTTCCAACAGTTCTCAAATAGGAGGACAAAGAGCTTTTCACAACCATATAAAATACTTAGTAATTCATGCAAAAGTCCCGCACGGAAATATTATCTTAATCATGAAGGTGGTGTAAAATAATAATTAAAGTATTTATTTACTATCAACAGATCAATATAAATATTAATCTATGCTTTATGATATTTAAATATTATTTTCGGCAGTGACGATGATTGGCAAATGATACTAAGGTAAACACTATTAAATTGCCACAGTGTTTCGCAACTCAAACAGCCGTATGCATAGTCATTAGCGTGAATGGCTAACTGGACAGGGGAATCAAAGTTATAACACAAAATCATAATATAATTGTTTCAAGATATGATTTTAAACAAATGTATAGTGGAAATTATGAACCTTGAAAGGTAGGTAGATCTGGAAAAGTGAGAATTCTCTATTATGACTTCTAAAACGAAAAAAAGGTGACGTTGAACATTATGATAAAAAATAAATTTTTGTTTTTTTAATATATACTTACATATTGTAAACTAATTAATTTACTTCAATATTACCGTATCTTCAATACCTGGGTGAATGTTTCTTCTAAGAACTCTCCTTAAACACCTACAAAGTCACTGTTATAGCTTGCTCGGGAAAATACTGTTCTCTCACTTATTAGTTCCAAAATTAATTGTGCTATTAAGACTAGAGCTTACATTGAAACTCACTTTACTACCTACAATAAACATCTCCATACTTAGTGTAATGCAAATATTTGCAAATTCCCCAAGTTTGCTTAATATATAATATCAATAATTTTCTGTAATTAGAACACTATCAACTAAACTGCAAATAAATAATACCACCAATATAATTTTACAGCTTCTTAGCGGGTAAGAAACGTAAATTTGTGGCATGTCATGGTTCTTTCTTTCTGGTGATAGATTTGAATGCTCAAAGTTCGAGAATTTTTGCAGGAGAGTATCAAATAAATGACAATGTCGATTATACCTTTCCGAGGATTACTTATTGGTTTCACCACGGATGGCGCTGCGACTGACTTTTAATTAGGGTCACTGGATCCAGAAGGCAGAAGCAAAGCCTTCTGGATCCAGTGACACTACTTTTAATGTCGCTGTTTAATTTGTGAGGAAATAAGTTATACAGTAGATTATAATTCATTGGGCTGTCGTAGAACAAAAGCGTCTAGCCGTACCATTCTACTTTTGATCACGCAGTTCGGCATGCGCACTTGTTTACGCTAGAAGCGAGGTGAACCGTCAAATATATGGATAAATAGTCGTTATTTCGTAACAATTTTGTATTGTTATTAGGTCTAGGTAAGGGTAGTCAGGTCAGGTATGGTTGGCTAGTAATTTACGCATTTTCAACTCGGCTTTCATGCAAACTAATTCACTCATTTTCGACTGACTCGCAAGCTAGGCTAGCTTGCTCAGGTTAGGTTTGTGCGTCAATTGCGAGCGAAAAAACAAATTCAAGCAGTTTCAACTCAGTTTGCCTGCCTGTTTTGTCATCTAAACATCCCGCCATACCGCATTGAATGACTCACTTGGTCAATCCCATTATTTCCAATCGAGTTGTGCGCATGCGGAACTGCGGGATCAAAAGTAGAATTAGTACGACGCTTGTGGGCAGGACGACTCTAATTTAGTGCTAATATTAGTGCTAGGAATCGCACGTTAAAACGTAAGACCTCGTTAATCTATGGCTCGCACAAGTTTCGACTTTTGAGGACTGCCGTTCGTAAGGGGACGACAGCTGATTAACGAAAAAAAACAAACACACAAAAACTACAATAAGCAATTGCAACTGGGTCATCTTGGAAGACTGTTGCACAAATATCTGTCAGATGTAATTCAATGTCCGTCGTGATATAAGCCAGGGAAGTAGTTATTTTCTGTCAGATTTTTGCCTCATATTTTCCACACGGTGGAAATATTTGGAGAGAGGGTACTTCGACATTGTCGAATTTACTATTTCATTTATTTGATACTCTCCGGAAAAAATTATCGAACTCTGTTCACTTCCTGGTGTCTTTGCTACTGAGGATTGCTTATTGGTTTCACCACGGGCGGCGCTGCGACTGATTTTTAATATAAGTCTCTACTTCATCTGTCTTCTTTAAATAATAGAGAAAGGTGCATTTTATCGATTTGTTCATTTGTGCAAAAAAATCACAAATTTTTTAAAAAAAAATCAATCTTGATATATCAAACAAATATTCCAGTTATTCCACTATGTTCTGAATGTATCTGCCAAATTTGAGTTTGTTTTGTTGTACAAGTGGAAGTAATAATGAACGACATTAAAATGGCCGCTTCTAGTACAATTATTACCTGGACAAAAACCACCCGGACAAAAAAACTATATTGCAGGTAATCAACTTACTGAAAGAACGAAAATAACTTACTTTGTAGGTTATGTTTATGGTTATAAGAAGGTCGAATTTTTGTGTAAAACAGTTGTTTTTGATGCTTGTAATCGGGAGATTTTTGTCCGCGGGGTTTTTGTCTGGGAAGTTTTTGTCCAGGTGGTAATTGTCCTGATGCCTATACGGCCATCGTAACAGAAGGCGTCACAAGACCCTTGTTTCCATAGCAAAAAAATATTTAACCACTTGGCCATCACATTTAGTAAAAATCTTATATCTTTGGGTACATTTGGCTCGACTTGAATATCTTGACCCCCATCCAGAAGTTAGAAGTTACAAGGAGTGAGAGCATAAAAATGATCACGAACTTCATTTTAATTTTGACAGCTTCACCAAACTTTAAGGAAAGTATAAGGCTACATTGGTGCTTCAAAAAACTGTTTGATATAACTAACAAATTTGAAGTGTTTCAAAAGTTGGAAGGAGGGGAGGGGGCTATTCACGGCTGTATTATACGTTTAAAATTATGAGACACTTTTTTCACAAATGGACACGAAGCATTTTTTCGGAAAATGTTACAAATATATGATACGATTTCAAAGACATACAAAGCAGTTAGCATGCACTAAATCGGCTAAGAAATGTTACGGACATGCACAAACCATACACAGCTATTGAATTCACTAACAGCGCACAAAAAAGGGGTAGTCCAAAACAAAAGTTGCGATAAAAAACTATGCACATATACACATACATACCCCTTGGATTATTGGACATCTCTTTCAAGCTGTTTCAAGACATTATCACAGCTTTTGCAGTTTACCTCAAACACCCACATTTTCTTAATTCAGTTCTATTTTCATTTTCCTGTATGTCAAGTATGCCAAGGTTGTTTTCGATTTGAATATAGACGCAAATCACCACTTCATTATGGAAATTATGAGGTTTGTTGATTTAAAAAGTAATTTACTGCAGAGTTGATTTTTTCATTAATTGATAGTAACCTACATTTTCATAAAGCACAAGGAACATTAATATTCATAACTAAGTTGTGAGGTAATTATTTTATTTGGTGAAGATTGTCTGAAAATAATTAAAAAACAACCACTGATTGTATGTATTTTTGCTTAGGTAGAAAAAATAAAATTGCTGATGATATTGGTAAAAATATTTTAGACACGAAATAAAAAACTAGATACTACAATTATTGCATAGTATACAATAACAAAAAATGTGTATGATATATTTTTGTCAATAATTTGATATTGTAATTAATTCCTAAGACAAAAATTAACAAGTAAAAAAATGGTAAACAAATATTAATATTAAATATTATGTGAGTAAAAAAACAGCTTGAAAGAGTAACATACCTGAAATTCCAATATGTATTACCATATCTTGCGTTTCTTACCATATAAATACCTAAATTAAAATTCTTCATCGCTACATTGTGATGGACAATCCCTTTACAAGTACAAAATAAAAAACACATGCATTTCCATTTTTCTTTATTAATTTATAAAATAAATACAAATCAATAATGCCTACTTACAATAAATAAAATTCAAAATATCACTAACCTTTCATAATAAATTCTATAAATTCTACTTAGTTCTTCATGCTCGGTAAACGTGAATTCAATAACTGCATAGAGGAAAAATTACAGTGAAATGGCAACCGAGAGTGTTAGAATGTTTCGACGAACCAGGAAGTTATGCTATATGAGCGAATGTTTTGTTAATAACAATTGAATTGATGTTCCAATGTTTGCCAGCAATGTAGAATGATTGCCCTGCAGAAACCAATGAAAAACTTTACCGCAGAAATTAAAATCGCTGTTCCTTACTTTTTTTCATTTTTTTTTGTTAGTTTTAGGAAAAAACATATCGTTTCAGGTATTTGACCTTGCAGAACTGGACTTTTTGCCTATTCATAATAATTTTTTTCAATTTGCCGCCATACCAGCGATCACATGACATGTGTCAAAATCGATTTTTAGGTTATCGGACATGCACAAAACTTTTCCCAAGAATCTTTTATCGAATACTCTAATAATAAACATTTTCCCATATGGTATACTTTTTGGCGGTCACTGTATATCGAATGCGCATACGTATATGTCAAATAAAGGAAAACTTAAACAATAGAGGTTGCAATAACTCTCTATTATAATTTAATAAATATCTTCATGAAGTAACTATTGCTGTCTTCACGATCATTTCATTTAATGTATCTTAACATGTTTGTGCAGTACATGTTCTTGAAAGGAAATTTGTTTATTTTTACTTTCATTCTGCCTGCTGGAAACATGAGGCTAAATACCAAAGTATTCGCTGTCTCTAACCGAACAAAACATGTGGAAATTCAACAGACTAACTCAACAAATTTCAGGGCAAAAAGTTACAAGTACCCCTGACCAATTTTTCCACTGATCTCTGCAGGAGCAACTTCTGTACAACATTCAAACGAAAAGCGCCTCTAAAACCGGCAAGGTGATAACTACAGAACTTTCTCCGAGAAAGACTGACTCTTTAAATAGACTCTGGTAACGAACCAAAAACTATCAAAGTAAGGGTTAGTAAAATGTCGAGGTGACCGCATCATTGTTAATACTGTCCTAAATACTGGAATGATATGAACACGTTATAGTACAGTACAATTATTCGGCATGGATATGTTCTCCGATAAACTATCAGAAAGGTCCCATATATCATGAAACCACAACTATCAATTATGGAGGATCATGGCTTCACCCCAAAAATAACACCCCTTTGGTAAAAAAAGTCTGTTGTCACCTATAACTCGTCAACCGTTGAAAATATCAAAAAAGTATTCATTACAACAATCAAAGCTTGAAAAATTTCCTAGAAAAAAGTTAACAACTAATTTTTTTGTATAAGCTATAGTTTACAAGAAAGTCGATGTCGAAATGAGGGTATGCTTTTCTGGGCCAACTGCTCCCAGTCCTAAGATTTTGCACACTTTTAGGTCTATAAAAAAGAAATATTTTCCCAAAACTTCAATCTCCAAACCATTCCGGGCATCTTCAAATAAGTTCTTTTAGAGCAAAATTTGTGAAGGAAATATATGATAAAATAGACATTTTGGCAACAAAGCGTATGTGTTTATCCTGGGTTTCTCTGACAATTAGTTACTGAATTAATTCAAAAGCAATGTTGCCACTTTGCATTTCTTGGAAATAATTGATAAGAACATAATATTATATAAGATATGGGACCTCTACTAACAGTTTATGTATGAAAATTTCCACGCCGATTCATTAGGCAGATATAGTGTATATTTCACTTCAACAACTGTACTATTAGCCTACTCAGTTCTTTCTCATCCAAACCAAGAGCTTCGCGGCGTTACTTATAAGCGTCGCCGAAACTACTCCCATTCCGACCCGAAGTACCGGGCCTAACTACTTGTACGTTCGGCTTGTGATATTCTACTTGTACGACGCTATCGACGTACTTAACTTTCTTATTGCTTTTTTCTGTAACGTGATAGTTATTGGGTAGTGATTGTGTTAGTGCGTATTGAGATTCACCTTGAGTCCCGTCGGGACTTGGCGGAATGATGGAAGTCTGAGGCACGTCCGGGTCTATGGTTATCTTCGTCTCTTCCGTTTCTTCTAGAACGTCCTCGCACGCCTCTTCGTTGAGGGTTTGCAGCGCCCCGCAGATCATTTGTTCTTCCAGCGTTACCTAACAGACAAAACGTGTCAATGTCGGACAAGCAATGTTGGCAAATCTATGGTATATTAGGGAGTGAAATAATGAATTTACTTTGACAGCATCTTGGATTGCCTAATACATGTATGTGAGCGAAGAAGTTGTAATCCCATCATGGGCACTGAATTTTAAACTTATGCGCCTAGTAGAGTAGCAACAAGGGTTCTAGGCCAATATCCCACTCTCACCAGAGGTGCGTTTCAATATTACGTCCGACGTTGTATATACAGAATAATATATGAAAAGTTGTACCACAGAACACTAGGTTGTGCGTCAGAAGCACCTCTAACGGGGCATGGAAAAGCATTACTTATAAAGTTGTTTAATTTCTTGACAAAGAAGTATATTTTAACCTAAATTCTCATGATAAAGAAGAATTATTCAAGATCACATTCATCAACACTGGATGGATTTAGATTCCTCAATAACATATGTAGATGTGTAGAAATTTTTAAATTCCGAGCTTTCATGCAGGACCACTATAGACTACTCTAGGTTAGGGGTAGGCTGTCAGTTATACATACCTGATACTAGGTACGCATGTAAGTATTAGAAATTAGAGGTGTATTTAAGAAAAATACGAAAAAATCAGAGGTTTTTCCAAAGAAATTTCAGCAAAGACAAAATTCATCAACACAATACTTTGGCTAGAGGAATTTCAATGTAGAACAGAAATTTTAAGGTATCTTTGTTTAAAGTACTATTTGGTAAATTATACATTAGAAGTGAGATTTGTAAATAAAGAACTAAGTGAGCACTAGAAGCAAAAGTGGCAGATAATCATAGCAGACTCGTAAGTACACTCCGACAAGAAATTTCATGTTTCCATGATATTAATGAACACTGCATAAGGAGGGGAAAATCAGTTATCAAATTATAATGTAATCTAACTAATTAGCACTGTTGAACCTATGGTCTAAAATTTAATTTCCGAACCTCTATATGTACGTGTATACAGAGTGTGAATAAACTATTTACCATTATTTGAATAGAGTTTAATGACACTGATGGTATGTTTATATTGAGCACATTCCTTTTTTATTTTCACGTATGACTTAAGCCCTTCGGTGAAATTTTCTATTAGAATATACTTACGATGTTCCCTGTAGAACAATTAGTAAAAAACTGCTCTTAGGGAGCTGTGCACACCTGAAGGTCACGTCTAAGATAAAATTTGCCAAACTGTAGGAATTATGTACTTAGATTGTTTAGTTTTAGTAAGTTAATAGCTCTTATAGTTTAGTTTGATTCAAATCAGTCCTCATTATAGTATATTCATATTTCAAAAACGTACGATGTAAACAATGTATCCACCATGTGATCGCCAATTCTCGCACAGAGTTGTATTCAGTTTGGTTGCGTTGCAATTATTAAAGCTGCGTTTAGTTTAAAATTTCCGCGGTGATTTGTTTTTGTGTTTTCAATTAAATTATTGACTCTCTATTTCAAATAGTTGTCCTGATCTTGTTCAGTTCATATTTTAAGGAGTATATGAAATAATGTATACATTTTCAAATTCATTTCACAAGGTTAACAAGCATAATACGCCTCTGTTCTAGTTTGATGTTCACGTGCTTTTGTTGACATCGTCCGTATTTGAAATGCGAATACACTATAGTCTAATCATTCTTCAATTCTAAATATACCCGAAAAAATTACTCACTTGCTTTTCAATGATACTGTGTTTCCTTTGCGGTCCGTCCACTTGCATTTTTCCTAAATCTTTATCGTTCGTTCCACTTCCTTTACTGATGCTATCTGAGAAAGTAAGAAAGTAATGATGATAATAATAAGTTTACTATTCGATATTTTGAAACATGACTTACTCCTCCTTTCCACTTGTTTGACGGCTTTGAAAGGTTTTACTTCGTCCTGTCGTATTATGCTCGTGATTTCATGTTCTCTGAGCATTATCAACAAGACCTTGAACATTTCCCAATCACCAAAAGACATTTTCAGCAACTAAAAGGAATGTTGGTACAAGTGAAAACAATTACCACAGATTCAGTACGTTCATGAAAAAATTGCGGAAACATTTGAAACACAACTTTGCACCAAGCTTTGGTTTTTAGTTGATAGGATATTATCCTGATAGTAGTAAACAAATAAACTGAGATTTGAATAAAAATTAAGGTTAATACGAAAAAAAAATCAACAACTAAAATTAGCAAAATGATAAAAACTCCATCAAATATTTCGTAGATCATATTAGTTACTTTTTTTAGCTCCTCCAAATCACAGTGTAGCAGCACTCTGCCGTTGATGTTCTGTTCCCTTATCATCCTAGTATACTCCAACAAAGCTTCTTGATTCAACTCTTCCATGCTCGATAAAAGTTTGCACACCCCCTCTACATTCAAAGCTGAAAGCCTCGTTTCCAGTATCTCAGGCTGAAACAAATAATTCATAATATATCACAATGGAATTGTGATCAAACCTAGCATCTTCTGTTCGGTACACATAATGAAAGGTTCAAACAATGAAAGTGAATGACACAATTATAGTTTTCAATAAATAACAATAGATAGCTATTTGTGTATATAGAGCACAAAGAGATGGATACACTTTAATCGATGTCGTAGACACCGTGTTTTCGATGAGGTAGTGAATGTAAGTCTCCTCTAATCAATAATCAAATTCAGAAATTCCTGGTATGCACGGTCAACCGTTTAGGAGTGGCCCTGAGACTTCGACAGTCTTATATGTATATCACTTGCGATGCATCGAACATCAGCTTTGGTGCTGTACTCCAGTCACTAGGGTGGCAAGAGATCGCAATACGGTCGGTATCCAGGGTTCAGTTCATTGCACTAAATGACAATTGGAATCCCCTGCAAATAATGACAAATAAGTCAATTTATTCAGCATCAACTATAAATTATAATTGATAACACTCCAAGTCAATGAGTCATGGGCCTCTTTTCGATAAATCAAAAGCGATATCGATCCACCCAATCGATGGTATGTGGTAATGGATGACTCGTTTTTGCAGTGCCATTTGTGGGACCTTTTCGCTTGTTGCTGCACTGCCTTTTGGGATGTCTGCCGCACTTGCAGATGAAACGTGAGACTAAAAAACCCCGCAGTCCACGGCTTACAAGCTAACATATAAATGATGAACTGGAATCTGCCATGACAGCCTACATTTTTCAGTCATCACTGAATGTAATTTTTTTTCTTTCTTCTGGGGAACTCAAAGGCGTAACAAATCTCGTTCTAATGTATAACAAAATATTCTCGATCACCAAAATAACCTACCTCTAAAACAGTGACAGGAGCCATAGGAAAATGTGCTTGGAAAGATATCGGGTCGTTCCACTGTTGCCACCCCTGCATTCCCGAGAATTGCGGATAGACCACGCCCTGTGGCTGTGGTTGACCGTTCGGTGCCGATTTAGGTCCAGTTCGCACTCGTCTCGTCAGAGCAGATCTAGGCATATTCCAGTCTATCGCGTTGCTCATAGATGGCGTTTGCGAGTTTCTCGAAGTACCGCCCAGCATGATACCTTCGTCTTCTTCAAAACCTTGGGTTTCCTCTGAAAAAGGATAACAACGTCAATGCGTGAGAAAATATATAATTACTTACATTTTTATGAAGAAATAAAACAAGTGATAATACCTTTGATTATTTTTTTCAAATAAGGATCCAAATTAATCGTGAATGGAAGGAATATTTTGAGATCACTCACTAACAAACTAGAACGATGAAAGGATAGGAAGATATCCAATTTTTTCTCATCCCTATCTAATTCAAGAAGAGGTTCTGCGTCTTTCACCATCGGTATATGAGGCCTGATCCTGAAAAATATTATATATTGTTGAATATGCAATTTTAAAAATTAAATGGTCAAAATAATTCCTGGTCTAAATTTTCAGAAAATATTAAATTGAATGCTGTTAACGAAAAAAATAGCGTATTGAATGTTTTATTGTTGAATCTTCATAATATTCATTACAATAATATATACCTAAACATACTTATCATATATAGATTTGAGGGATACGTTATCGTCCAGAGATTCTTCATATATATCATAATGGTACAGTATCCATGAAGTTCGAAAGGGCCATTGTTCCGTAATATTTATCCAGGATGCTAAACGATACCAGTTGAAATCGATTTGGAATGCTTTAAGTAATCTCCCTGAAAATGGAATGTATTAGCATAATGTCAACAAATGCCTTTTAAAAGATAGGCTTCACAATTATTTTTCTTTGTTTCTACTCAAGCAATAAATTATACTATAGTAAAGCTACTACTTCCACCTGCTTAAGATAAATGATTTTTTAAAGCTGAAGATTGGGATAAATACTGATAAATTTGAATACGGTAAGAGATCTTTGAGTATTGATGAAAATATCGCAAAAAGAGAGATTAAATATATGAAATTCGAAATATTCATTTTACACTGAAATGTGGATGGAGCATTTTTAATACCAAATGGCATTCTGTTGAACCTTATGATCTATGCTTCACCTAAACGAGCAAATTCATAGTAGTTTTGGAAATACCACAATGACAGGATTACCATTTTCAAGAGGGCGCATCCTTCATTATTGCATGAATGATAAAAATAGTTCAAGAATATACACGAAAACTATTGCCAGCGCAAATAAAACTATTCTCGGCACAATAAAAAAAAAACATGTATTGCTCATATTCTTATATAATGATTGTAGTAGTGAACATATTTAGTAAACACTGAGTAAGTGTACCACAGGGATCCATACTGGTATCCTATTCGTTCAATCATATATTCATAATAAAACTCCCACCACACCACCACTTGGCGCACTCCTTACCTGTAATGTAAACTACATTCATCAGTCTTCTCATTGAGCGGGGATTCACATCGCTAAAATAGTCGTCGGTGAGCAACATCTTGGTGAGATCTTGAGCGCCGCCGATTCGATTCAAATTGGACCCTATTGAGCTAGCCACCGACTCTGACAACTTGAGTTTACGAGATCCTTTCCTCCCCGGAAATTTGCCGAGGTTTTCCTGACTCGACATCAGAGCTTTCTCGTTAGACAGCCTTCTACTCGAAGACTGAAAATAAATAGAAATATTTTTAGAATATGCCTCATAATTGGACCTATCATAAAAAAAATCAAGTCGACTGCTTTAATAGAAAAAAGTTATGAGCCTTGCACGCACCCCGAGGTCACCCTGTATGAATTTTAAACATTGCACTCCGGAATAATCGATATTCATAAAAAAAATATATGAGCAACTCACCGATCTAGCCAAGAAACTGTTGAGATTCTCATCGTTCTCAGACCATGCCCCTGTTTGCTTTCTGTGCGCCGCTGCGGTTTGTTGTGCAATTTTCACCTTTCTCAATCCGGAGTTTTGCAAATAGAACGGCAGATGAACCATATTACTTAAGTAGTTGTGTCCGCCGATATTGTTTTCACTAAATAATCTTCTAGTATTAATTTCTACTGCCTGGATCGTAAACCACATTATCAGTCAAAATGGTGAAAAAGAAGAAGTTGACAATGAATTAAAATAGGAGAAATCGAAAAACCATGTATCAAAATTAACTCTAAAAAATAAAAAGAGGGTGAATTTAAAGGTAGTTATCAAATATAAACCATACATCTGAATCTACAATACACAATTATTTAGTCTGTAGTAACGAAATCAAACATAATGACGTGAATTTATTTTAAAATTTCGTTATGAATAGCAATAGACATAAACAAACTGTACTGAAAGCGCTTAGTGTTGATAGAAAGTACCCAAATATGTGTCCATAAAGAAGGCGGTTTCAACATTTAATCCATTTCAGAAACTGGGCATTTCATCAAATCGGAATAATAGTTAATATTAACAAATGATAGGAGTTCGGACATGATCCGACAAGTTTGCATTAGAATGGACAAAAAATAATGGAACTAATTCCAACAAAGTCGAAATACATTTTTCTCCATCACTGTTGCCAAGCTTGGTATGAGGCAACTATCTGGTAGAAAACTACTTGTCTAGCTGATACCACGAAGGACATTGAACTACATCTGTCAGGTACGTGTGCGATCCTCAAGGAGGACCGGATTGTGAGTGCTTCTATGATTCATACCGAAATCTACCTGTCAGAATAGTTTTGAGGAGTTTGCCTCTTATCAGTAATGTGGTAGGTCATACTGTGAGTCAAGGACCTATTACTATACACGAGATATCTGACAGATGTTGTGCAATGCCCTTCATGGTGTTAGCCAGCAAAATAGTTGTCTGTGTTGTGCCGCACAAGTAGGAGACAAGCTTCAAGAGTTAATGACTGGGGAACTACATATGACCTAGTTATGTAATAGGTTACATATTATATTAGAACTACAGGATAGACTAACTGGCATCATTCTGATTATATGTATTTTTTCTTTTCAGTCTGGACGAACACATAGGAGAATGCAACACCAAAAAACAACATTAAAAACTAACCTTCTCCCAAGCGACCTGTTAGAATAACAAACATGTAAGCATTAATGAAATAAAAAAGCAATTAATACCTAGTTAGATAGAAAGGCCCGCCTTACCTTGGCAATAACATGAGGATCTATGGCTAATATCACAATAAAAGGGGTGTTTGCGTCGGAAAACAGCATATGTACAGTATCTAACACCAATAGCACCTTGTCCTGCTCACAACTATCGAGTCCATCGACTACGATGACTAACCTTGTTTGTTGTGAACACAAACTGTCCAGGCATTTAACCATATCTTTCATCAAATGCACCTGCAAACAAAAGGGGAAACATCTCAATCGGAAATAGCTAACCACGCCTGGACAGAACACCATCGAATTCTTTAGGACGAGTCTAGTGTTCTTCATAGAAAGGAACATTGGTTAAAACGGAAATTTATAGAAACCGCATATATCAAAGCCAATGGTGCCTTCAGTCAACCGAGCGAATAAATTGAGAACGTATGTACCGTTTTGAACGGAGAAAAAGCGCGAAACTACGCTCGCCACAACGCGCGCCACACGTTGGGAAAAATTGAAAGAAGTAGAGATATTTCAACCACGATGGACGTCCGAAATCTAAGTTATCAAAATGTTTCGTTCTAGGTAATTCACGTCTGAACTATAATCGCTTACCTCTTCCCGCAGAGTTTGCAAAAATCCTTCAGACTTGAGCGTTTCCAGCTTGGATATGGATCTTTGCAAATGCCTTCGCTGGGAGAAGAACACAGCCCTCAACAATTTGCTCCAAGTGTACATGTTAGCTATAGTAGCTACCCCCAGCAGTAAGGCAATAACGATCAAGATTACCTCCAAGGATGCGTCAACATAAGTTTCTTGATTGCTGCAAATGTAGATGAACCGAAAATTAAAAAATAATATAATAACAGTAATAATAGTAATAATAGTTTTCATTGGCAGTCCTCAAAATACACATAAGACTTATAAATACATCTGCATATATAAATATAAACAGACTGGTCAAAAGGCAGAGTTCAGTCTTCCTCAACTCTTCCACTCAACCTCATTCATTCATGAGAAATATCAAGCATACACTTGAAAGGTGGATGGCGCATTGCTCATACCAAATGGCATTCGGAAAAATTCTAGGTACCCTGCTGATACCAAATATCACTCAAATTGCTACTACTCACTATTTTTTTTGCGGGTAGACGTGGATTAGGTAAATAGTCAAGGCACACGTTCCGATTATTATCATTAAAAAAATAATCTCGAAGAATACAACATAAGGTAGACAGCAAACTTTTCTCCACGTCCATGTGGAAGACGTCTTCACTGAAAATGGATTGTTATGTAATGATACTCGAATATATGAATATGTGGTGAATACCTGGCGTTGGTTTGAAAGCTCTATACAATCTTGTTGAAAGTGATCCATATCTTTTTTCTATAGCATCATATAAGGAACCTATCATTTGTACCACAGAGTTTTCCCCTCCTGCTGTGCTACTTACCCTAGTTTGATCGGTAAAGAAGAATCTGAAAAAAAATTGAAAATGTTCAAATACAGTGTGACCCATTTGAGATGGAAGCACCCTTACAAAACTTACATTTTTCAACCGATTGGAATGATTTTTTTTGTTAGGTAGACATTCAAAAAGTCCACTAGGACACCAAATTTTATGGATAAATCTCCATTTCCGGGGCCAACTAATCTTATTTTTCAAGGTAAAAATCTAAAAAAATTACTAGCGATTTTTTAGAAAAACTGACTGCACCACTGGATTCGCGACATTTTCAAATGGTTCCTATGTAAATTACGTTGAAATGCGTCAATCAATAAAAAAGTTATAGGGGAATGAAATTTGAGAAATATGCCTTATTCATAGTAACAATCCAGAAGATGGAAGCCCGCAATAAAAGTGAAGAAAACCTTTTTGTTTCTGATGTGTGAAATATGCGACGAGTGGCATATAGTTGGATCCAATTTATGTCTGGCCTATTAATCAAGAGTGACTAGGTGAGTTTCATGTCACTTGTTGATTTTTTTTTATAAGTGATTTGTATATTTCTAAAGATAGTCTTCAGTGTGACAAAAAAAAGAGTATTACAAATAAATACCTGATTGGTTGTACAGCAAGTCCATCCTGTGAAGCACCTGGTGGATGGCAAAACAAAATTTGCAGGACTAGTTTCAAGTTGTCCATTTTTTGAGTGAGGGTCAAATTGAAATTGTAAGCCCAGTCCCAGTCGTATCTTTTGCTGGCGAACCATATTAAAGCTATAATCAGGTACCCGAGTACTACGAAACCAATCACTACACAGACAGCTATCATCCAGGACTGTAACGAGAGCCCTACGATGGTTCCAATAACAAGGGATATATGTAATAAGATGATGAACAGCATGATTGTGAACTGGAAGACTGGATCTACCCACTCGCGCGCGAAATTCTTCATTTCCTCTGAAAATAGCAATCAAGATTAATTTTCTAATCGATAACAAAGTTTGATGAGGTTCAATAATGTCACTCGCACAAAACATTAAAGTTTACGTAATTGCTTACATAAGTAGGTCTTTGAAACGAGCTGAATAATTATAGTATTATGGAACGAGAACGTTTAGGCATAGTGTGGGCTACGTAAAAACTTACATTTTACTGTCATCAGTGACCAACACACCCGATCCCTGCTGAATATCGCTATATGTCGGCGATGCGAGGTGTGAAACGTAAATAGAATCTTGAATGAGTTTTCATCCAACTTCTTACTCTTCAACACCTCACAGACGCCGTAGTTTGTAGGTGACAATACTAGCATCAAAATTATAGAAAAAGCGGTATCCCGATATGCAGCTGAACGCATGTCTTCTTAGTAGCTCAGTTGGTAGACAACTGACAGGAAAACTAGAAATCGTGGGTTCGCATCGTGCTCGAGGAGAATCTTTTATTGAAATTTCAAAATTTGTCTATATGCCACAAAAGTGCATGATCAAACCAAATAAAACAACTCAGTTATCATTACCTCGGAGTTTGTTCAATAGAAAGGATTTCCCACTGCCCCATTTTGCGTACAATCCAACAGTAATGGGCATTGATAGAGAAGGCTCGCTCAAAATATCAGCCAGGGCGCTACTGTACAAGTCATAACCCAACATGTTCTCGTTATCTTCGTTGGTATTCAACCTCCCTGAAAAAAGAAGAAGTTAGAAGAAGATGTAGAGCTGATTATGTATCTTTCAACTCACTTGCACCGAATATTTGTCCTAGGATGGTTTTCTGGTGTGTCATATCGATATTGTACGGCGTTTCACCAGCTCGGTTCGGCCTGTAGAGTAACTGGCTATTCTTGGGGTTTCTTAATAATATCTCTACTATTGCTTTGGATCTGGCTCTCATCGCTATGTGAAGAGCGGTATCACCTTTCTTATCCGCAGCCGACACCTTGGCTTTTTTGTCTAACAACAGCTGTACTATTTCGGCATTCCTCGACCTGTTGTCAAATAATGGATAACACAACTGAATTGGTTATCAAACAACACAATAATTTTCTGTATCTAAATATTTTTAATATTTTCTTTTTGTTAGCAACATTCCATTCTGGTCAATCAGCGGGCGCTGCTAGGAATCAAAATATCAGGATATGTCACGTGATATGTCGATAATACTACGATACTATTGAACTATACTAATGATATGAAATAATATCTGTTGAAAGGGAAGCGCACAAACGAGGTTCTAGCAACCGTTTCCACGACGCTGTTCTGAAGGCCACCGGAGCCTGTCCCAGACATCGCAGAAAGCAGAACCTCTTCCGACCTTGACGATGGCCACTTGCCACAAAGGTGAAGAAAACGAAAAACTACCTCTCACTTTCTTGGTGAGTACGAAGCGTATGGGAAATTGAGTTTGAAATTTTGCAGTTGAAAAATTCCAACGAAAAGAACTAATAGACTTGGAGTAGACGGATATACTGACCTTTCGAAGGTAACGAAAATTCGAAAAGGTAGATAGGTAGAAAATATGGAATGGTAAAAAGGGTTCTTGAGGACCTTCTTGCCTGGCAGTTCCCCCACAACTAGAGAAGACGAGAGTGGTACTATTTAACGTGCGATCCCCGGCAAGATCACGTATTACTTGTAGCTACAAGCAAAGAGTTTATATGTAGTTTTTACCCTTGGAATATCATATGAGCTACTTTCTGCTGTAGCAAAAACGAGCCAAACCTCTATATTTACCTGACAGCTTTGAGTAGGGCAGTGTCGCCATCTTTGGTCGCCAGTTCCAGGTCGGGGTTGCACGTTAGGAGAAGTTTCACTATGCCAGCATAGCCCTTTTCTGCAGCTATGTACGTCGCAGTCTTACGATCTTTTCCTAGGATATCTACGTCAGCGTATTTCTTCAGTAGAGCTTCTACCGTTCCTCTATGGCCTCCTTTTATTGCGTGTATTAGGTTAGTATCGCCAGAGCGGTCCTGAAAATACCGAAAATTGTGAATACCAATCAATAAAATCGTGATAAAGCTGGCGAATCAGTTACGCGTTCTTTATTTTTAACTCTTAATGATATTATTTATAAAAATACTAATACTAATGGTCTCTCATAAAAATACGCATTTGGGTGAAAAAGCAAACTACCAAAACCAAATGGCTCCTAAGTTTGGCAATGTCGCTGAATCTCTCCATAAGACATTCACTGTATTCTCGGGATGAATTTGATTATAGTAAAGGTCGCCGTTCGAGGATATTTCCAAAATAATAGGACTGTTTCTACTTTGGAAATATCACCTACTAGCATGAAACTTGCTGTAAAATATGACAGACTGATGCACTTTGATTGATTCGAAATTGCATAGCCTTTACATTAGACAACTGCGTGCATGAAAACTTTCAGAACGTTTAGCTTTATTGACTGTATATTGACCAACAGGGGTGCTATTCTTGACCGTTCGCAATGATGACGTGGACACGTAGCCTCACATTCTGATGTTTTTTGCAAGGGGTTGAAATGTTATCAGTAACTCCAATAGGAACGGTCAAGAATAGCACCCATGAATGTTTTCATACATTATCTGAACGCAAATAT
Organism: Chrysolina haemoptera; assembly: GCA_958298965.1. Lineage (NCBI taxonomy): Eukaryota > Metazoa > Arthropoda > Insecta > Coleoptera > Chrysomelidae > Chrysolina > Chrysolina haemoptera. The sequence continues at coordinate 25,928,586 of OY282593.1, forward strand.
ATTTGATGAATAAATCATAGTATTGTTATTGCTAACTACGGGCGACCATATTATGAATCATGAGAACTACAGAATATCGCACTGTGGCAATTTCTCGGATGAAATCGATTTAAAAATAAACGGGTCAACAGATGGCGTTAGTGATATTTACTTGAATATTTATGTAAGCACCGGCCGCCATTAGCGCAGTAGCTATTTCATAAAACCCTTCCTTACAAGCGATCGTCAGGGGACTGCATCCATCCTTGTCTAGCGCGTTTACGTTGGGTTTGTGTTCGAGCAATACGTTAACCACGTCCACATGGTTGCCGTAGGTAGCGACTAGAAGGGCGGTCCACGAGTACATGCCTGCCGTGTCTACATTTGCACCTAAAAAAAATTTCATGTTAATTCATGGTTAAAAGCCCCGATCTTTGAATCACTCCTGCTGCCGGTCGCAGGTTCAAACCCTATCAACTGTAGAATTTTTTCTGATGGCCTGAGTACGGTATGTATTGCCTTCAAACTACATAGAAACACTACCTTATTCCTCACATTTTGTCCTTTAGAAAATGAGTAACGTCTGGGAGCCCTGGGATCATGGAGTATTATGAATTAATTACATGTTGAAAAAAAAATGTCGATTGTGAATAAATGTTGTTAGGAAGAGTATTTCTTCATTGAACTGAAATAATTTTGTTTCATGGTAGGTCTTGCATAAAACGATGTGTAAATATGAGCAATCTGAGAATATTGTCTACTATACGGCCCGCGGGCCATAATGCGCCACCGAGCGGTAAAGTACCACTTTACGCCCGCTAAACCGGAACCTAGCGTATAAAAGCATAAATAAAGAGACTCGCATATTAATCGTCATAACTTCAGTTTTGGAACACATAAGTACGGAAAAATGTGCTTCCATGAAGTTCGAGATCGATAACTCACCTGCTCTCAACAATATCTCCACAATCTCCGTGTACCCTTTCCTGCTGGCCCATACCAGAGCGGTAGTACCGTATTTGTCCCCTACGTTCACTTTGGCTCCGCGCTGTATCAGAGCCTGGACGATCTGCGTATGACCTCTTCCCGAAGCCCACAACAACGAAGATAGGTGATAGTTCCCTTGGGCGTTTACATCGGCCCCCCTTTCGATCATGAGCAAAGCAACGTCTATGCGGCCCTTGTAGGTCGCCCACATCAAGGACGTCCAACCGCCCTGAAATTAATCAATAATTATAAAAATTCCAAGAGAAAACACTCGCTTATTCGGCAATGAGGAACATTAATTGTGGGGTTCCTCGGGGTTTCATACTTGGGCCCGTCGGTCCTCGAGACCACCCCTTTGTAAAGTTCCTCAGTATTTCAACCTTCACTGTTAGTACACGAATGAAAAATTGTATACGTTACATATACTTTCAGATAATATCATCAAAACCTACTCGTATTTTGATAATGCATTGAAATTTGCTACACTGTGCGTTAATTTAGCCCCTAAAGTTTTGCTTTCAGAAATAGTATTCAAATTATACAATCTGATGGTGGATAAAATTACCCCCTAAATTTTCCCTATACCCGGCTTGTAATTTATACAGTTTTTGTTCACACATTAATTAATTTAAAAAAAAACTCACGATATCTCTGTGGTCGATGGTAGCGTTATGCTCCAACAACTGCAATACTATATCGATATGTCCTTCTTTGGAAGCGCACAGTAGCGCCGTCCAACAATCGTTATCCTCTGCGTTTGGATCAGCACCGTGTATCAGCAATTCTCGAACCATCGCAGATCGACCTTTTGCTGCTGCCACCATAAGTGCGGTGGTCCCATTCTGAAAAAAAAAAGCACCAAATAGAATTGATCAGAGTCGAAGTAACCTTTCACAACCGAGAGAGTTAGAGCGAAAGAGAGAGAGAGAGCGCGCAGAAACACTGAAGAACCGCTTTAAGAGAGAACACTATGCGACAGTATACTATAAAATCTGGAATCCAAAAATAACCAATGTGGAAGAAGCGGTCATTTGATGAGAGATGGCAAGGTGAGGGTTCCACAACGTTTGCCATCATCTGCGAGGACACATCCACATTCCCAGTCATCTACGAGGACAGGATCATCCTATGAGTCTTCGGATTGGTATCAGGGCGTCGAGTAAGTCCAGATGACACTGTTACTTTGTGAGCTTTCCAACTGATAGCAGGTACCCAAGACCTGAACCCGGCAGGATCAAGTAAATTTTGCATTTCTGGTCATCAGCGATTTGGTCCATACCAAAATTGACCCCTGGAGTATTCTTTCTTCAACATGGCTGCCCGGAGCAAGTGGCCATTCCCTCGTTAAACGAAGATGGCGCCCAAGACGCTTCGTGGGTAGGGTTACTGGATCCAGAAGGCTTTGCTTAAGCAAAGCCTATTCCCTATTCGTGGGACTGTTGGGATTGCTTCCTCTCAACCTAGTGGTACAGGGGGAGGCAACGTTTGGGGACCACATTCCGAAAAGGTATTGCTTCCATAATATAGTTGAAATATTGATTGATGTGAAATCAAACACAGGACGAAAGTAGTAAGTACTCACCTCATCTTTATCATCAATTTGTATTTGTTTATTTTCAAGAAATGATTGCAATCCTTGTAAGTTGTCATCGTTGATAAAACCTGTCAGCGATCTGTAGCACAATGATACCATGGAATCTGTGCGATGCAGCGTCTATAACAGAAATAAAAATAATGTGAATCGAGCAGAAAGCAACGATGGGGAGCCATATTAAGATCAAGCCGAATAATTAACTGATTTTCACAAGCCACATGATAGGCCGAGAGCCAACAACGAAAACACGAATGATTAGCTGATGAAGCTAAAACTTTCTGAGAAGTCAGCGAATGTTACAAATAACTGAGCAGCGCAAGTATTCCATTCCGCTGCGGAATTATTCAAAAATAGCTGTGTCTTTGTTGAATGACCGCAAGCTAATTTTTGTAATATAGTATACATTAGATATTCAAAGTATAGAGGAGTTGTATGCCATACCAATACGGCGTCTCAAGCTAGCCGCCAAATTGAATTGAAAGTGTAATTTTTTCAGCACTCTTACGAGCTCAAAGCTGATTTTCACCAAATGTAGAAGAAAATGTCTCATCGCCCATAACGACCATGCAATAATGTTTCGGTGTCACGATTTAAAGCTTCGCTGCGCAACGCCGACACCAGAGGGCCGCCATACTTTCGCTGGCCAGTTATTTATAACACTGGCTAACTTCTCAAAAAGTTTTAGCTTTTAGCTGATAATACGTGTTTTTTTGTTACTAGCTCTCAGTCTATGAGTAATTTAATGGTAACCAGTCTAGCAATTGGTAGTGCAGAGGTTATGTATGCATCAGGATTAGTTTGCTTCAACAATAAAAATATTGAAAAATACAACAAATAGCTCAAAAGCAATTCAGTTGGCTTCAACTAAGGCTAATATAGTGTTTGGAAGATCTTATTCGGATGAAAAATGTTTCTAATGAAGTACTGCATCTTTTCAGACTCAACTTCGTATGAGAAGGGCGTAGACAATTTTTTTAGGAGTGAAATTTCATCATTTATATACTGCATAGAAATGCATTTTGATTATGGAAAATAACTCAATCATAACGGAGTAACAAATATTAAGAGGATAGTGGGGCGGGGATTAGCGCAGTTGTTAGCGCTCGCGCCTGGTAACCGAGAGGTCCCGGGTTCGATTCACAGCCGGGGCAAGTTTTTTTATTTTTCTGAATGATTTGAATGGAACTAACAGTGCTGTTAGTAACACAGCCTACCCAGAACACAATCATCTGCTACGCGTTTACAGCCAGGAAATGCGATTTACGTCTTAAAAAAAATTATTTTCAAATTTTAATTTTTTCGAAAGAATTTTTTCATCGGTTTTTCACAATCCACAGCCTTTCACAATTCATAATACCCAAAGGCCCTTATGATGAATAGGTATAAAGCAGCAACCATAAATGGCACTTTTCAATCATCAAAATTCAACATTAATCACGAGTTTAAATCATATTTAGCAAGGTATTATCATGAGTTATCTGATTTATTAACACACGATCAATAATTTTTCTGCTTCGATAGACAAGTTGGCGAAATTTTATTAGTTGCAAATAATAAAGATCAACAATCCATGCATTTTTATTATTTTGGGGTTATCTTATCAAGCAATTATTACCATTTGGTGATAAGTTGGATTATAATTGAGCTGAATGGATTTTTACGATATCATTCTTCAACTTGAGGTTGTCTTTGAGAAATCTACTAAACTAACTTACCAATTTGAACTGAAGCAATAGCGGTCACCAAATGGCAACAATTTACCTTTTAGCTACTCACAAAATTAGGTAATTACTCATTAACGATTTCAAGGTCGATGAATAACACTTTACTGATCTTGTATTTCTGTAGAAAATAAATGATAGTGTATTTTACAGCCTGCTCAAAACTGTGAAAAATATTTCCCAATAATATTCAACAACATAGTATCAATAAATTAATATTTGGAACCTTTGGTGTACATACAATTCCTGTTCAGTTTTGGCATTTTGGGTATTTATATTTCTTGAACAACATAGTTGCTTATGATTGGAGATAAAATATTCCGTAATGATTGATAATATTTTTTGTTCGCCAACCTCCGTCAACCTCCGAACAATTCGAACATTCTCTTCAACTTCCATGTCGTGCTATGTTGTGCTGTGCACAAATCATTCAATCCGACGTTAAATGAAGGAGGCAGGGATTATGGCTGTCCACGTGTTTATATTCAGGGGCGGCGCGTTCCTACACAAATGAAAGGTAACTTTTTTTTATGGTACAAGTTGTGGAATGTATATTTTTAAGAGGTTCCAAAATTTGTTCTAGAAAACTTCCTGTTCTCTAGCTCTAGTTGGCTTGAAAAAAACACAGTATACAACAAAATTGTTGAAAAATATCGTTAGGAAACATTGTTTACAACCTGGACTAGGCCTAAAGCAACAGTGTTGTGAATGAAAAAAGTAACAAATTACTCGTAAAATATGAAATCTGAAAAAAATCCAAGAAAACGTCATATTTTTTATCGAATGGCAAATTTTTTGACACTTCTTTGATGATGACGTTCTAGAATTTTCCGCTATAACGTTATCACATATTCTTGAAACGGAACCCCCCAATTTGCAGTTGGAACCTTCTATCCCTTAGAACGGACTCTAGGGAGTGGCGACCCGTAGGCCCACTAGCTCACTGTACACCGAAGCCAAAAACAAACATGTTTTCCCAGACACTTAACACATACACACTAACACATACCAGAAGGACCCAATAACTGGAAAGCATGATTCCAGTGGGAGCCGAGGAAGGAGGCTCGGATTGGGTACTGGGAGACTGGTAGCCGGTGAATGAATCGCCCGCGGTCGCCATAGCCGAGAACCAGCTCTACCAGGGCTTTCACGCGGGGGGATGGAAGAAACTTGCTGCGGTAATTGGAAAACTTGTCTGGTGCCAAGGAGGAGCCCTGGGTCTGACACTGCGGGACTGGTTGCCGGTGATGGAATAACCCGCACCACCCGACTGATAACTTGCTCCACCAGGGCTCTCATGTGGAGACGGATTTAAGGAAATCTCTCCCTAGACAAGCACCCACATAATATACAGACATAAATTAAGGATGTATGTTGAGGAGGCTCAAAGAAGATAGGAAGGCGCAACTAGTTTGTTTTGGGAGCATGTCATGGATAAGGAGACCAGTGGACGGCAAAAAGGGTCCATGGGAGCCTACTTGCCTGGATGCAGGAGCATTCCCTCACAATACCTGCTACTACTACTAGCAGGAGATTGCTTTTCCTGCCCTCAGATTAAAAAGCGCACAAGACAGGACGCTTGCTCTAACTATTCCGAACAGAAAACAGTGGGAAGATAATAAAGTGAAGTTTAGTCCAGGAAGCCTAATATGTTTTAGGGAAGATTCGCATTTGACCGACAAATAGGCTTCTTGGACAGGCATCTACCTGGAAGGGAGAGGTACACAAGGAAGCTACGCTTTGGGAATATACAACAACAGTTTTTCACGCTGAAGTGTTTGCCATTCTAAACGTAGTTATGAGGCAAGCGGCCTCATACTAACCGAAAAGAAAGAAGTTAGTTGGTATGGGTCTTGACCACAGGGAGATTCGCGGAAACGGGGTAGCAGATGAACTTGCTACAACCTGTTGCGCGCCGTTCTGTCGGCCGCAGCCAGTCCTAGGCATCATAAGAAGCCAAACTTCTTCAGCCCATGACGATTGGACGGAAGACGAACTGAACGAACTTTATAATATGAAATACGAGAACGGCACAACAAATAAAACAAAGAAAAAAGGTAGTCACGGTAATTACCTCAAGACCTATAAAGTTTCTCTCATTACCTGAGGCGGTCAGTACACATTTGATAACGATAGGATGGAACCGATTGGCGTCGTGTTCATGGTAAAATCCAGACAACGGAAGTCCGCAACAAAAGTAATGAATATGACGTGTTTCAGGATTTTCTCCAAATTGCAAATTTTACGAGATTTCAAGTTGGCGTCCAACTCTACCCACACACCGCACATTCTCATTTCTACAGGGGGTTAGTTTCACGCGCGACTAACGTTATGCGAGTGCCTCCGTAATCCTAGACCGAAATAGAACTTGCTGGTGAAGCTGTTTTCGCCTTCGGGCGTCGTTAGCGAGAACGTCGGCAGATGGAGGTGCGTCAGCGACCCTCTCCAGTTGTACTCCGGGATGTGCAGGTTCAGGAACGACGGGCGGCGAAGACGCCGGCCGGGCGACGAGTCCGGAGACTCCGGAGTGACGGAGATGCTGTGGCGGGCCTGCTGCTGGTGCTGGTGGGCATTCTTCGACGGTGAATCCCCTCCGGAAGCCATGATGGATCATGCCTGGTGGCGGTTTCTTGGAAAAAACGGGATCACAATGATAATTTAGCGGCTGTCTACATTTTCTTTAGGCACGCCATAGTTTTCAAAGTTTCAAGAGTACTATATACATGTAATTTTTTGGTAGTAAAAGGTTATTATTGTTAAAAATTTTGTTCGTTCCGTATCTTCCAGACAAAGTGGGTTTTCAAAATTCATTAGAGGACAAAATATTTCTAAAATAATCCTGGGAATCACCTCTTGAATTATTGCTGTATGTTTACTAAACACCCTCAATGTAATCGAGTGCGCCGCACCTGTGTTTCACAATAATGATTCAAGAAACTCTTTTCTAACGTGTCACATTTTATTAGTGGGATTGAACTTCAGATCAATAAAAAACCCGATTGAACTGATTGGAAATAACATTTAAATATTTTCCAATACACCCTCGAGCTTATTCTGAATTCTTCATTGAGAAGCTTACTGACATCAAAGTGTTAAGTATATTCATTCGATTTTTCCGATTAGTAAAATATATCTGACCGTCGAGAGTTTTCAAAAAATGTTAAAGAAAAACTCTTGGAGATTTGGAAAATTTTCTACGACCCCCCTACTTTTAGAAAAAATTCGGAAAAACATCGAATCCTCGAATAATTTTCGTAGCTTGTATGCATACATATATCCAGTAAAGTGAGGAAAGTGCGCTAAAAATAATAAAATAAACTTTGAAATAAATCAAACTCATCATTTTGTTACATTATGAAACTTAATAGTTATTTAATGAACAAGTGTATTGATAAGTGCGATTAACAATCGAGATAATTTAATATTCGAAATCGTTATTCGCCATTTTAATCCACGAGTTTATTAAAGAACTGTTCCATCGACCGTACTTTTCAAAAATAAAGATATCTTACTTTCAATTTTTAATTATTCAACTATAAACAACAATCACTATTTCCCATTTATGTTAACTGTATTCAAAGTTAGTTGAATTTTCCTTGGTGGTACATAGTTTTATTATTGTAAATATTAATATTCGAAATTGTACAATTACTGAAACTAAAGGAAGGAATTGATAAATTGATTAATAGAAAATCATTCATTAATGGGGGTCATTAATCAACGATTTTGAGTCCATCATAAATGAACGGTCCACGGAAATATAATTTTTCTACGAGCACATAGAAATATGCCCGTTTTATGAGCTTTATCGATCAAGGAAGTAGGCCGATTGTATTTACAAAATTCGTTTGAAAAAAATAAGTCATCGAAAATGAGTAGTGATAGTTAGGATGATTTGACATTGACACCGCTAATTTCAATATAAAAGATTGATTCTATATTTTCGGAACTTTCTATAGCAGTTAATTCCATCGTATTATTATGTGAGATCGTAGCAGCGAGTGTTGAGTGAGGAAACGGTCGGATTTGGATCGTGGGGTGAGGGTTCAAATCCCAAATTAAACCACCTTTTTTTTATGAAATCGATTATTGTTCGATTTTTATTATAATTTTCAATATTTGCATCTTAAATTCCTTTTTTAGGTTGTATGCATTATGGAAATCATGACGGCAGGAAAGTTGTTACTAAAAATATTAGATTTGTTTATGATTCAGATGGTCGTAGAAAAAGTATAGTGTACAATGAGCACGAAATGACCCATATGCGACTCGGAGGTAGATGCACGCTCGTACAACAAAATTTCATGTACCTACTCGTGGGAAATGTATGCCATTTCATGCTCATTGTAGAATATACTAATAAAAGCTTGTCGCGAGAATAAATATTGATAAAGGTAATTTTAAATTTAATACATGAAATCTTCTTGCGACAAGCTTTTCTGTCATATTAAATTTCATAATACAACAAAATGATGAGTTTGATTCAGCTCAAAGTTTATTTCCTTTTCCTTTTCCTTTTCAGCGCATTTCAATAACAGCTTTTGTTTATGAAGTTTTTAACGTTAATTTTTTATTCATTTTTTCGCTGTAGAAATGTGTGCTATATTCGATATTTTTCACTGAAACGTAACTCATTTTTGAAATTTGGAGTCTACCTAATTAAACAAAATCATTCCAATCGTTTGAAAATAAGGAAATTTACATTTTAAATGAGTCATACTGTATAAATTTGTCGATTATGCATTTCAACAAACTACACACAGGCTTGACCTTCTGTAGGGTTGCCCATTTATTCCCCACCCCACTCCACTTCTGCATTGTATTATAATTATGTCAAAAATGTAAAAGAAGAGGCGAATAAATTATTATTATTATGATTTGCAAGCGACCATTTGATCATCTCTAAAGAGAGAAGCACGATTCCAACCACATAAACACAGACATTCACCTAATAATGAACTTCTCAAATACCTGATTATGAAATAACTTGGAAGATCTAAACATCTTCGGAAAATCGCCCGAAACTACTTCCGTCCACGAAAGAAATCCAAATCTCGTACAACAAATCTCCCAAACACAATTATACCACTGTCGCACATGTATGAGTTATATAACCAATTAACAATTTGAACTAACCGAACGGCGAAACAATTGAATATTTGACATTAAACAACGGAGAAATCCGCCGCAAACACGATCTTTATTATCTCTTTGTTAATGTAAGCATCTTGATTAACAGCGCTATGGCTGCACCGAGATTGCTCGATTATTTTGGCGATCGTAAATTACCGTTCGTCCACCGAAAAACAAAAGAATGGGCGGTCCCGCACACATGATTTTTGTCGTCTATGCGTCTTGATTAGCAATAGCAAAAAGTACCGACATACATTCAATTAAAATTATAACTGTAAATGCAAACACTTTTGTTCGCTCTAGTTTGTATACTACAGCGTAAATACTTGGTTTTTATGGCCGTCGTAAATTTGAAATCTCTACAAACAAGTTTTATATTCATTAGAGCAGATTGACGTTTCGCAAAGTTTCAAGAGAACGATCGATTACTTCTGTGTTTACCTGTGTTTGTGGGCTAAAAATGCGATAAACCTAAACGAACAAACGCCTCTATTTTATTCAATATTATTGAAAATAAATAAATTGAACCCTACACATACCCATCGGCGCTGCTATGGCGACGCGTTTATGTTTATGATACATTTTATGAGGATTTATGTGATTTATTAACTTCTTGACATATTGTTAGAAAAAACTATATACAGTGACCGCCAAAAAGTATGTACCATATGGGAAAAAACTTTATTATTAGAGTATTGAAAAAAAGATTCTTGGGAAAAAGTTTGTGCATGTCCGATAACCTAAAAATCGATTTTGACACATGTCACGTGATCGCTGGTATGGCGGCAAATTGAAAAAAATTATCATGAATAGTCAAAAACTCAGATAAAATGGCAAGATATCGAAAAAAGTTATTTGAAAAAGTTGCTTAGAATTCAATTTTATATACATATACAATATTTGAGAAAATTATGTGGGAATATTGAAAACAGCTATTTTTTTTTAAATAGTTTTCTAGCTGTAGAAAAATATCCAATTATTTTCCTATGAATTGCTTGACCATACTGAAATATTTGTATTCCGATGATAATAACAAAACTTTCTCATTTTCTCCACACCAGAGAGCACTAAATTGAAAAAATTTAATTTTGTCAGAATCCTTGCTGTTACATTGGTTCGTATCTAATAGACATATCACAATTCCACTATTATTGCGATGATAGGGAAATCCAAAAATATCGTGTTTTTCAGATTATAATTAATTTTTGATAATAATCGTGCACGAACGTTTCACTTCGCACATAATCTTAAAAATAGTGCGTCAATTTAAAGAGACTTGAGTTTTCAACATTGCATGCGAAGTGAAACGCTCTGGCACGATTATCATCGAAACTTGATTATAATCTGGAAAACATCATGTCTCTGGAGTGTCATGTCATCACAATGGTCGTGGAATTCTGATATAACTGTTAGATACGAACGAATTTAGTGCTTACTGGTGTAGAGAAAATGAGAAAGTTTTGCCATTATCACTGAAATACAAATGTTTCAGTATGGTCAAGTTATTCATATGATAATAATTTGATATTTTTATACAGCTAGGAAAATATTTAAAAAAAAAATTCGATTTTCAATTTTCTCTCATTATCTTTTCAAACTTCGTATATGTGTATAAAATTCAATTCTAAGCAACTTTTTCAAATAACTTTTTTCGATATCTTGCCATTTTACCCCACTTTTTGCGTTCTCATAGTAATTTTTTTCAATTTGCCGCCATACCAGCGATCACGTGACATGTGTCAAAATCGATTTTTAGGTTATCGGACATGCACAAACTTTTCCCAAGAATCTTTTTTCTAATACTCTAATAATAAACTTTTTTCCCATATGGTACATACTTTTTGGCGGTCACTGTATATATATATATATATATATATATACAGTGATATATATATATATATATATATATATATATATATCTACGATATTTACGGAGGATCCAAAATTCATTGATATTTTAGTTGATATGAAATAATTATACTGAAGCAGGAATCAGTACCCTCTTTGGACGGTATGCAACGATTTAAGACTAGTGAGACAAGTCTCACTTATAACATGCCAAAGAAAAAACTGGGTTTTACCGCAGCCTCAGTTTTCAACTCACCCATAATCCCGGCAATTTCTTTAGTAAATATTGAAAATAATTGGTCATACACATCCTACATAAAAAATGAAGTATGTGATTTCAAGCTTGAGGTTTGCACTTTATACGGTATCGGAAAGTTTTCATCTTGGGTATGGTGTCCTCATCTAACCACGAGTAGAAAACTATTGCCAGCTGGTGGTGGGTTCTGGGATTATTTTTCCACCAAGAGCTATTTAACCCATCAGGGCCTGAAGCAGCAGCAAAGTTCTTGGAGCCTTTAACGGCCTCTCGAAATTCTTTCGGGATTATCGAGTTGTGCAGGTCATTGTGCTCAGGCTGGCGAAGCCTCATGCAGAAAGCTTTGAACCGCGCTAGAGCTGGAGTACAGTTGCGGCCAATAAAAAATGGGACACTTTGCGGACAATAAAAAATGGGACAACTCTTATACTTAATTTGATACAGCAGAGTCTGTCCCATTTCTTATTGGCCGCAACTGTACCTACCTTTGAATAGAGCTATCACAAGAGCTGCTTTTAGGCATGGAAGAAATTTTCCGAGGCAAGGGATTTATTTGACTTAGAGCCTGATCGGAAACGTTTTTTAAATTTTAATCGAAATTCCGTCAATACCCGTTGAATTTTTTTTTTAATTCTTGTCAGATTTCTTTGTATCTTTGTATCTTTAATATGAAAGTTGTTGGGCGTTTATATTATGTCTAAAATGGTCTATTTATTTCATTTAGTTCGTTCTGATGTGTCTTCTCATAAGAATCTCAAATTGGATAGAAAGATAATGAATTTGTTTTTACTGGTGAAGATTTATAACAACAAAAATATGCTGAATAAATTTTGAAAATGTTCAAAGTGCCCAGTCATTCAAAATGAGGGGAAAAAAAATCCCATTCAAATTTCGCACGCCTATGGATAGAGTTGGTTTCGGCCGATTTTATTAGGAAATGATAACCCTCACTGATATTGAATCGTGTAGAGCGACTTCCATTTGTGTATGTCTCAACGGGCTCCTGAGATATTGAATGGAATAATAATAATAATAAATCAGTTTGAGGGTGCCACTTTGGAAGAGCTGTAGCTCCTTCAGAAAGCATTTGCGGACCTATATATGGATTTCTTTTTCATACCAGTTTTCGGAAACACCCTCTTATACACATAATTTGTAATCTCGAATGAAAATTCTTTGTTTCGAACAACCTTTATTATACGTAATTTCCTCTGGCCACCCACCTGTCCTTGATTGGCTCTAACCGTGGCTCTAAAGAACTCGTAATATGGTAACAATGACCCATAGCTCTTAGGCCTACCCAATAACAGCTGAGAGGTCTCGAAACTCCTAGAAGAACCCGAACCACTATTAGAACTTCTCCCGGACATCACGCCCAACACAATAATTAACGAAAACACTGATAAAAACACTAATCCTTCCCCTACAACACACGTAAAAACACAAAAGACCGTCTCTCGGCAGTCGGAGTCAGCTACTAGTTCTAAATATTCGGCGACTTTTCACATGAATCCTCCTTCGTGTTACTTTGAGATTCACAAACTCATCCGACATTTTATCGCGACGCCAATTAAAAGTCAATTAATTCGTAAAATTAGCCAGTGATAGTAACTCTTCCACGACGAATACGATATGGAAAAGATCGATCGAAGAGAGTTATTTGTGTTACTTTTTATCGGAAAATACGTAACGTCTTATCGGTCGAGACTTGGAAATATTTCATGTAGAAACGCAGATAAGCTTTGCTACAGAAGCTGGTAGATCAATCGGTGTTATCGGTTCCATCATCAGTAATATGGACACGCTCGTTTGTAACTAGTTTCCCAAATATACAGTGTGTCCAAAAAACCATTAAGCCAACTACTAAAGAAGATATGGATGCAATTAAATAATGATGCAAATTAACTGTACTAAATTTTGAAAGATAGTTCGTATATGAAAACCTCGGTGTCGGCCCCAGCAAAATCTCTTTGTGGAATTTTTTCAACAAAGAAAAATTACCATTTTTTTGTATTTCTACAAATATCGCAAAAAGTATTGGAGAAATCGTTTCACAAAAAAGTCATTGTGTTAAATGGATGCCGTAAAATACGGGAAAAATATTGAAAAAATTCCAGACCTTTCGTAAGTATTTTTTTTGCGGTTTTATGTGCTAGGATGTGGGATCCTAGCGCACCTTTTATATTTTTCGCATTTTGCGACCATAACGAGATACATTCGTTAAATACATATGTATATAGAAAGAAAGCCAAGAAAATTTTCTACAAGAGGATGTTATTGTGTACTGGCCTAACAGTTCGCTTGTAGGTGTTACAGGTGGTTTTGTGTGCTAGGATTCCGAATTCTAGCGCTCTTTTGCATTTTTCGCATTTTGTGACCATAACGAGACACATTCGTTAAATACATATGTATATAGAAAGAAAGCGAAGAAAATTTTCTACAAGAGGATGTTATTGTTTGCTGGCCTAACAGTTCGCTTGTAGGTGTTACAGGTGTTTTTGTGTGCTAGGATTCCGGATTCTAGCGCACCTTTTACACTTTTCGCATTTTGCGACCATAACGAGACACATTCGTTAAATACATATGTATATAGAAAGAAAGCGAAGAAAATTTTCTGCAAGAGTATGGGAAATGGTTAGTTCCAATAGATTCGTCACTTCTCAATCTCCACAACGGACTAAATATCTCTCGGAGCATATGGCAATATTATTATTATTACTAAGGAGAAGCACAACTATGAATCAAAAACTATCCCATGAGATTTTTTTTCGCAAACCATTTAAAAAAAATAGACATATTTCCACTCTGAAAATAAAATAGCTAGTACCTTGCTTCCAGAAAAAATAATAGTAGCTCAACAAAATTTCATTCTGAACATATCAAGGTAATTCCAAACGCATGACCTCGTAACCAGTGCGGAATCGTAACAAATGAAATCCCACTCATAAAAACACACATCTTTATCTCTAGACGAAAGCACATGAAATTACCTCTCTCCTCTCTCTCCTTTGGCCCCCCTCATTGCTGGAACTCGAACTCAACCTGGACTTCCAATCTCTCCAAACCTGAGGGACTTGCCGATAGGTCAAGCTCTGGGCTCGTTTCAATTGAGTACTTTTGTGCGACATGATATCTCACCAACTGAACCAAACCATTGCGATCTACCTTCGATTGATATCGATAAAAAAATTGCCGACGAATCGTACGAAATTACTTATCTTGACACTCGACGCACCATCACCTGGCGATACCCCGTCAAAAAAAAAGTCGGCTTGGCACGGTAAGCCCAGTCACAACTCTGGAAGACATCATAGGTGCGATGATGTATGTTTCAATGTTAATGAGATAAAAATTAATTACAACTGGATACGATAACGCTACGAGTTATACGTTTGTTTTAGTTCGGAGTTAGTGAATGTGTTGATAAGTTTGGAAAGAATGAAAACAAACGTGTCGGTCGAACAATGAGACCGTTCAGAGAAGTCATCATAACGATAAAGCAGTTCCAGTTTATTCGGGTACGTATTTGTTTGTTGTATAATGTTATCTGCTCGCTAGATATCGAAATCCCTAGGAATTACTGAATCACTTCCTGGAAGGCAATTATCAAACGCAACCTGCCTCGAAGATCCGTTCTGGGACCACTGTGCGTTAACCCGTTAAATACCGCTATCACAGTCACTTACAGAAATATATTTTTTTGTTCAAATATATTTATTAGACCACAAATATTGTTAATATAACAAAAACATAAAACTCACAAACAAATACCATATTATTATTATTATTATTATTATTATATAGGCAGGAATGACTATAACACTATCTCCCCTAAAAGAAGAGGAACAGAGCTTCAAGCATATGCTGATAACCTTTTCATTTTGGCAAGGACAACGTCAGGAAAGGTAGCTTTCAATATCCTCCAAAAAACATTTCGAATTCAATATGGCGGTTCCAAGAACTCACAACTGAAGAAATTATTTTTTACTCTTTAGCGCATTTGAATGAAAGCTTGTCTTTAAAAAGTATATTTTTATATTATTTTATTTTTTAATGTTAGATGGGAATTTTCTGAATAAGCATTCAGAAACGTAGTTATCCAACGTCCAAGTCATCATTTTATGTTTATTTTTCAAGTTAGCGTAGTATTTTCTAAACTCGTTAACGCTGTTCCACGTTATTTGATTTTGATCATTGTGAATGTTTTCGATTGTTTCGTGTTTGAGTATCCAATAAAAATAGTGAAACTGAACTCATTAAGACCTCAGGCGGTGTCCATAAACGAATTTTTTAAAAAAATTTATAATATTTGTCCTAATTTCTGACCTTGAACTCGCAATTTTATGCAACTTATAAAAGTCAAAGACGGACCCCAACGCTATCTGTCGAGTAATTGCAATGCTTCTTCTCTCAGAAACTAATATCGGTAATACCCTTAAAACATTTTTGGTTTCATTGTTCCACATCAAACCGTTCAAATTTATCGAGGTATGAGTAGTATTCAGATCCGCATTTATATTTGATATTTCGAATTTGAATTGCACATAATTTTTTGCTTTTTGCATGAACGTAGAAAAAATTGTGTGTGTAACTCGTGCAAAAATTGTTTATTGCACTCGACGTGTTGTCCATCTCGGACTAGCGGCCTCGTCGGATAATTTCACGTCAAGAATAAACAATTACTTTATGCACTTGTTGCATAAATAACTATTTTCTACATTCACGCAAAAAGAAAAACTTCACTGAACTATATTTAGTAAAAAAAGAAGTTCTTTATTGCACTAGTGCAATAAAGTTTTTATTGCACTCATCTGTCATTCTGCTTCAACGTGGTGTCATAATGACAAACATAAACGTTCAAACCTACTACATATTTAGCAAATAATTTTTGCTTTTTGCATGAACGTAGAAAAAATATTGCATGCAACTCGTGCAAAAATTGTTTATTGCACTTACTTTTTGCCCTTGTTGCATAAATAACCATTAAACCATTTCAGATGATTTTAGATTTTTTTAAAGTAAAAATAGTTGGCCCTGACAATGACAAAACTTATTGATGAATCAGTGTCCTAGTGAACATCTTGGATGCTTCCATTTTAAATGGGTCCAAATCTACTACGAAAGGGTTCTGGTTGTATTTGAAAAAACAGGGCGTGGCATCAAAATTTTTACTCAAAATTGCATTTTGAAATAACGTAATCGACTTAAACAAGATTTTTTAGAAAATTCCAGGCTTATTAATTTTATACCCCCGTACCACAGCCTACTTAATCTCCCGAGCCGTGGTTAGAAAATCGGCAACACCGCATGGAAAGCAATTTGACGTCCTACTCATTAACTCTTTAATGTGAATTTCTCGGCTCATTCGGAAAACTAGGAAAAAAACATAAGAGATTTAATTTTTAGAGAAAAGAATCCATATCTTAGAAATTAAATATATTGCTATTCCAGTTTCTGATGAAAAAAATTTAATAACCACATTAATCGTCATTCTTTTCTCTAAAAATTCATTCTCCTATGTTTTTTTCCTACTTTTTCGAATAAGCCTAGAAATTCACATTAAAGAATTATTGAGTAGGACGTCCATGCGGTGTTGCCGATTTTCTCACCACGGCTCGGTAGATCAAGTCGGCTATGCCCGTACCGTATAACAATCTAGAGATTACCTGCATAATTTTGTCAACTCACGTGATGAGATCCATCCAAATGTTGTTGAACTGAATGATACTTCTTTTTCATTTTGATGATTTTGAGTGATGAGAGTATCCGGTACGATATACTTCCGTTATCGACACAACACACGCTTGTTAACAAATCGAGGTGAACTGAAGACGAGTTCTACACATTATAAATGAAATAAGGTAACAATCAGCAAATATTTACGAATAATATTAAACGGTCAAATGAGAACCTCAAATACCATACATCAGTTTGACGGCATAATAATTGATACAATAGGTTTTAACTCCAGTAAAATATATCAGTTGAGACATTTTTCACGTTTCAGGCTACTTTCAGGGTCCTTCTAACATCATGACTTCGATGACAGCTTCTGATGATTCCAACTTCGTCGTTGAAGAAACGCGTATGGACTAGAATAGGTCACATGCATGCCTCACAAAATCACTTTAATTTTTGTTTGTCCCATCTACTACGTAATAATTATAAGTTGTTCCATTTAACTTTAATTTTTGAATGTTTTGAATAATTTGAATAATCCATATTTTAAAATGCGAAGCAAATTTGAATTTGGTAAAACACGCCCCTTAGTATGACGTAAAGTCCACGTAAACAAAATGTATTTACCTCGGTATTTTCATGGTATTGACTTGCATATCTGGAGTTTTGCAAGTGGTCGATTATTATCTATTCATTATTAAGTTACTACAAACCTACCGAAACTATGTTTTTCTATTGTATTCTACATTAATTACATATTGATTATTAGTTGAAGAATGAAGATGATTCCAAGGCACCGTGGATCCTAACTCATCATTCAACGGCACTCGGCCAATCACAGTTTCAGAATTTTCAGAATCCATAGTAACTGAGAGGTTTAGACCAATGACAAAACAGCAAATTTACCAAACAAATTTCTCAAGAAGGCTTTGCTTCATTGGACTTGTCACGGCTTGGCATCCGCGAATGTCAGATTGACTGTTTTCTTTCTTAGTTTCAACTTTAGCTCCTGTATAATGAGCATTCATTATACGCTCGTTGAAGAATATGCTATTTCTTTGGGTGATCTTTGTTGGCACGTATTCTGAAGTCACATTCTCCCGCCAAAAGTCTATCGTTTGAATTCTCACTATTTTTCAATCTTTTTTATTCTTGTTATAATTATTGATATTGGCATACTCTATTGGAACAATTATTAGAAAGAAACTTTCATGAGACCTATCGACTGTATTTTGTTGTTTGAGAAGTTTTCCACTTTTTTGAACCAGTGAAAATTTGGCAGACACTTTATAGTATCCACTTTGATCTCAGTAGCCAAATTAAAAATTGCATCGATAATATTTTTTTAATGATGCATGTCTACATTTCGATATTTCGATATGTTTTTCCAGTAAGAAAGGAATTTGATTAAGATCACTAAAAATAGGAATGAAATGTTATTTTTGCCTTGATCATGATGTGATACATAAGTTGTTATGATAAGAATGATTCAGATAAATAACTTTCATTCCTATAGCAAGTTAAAACTGAAAGTTTGTTAAACTAGAGGGGATCAAAGATAAAAAACCACCCTTGTGCATACATAAAGTAATGAAAGTAATAAATAAATTCATCATTTCTGTACGTGAAGATATAATGAAAAAACCCTCGGTAGGACTTTTTTTTGTCTCCGAACGGCCAGTTTTTGCATTATACCGAAAATCTATAAGGTTATCCACAACTGATTAAAAATGACCGTCGAAAGAGGTGACCACTGAGGTCGACAGTTCAAATCCACATGAGAGCAATTTTTTTTTCAATTTGAAAAAATAAAATAAAACTACCACTAAGGAAAATTGAACGATCTTTGATTAGATTTAATATAAATAGGTAATAGTGATTGTTTTTTATCGTATCATGAAATAAATAAACATTGAAAGTAAGATATCTCTATTTTTGAAAACTACGGTTGACGGAAAAGTTTTGTCACAAACTCGTGAATTACAATGGCGCTAAACAAACTCGTGAATTAAAATGGCGTTTAACAAACTCGTGAATAAAAATGGCGTTTAACAAACTCGTGAATTAAAATGGCGATTAACGTTAATGGTTATTTAACGAACAAGTGTATTAATAAGGGCGATTAACAATCGAGATAATTTAATGTTTGAGATTGTTAATCGCCATTTTAATTCACGAGTTTGTTACAAAACTTTCGCGTCGACAGAAGTTTTCAAAAATAGAGATATCTTATTTTCAATGTTTATTTATTTAACGATACGATAAAAAATAATCACTATTTCCTATTTATAACTCTACTCAAAGATAGTTTAATTTTTCTCAGTGGTAGTTTTATTTTATTTTTTATTATTTATTTTCAAATTGAAATAAAGAAAAAAAAATTTACCCTCGGTGGGTTTTGAACTCTCGACCTCAGTGTTGCAAGCCAGGTGCACTTTACCATTACGCCACGGGACCATATATGATTTTAAGTAACAACTGGTGTAATGAACATTTTCTAAAAATTTTATTTGAAAATTGACAGATAGTACTAAGCAATATAAAATGTATAAGAGCAATGTATGCTATTTACACTAGTACAAAACCTTCACAAAATCCAAAGGAATTAAATACCTACAACAGACAATTGCAACTTTTCATTGTTTTCATTGCAAAGTAGTCATGCTTTGTGTGCAATCAATCCGTATCATTGTGAAGTTTATTTTATAAACATCCTTTTTTAGATTACAATTTCACAACACAGATAAAAGCACATGTTCAGTGATAATACTTGTCCGTAAACTCGAATTGTGAATCATTTAAAAGATAATAATACTTGATATCGACAAAACTGTCAGGAAAACTATCAGGTTATAATCTCACTTACCTATTGAAGACGCTTTTGAATGGCAGGGCGACAATTGTTTTATTTTGCACAGATCATCCAGTCACAGTTTTTTCTAGAACTAACTTTACATAATGTAACAATACATTTTTTGGCTGTATTCTTGAATATAAATACACTGACCTTCCAACTAGTCTAGTTGAAATCGGCCATATAAACAGCTGACCGGACGTCTAGATTGAAGTGACTAGACTGACGGTACCGGCAACGGATCATTGTAGTTGATGTAAACTTAAGCCTATTCCACATAATTGCAGTAGCAGTGGCGTCACGCCCCTCTACTGTTAAGGTAACCAATGGCAAACATGTTTTGACGACGCTGAAAATTCAAGGTCAGCTTCCGAAAGTTTTATTCATTTAAACTCATTCATTCAGATAGCGTCAAAAGGGGTGGAGTCACTGCCAGTACTGCCACTACTGCCTTTATGTGGAATAGCCTTCATGAATAACTTCATGACAAAATTAGTGGACTTGTCAAATATATCCAGATTCCACGACATCTCACATTTATCATTTTCTTCATACTTTTTCTATTACAAAAAATGGAACTTGGAACTGAAAAATTTGTTTTCCGACGACCTACTTAAAATACTGTGAACTTACGTAAATGCAGAAGAGTCACAGGAGTTTTTCTTTTTTTTTTCATCATTTCGAAAAAAGGCGAAATTTCGAGAAAAATCGAAATGTTGACAATTTCGAGAAAAATCGAAATGTTGACATAACAAGAGAAGAATCGAAAATTCGACTTTAATGTAGAAATTCCAACTTTAATGTCGAAATTTCGACTTTTTTTCTGGAAACGACTTTGAAGTCGAAATGATGAAAAAACTCGAACCTCCTGCACTTCCATAACTGACTTTCATAAAAGATCATAGAGATGCCTCTTATTCCTCCTTGTCTTGAATGCGACATAACTTTGTTTACAAGCGAGGGCCTTATACATATTCAGTCCGTATTCAATCGGGTAGTTTCGTGAATGCCCGCTCATTTCATTCGGATCTTGATATCTTGATATCATTCTTCGTTTGTATTATGGTCCTTCTTACTCTAAATGTGAACAAACTGTCCGTAACGTTTCACCACTGTCACCCCCTCGACCACAAATTGTATAGAAAAGGATAGTTAATCTTCACTTCAAAACAGGTATTTGTGTAGGTATCTGCAGGGCATCTCCATGCCTTTTATTACTCTGAGGACCCTTCATTTCAATCACATCCAATTAAACCATTGGTATCCGTTACCGGTTGACTAGCCATTTTCTGCTGTGAACTTTTCGCAAGGGAAGATGTAGATGGCGATACGTGTTTCATTGTCTGTCAGAGAGCTTTAAATTTTAAATGATTCTGTTTTACATGAAGAACATTACTATTCTATATTCTTTTCATACAACGATTGAAACCTTGTAAAAATGAGAAATTCGAAAGATGAACTACTCAAATTTGCTTCAGAGTGTAAGAAAGTAGTTGATAACCTAATGTTCACTTCACGATTATGATCGAAATCACAAAAATAACATGAACATGGAAATAAATTATAAAATTCCGAGTTAGTGAGCCGGAATTCCGAGATACGAAGTCGGAGTCATAAAATTCCGAGATACAAAGTCGGATTCTGAGATACGAAGTCGGAATTCTGAGAAACGAAGTGAGAATTCCGAGATACTAATTCGGAATTATAAAATTTCGATTTACAAAGTCGGAATTCCAAGATACGAAGTCGGAATTCCGAGATACAAATTCAGAGTTTAAAATTCCGAGATACAAAGTCGGAATTCTGAGATACGAGGTCGGAATTATAAAATTCCGATATATAAAGTCGGAAATCGAGATAAAAGTCGGAATTCCGAGATACTAATTCGGAATTACAAAATTTCGAGACACAAAGTTGGAATTCTGAGATACGAGGTCGAAATTATAAAATTCCGATATACAAAGTCGGAATTCCGAGATACGAAGTCGAAGTTATAAAATTCCGAGATACAAAGTCGGATTCTGAGATACGAAGTCGGAATTCTAAGAAACGAAGTGGAAATTCCGAGATACTAATTCGGAATTATAAAATTTCGATTCACAAAGTCGGAATTCCAAGATACGAAGTCGGAATTCCGAGATACTAATTCGGAGTTTAAAATTCCGAGATACAAAGTCGGAATTCTGAGATACAAGGTTGGAATTATAAAATTCCGATATATAAAGTCGGAATTCGAGATAAAAAGTCGGAATTCCGAGATACTAATTCGGAATTACAAAATTCCGAGACACAAAGTTGGAATTCTGAGATACGAGGTCGGAATTATAAAATTCCGATATACAAAGTCGGAATTCCGAGATACGAAGTCGGAATTCCGAGATACTAACTCGGAGTTATAAAATTCCGAGATACAAAGTCAGAATTCGGAGATACGAGGTCGGAATTATAAAATTCCGAGATACAAAGTCGGATTCTGAGATACGAAGTCGGAATTCTGAGGTACGAAGTGGGAATTCCGAGTAACTAAGTCGGAATTTAAAAAATAAAATTGATGTGGCCCTTCTACGCCTTCGTATGGAAACGTCCGCCAGATACAACGACTACCTATTCACTCGCCAGATAGTCCTCGAAACGGCCCTGATGCCGGTCTAGTTTATCTCGTCGAAAATTTCGCCAAGTTGTCAAAAGGTCCCAAAACACGCAATTAAACTAATGTACCGATGAGGAGATATTGGCGCCGGCGCTCACCGACCGCTGCACTATCATATTTCCGAACGCACACAAACAAGCAAATTGTGCAGACACCGACAAAGCTTGGCCACACTGACGAGTTACGGTGTTGCCGATGCTTCGGTCGGATTTCTACCTATTCTCGGAAATTCAATAACTGGGGGTGATTTCCGGGGGACAATGACATTTATTAGAAACGTATTCTATGAAAGCGCTGGAGGGCCGCAATGATTTTTTTACTTACATTTCAATATTTCGACTTTTTTATCGAAATTTCGACTTTGACTACTACAACGTCGAAATTTTGACTTCTTTCTCAAAATTTCAACTTTTTTTCTCAAAATGTCGACATTGAAGTCGAAATGATTAAAAATTATCAATGTGGAAATTTCGAACGTATTTTGTTTAACTATTTGTAATTTACCCCAAGTAGCAATATTATTGCTTTATGGAACTGAGATATTTTATAACTATTTTATAATGCCGAATTGAGAAGTGTTTTATCACTAAGTGAGTTTGACTGCGAGATTTTTGTGTTTGTAGAAAAACGTTGGATATAATTCCAAATGTCAGGAGTTGCAGCACCACAAAATAAAAAAAAGGAATCACTCACAAAGGAAAACATTCTCCTTATCTAATTTATTTAATGATTTTTTCAAGGAAAACTAGGAAGAATTAAAAAAGTCAGCTATCTGAATGAAAATGCAAATTTTCACTTTCAGATTTTTTCTTTCGCTTTCAGTTAGAGTCTTTTCACAATATCTATCAGATGTAGTTCAATGTCCAGCGTGGCTTGTGCCACCTCAACGCCTTGAAAGGGTCTTTTCAGAAGTCGTAGTTACTTCCTACATATATAATTAGAGAAATAATCATTAACATTTCTGTCTAATTAGCAACTGAAAATGAAAATGATGGAGACGAAAATGACGACTAGTTAGAGGGGAAGTAAGCTAGCGCTTATGAAAGCGCAGGAGGGCCACATGCAGTTTTTTTCATCACTTCTACTTTAAAGTCGAAATTTAGAGAAAAAATTCGAAATTTCGACTCTAATGTTGAAATTTCGACATTGAACTCGAAATTTCGACATTAATGTCGAAATTCCAACATTGAAGTCTTAATTTCGAGTTTTTTCTTGAAATTTCGACTTTAAAGTCGAAGTGATTAAATTTCGACATAAAAGTCGAAATTTCAACATTATACTCGAAATTTCAAGAAAAAAGTCGAAAAAAATCTCTCAGCTTTGAAGGCTGCATACATGTTCTAAACAGTTGAACTTCAGTCAACTTAAGACAGTCATGGAGTGGTACCCCATAGCCCCCCTAGGCACGTGCCTTTTGAATATCTATCAAAAACAGCACTAATAATTATGGTTCCTCCTCCTCCTCCTCCTCCTCCTCCTCCTCCTCCTCCTCCTCCTCCTCCTCCTCCTCCTCCTCCTCCTCCTCCTCCTCCTCCTCCTCCTCCTCCTCCTCCTCCTCCTCCTCCTCCTCCTCCTCCTCCTCCTCCTCCTAATTTTTTTTTGTCTCAAAAATGCAGTTACTGCAGCTACTTTGACTATCCATGAAAATAATCTTGAAAGAATGAAAGTTCGTTATTACTTATTTCCAAATTGTACTGAAAAAAAATAAATAAAACCAGTAAAATGTTATCAATAATCCGACTAACAACGAACCCCTACATTTAATAATTTCAACTCCGAGAATGTGACCATTTGATGTTTTATGATATTAGTTTTACTAGAAATCCAACGAATGCGGGCTATATCTTCACAAAACTGTGGTTTAGGTAAATAATCAGTTTTCACAGTCTCCAATAAGAAGCTTTTGTGCCCATGGCGCGGCGTCCCACTTATGATAAGGAGTCAAAAGTAATCAAAGGCTATTTTTACGACTCACAAAAATGCATTAAAATTCAGCTAATAGGGCTTAAGAATCGCGATAAGTTGGCGCCCTGACGTACGACTTGTTAATGTTATGTAAACTGTCAAACTGTGAAGTGAGTCTGAAAACACTGTCTAGTCAAAAGGGCCCTGATGACGATGCTAGTTTTGTGCATGAGTATACAGGAAGACGTTAACTTTCCCTTTGTACCTTCGTACACTAGGTGAAGTTTCAGAAATAAAATATAAAATACGAAATCATCGCAAATCCAAACACTGCAAGAAATCAAAATATAAAATTTAATTTACAGCGACATTCAAATGGTATGCAACAAATGGAAAACTTATTTATTATTGATTTCACAAAAAAATTATTCGTGATAAATCAACCCCTGTAGAATAAAGCCATTTGAAAATGACGTCTGAGTAACTTTGACAGCGACGACAAAATTGCTCGACGTGCTCGACCTACGGTCTTGCAATTTTTTCATGTCAGTTTTTCTCGCGAAATTACTGATTGGCAAAATGATTTCGTTGAAGAACGAAATTTATTCGATAAAAAAAAGCTGTTGATAAAAGTTTGTGCTCATCGAGAAATTAATAATGGCTTATCGAAAAATTATGTAATGTTCTTGTTCAGAGAAAAATCATACTTTTTGAAAAGTCAGAATAAATTAGGTACCTCTCTTTTTCCAATTACGAAAAAACTTATTGGGAATATTTCATTGCCATCTCATGAACCATTCAGATTCAGATTTCCATCAATTTGCTGGAGTATTTAGATATCGTTAACAACCTAACCCACCAAACTAATCTTCCTTACTTAACCTACCCTACCTAACCTATCCTACCTTACCTAACCCAACTTAAGCTAAAACGTAAATAAAAATGAGGTGCTCGCTGCGCTCGCCCTCGTTAGGCTCGCTTCGCTTGCCATCAAGCTCAAATATTTCATTAAATTTGCTTAATTCGAAAAGACGATGTGAGCCGAAATCTCACGAGAGTCGACGCAAGAACAATATCATAATCATATCACCAACAGTGATAACTAAAAAACACCAAAAATGCAGTGTTGTACAAGTTCTATTATTTATCAACGTGAATTTTTCAAAAAGTGGTAATTTTTTCTGCAAAAAAGTACTGAAAATAAGTAAATAAGTGCGTGTGTGGTGTTTTGGTTGTAAATTTGTAATAACAGAAATTCGATCTGTCAAATAGTGAAAATCAACAACAATCCACAAAAATGGACCTGTATCTTCGAAAATAGTCGTGACCGTCAAAAATTTCACTTGGATTTTTTGTAGAGGAGACCGAAATACGTAAGAAAAAATTATTTGAAAATTCGATGGCTCTCTCTAACCGAATATTTACCAAAATAACTTCCATTCTCGAATGCACAAGTATTTCGCATTCGAGATGCGAACAATAATTTTTCGAAAACTGCATTAATACTAATATGGGCGAGTTTTTAAATTCATCGATGGATAATGCGCAATCGTGCTGTCATTGTCATTTTCCATTAGTTAAATAAGGATGCAATGCTCATCGATGGATCCATCGATGAATTTAAAAACTTACCTTTTGAGAATGAAAAATCAATAAATGAGTATCTGTCATTGTTAATTGACATTTCGTGATATATCGTGTTTGACCCAAGACGAACGAACGAGGATATTGTTTGCATGACTTTTGTATGGTAGCAACGTTATATAGTAGTTTACCTAACAAGTGCGGAAAGTGATACTTATCCGCACGCGATTGCAGATGGCCGAACGACACGTTAGCAGAAATCGCGTGCGGAAAAGACACTTTACGCTTGTGTTAAGTACACTATTTTTTCTACTTGCGGAAAAAACACCAAAAAGTTAACATAAACCATACTCGGTAAGCTTTCTATTTTAACCTTCTGCGACGCAATATTTAAAAGATTGCAGAAAAGATTTTTCCGCACTAGTGCTGAAAAGTGACTCTTTCAAAACTAAAATGAGTGCGGGAAAGTGGATTTTTCCAAACGCTAGTAGAAAAAATAATAAACAGGACGCAATAGTAATTTACGTAACAAGTCCGGAAAACTGTTTTCGGACGTGTTGCGTACACAATTTTTTCGGTAACCGTGTAGAATAACAAATCGAGACACATTTATTTTTTATATTTCTTTGTAGAAGAAAATTTCGAACATTTTAATTCTTATTTGTATTAAATATCGAAATGCTAACAGAAGATAGGTACTAACAGAAACATTCTAATTCTTATTTATATAAATATTTATATTGAAATTCGGGCATTTCCCGGACTAGTCCGGAAAGTGATACTTTCTCAAAGAAAAATCCGAAAATAGTTATTTACCTAACAAGTTCGGAAAAGACAATTTCCGTAAGAGTTAGGTACAATATTTTTCCTACGAGTGTTTTTGTCCATCTTATTTATGAAAAAACAAGGTTTTTAATAAACAAGTTTTTATAATAATGCTACAAAATGACTAATAAGACAGAATAGTTACATAGATCATTTAGTTAGTCCTAAATATCCTCATTTTCAACAATACAAAAATCTTGCGGAAAAGTAAAAATCGTACGGAAAAGTAAAAATCGTGCGGAAAAGTAACTTTTCTGCACGATTTTAAATCGTACGGAAAAGTACAACTTTCAAAACGAAAAATCGTGCGGAACAGTTACTTTTTCGCACGCTCGTAGGAAAAAGTCTTTTACGTTCTAGAATACGAAAGTCTTTTACGTTCAAGAACGAAAAAGAGCCACTTCGCTAAAGATTTCAACGAAAATGTCAACATTTGAGTTCAGTTTTCGAAAAACAATATTTTCGTTTAGGTAATACCTCTAATAACCACAGCGTTGAGAAAAGACTTCATTATCGTCGTCGCACCACCTAATTACCCAACAACGAAAGTCAATCACCCGAAAGTAGCAAAAGTACCTACTCAGACGCAAATCCTCGGCGACATGAAGTCATTACCATACGCCCCGACCCGGTCCCAAAACCAAAGGGTGTCAAAGTGGCCAGTCTGGCCTTAGCGCCAGGGCGTTGGGCAGACGAATTTTTCGGGCGCCGCGCTACCCGTAGCTTTTTAACACTTCGCAAAAGTCAAGTGGACGGCGCAGTGCTGTTTACCGGAAACGACAACGATAGCCGGTCTCGTACCGATGTAATTCCTATTTACTTTTCACGTACCTGTTATAGGGGTGGCGACAGGGGTCTATGAAGGAGGTACGGTGTACGAAGCTCGTTAAGGGTGAGGGCAATCTGGAGTACGCTTCGCGACGTGGCAGCTTAACTCGTGACATTATGGTCAGGCAATATTTTATTATTTTTTCAGTTTATTCTTACACCACCCAACAGCCGAAGCTAATTACAGGATGGGAAAATCGGCCATATAGAATGAAAATCACATTAATTCACAATTAATTGACCATATTCATCGTCGCCATATTGTCATGCGACAATACCAACTATCCATTGTTTCCAACGGTTAAAAATATAATGTGTAACAAAACCAGTGATAACACTGTTCTTCAAAATTAGAAATCGGTTAAAAAATGACGGAGATACAGTTGATTGTTCGGTCAAACAAAGTTGGCCATGAAATTCAAACCTAAATCATCTGACAACTGACAAACGACATCAGAAGTTTGCAGAGGAGGCTTCGAAGTGCGATACAGTTGAAAACTGAATTTCTCGTGTAATTGCGACTTCCATAT
Organism: Chrysolina haemoptera; assembly: GCA_958298965.1. NCBI lineage: Eukaryota > Metazoa > Arthropoda > Insecta > Coleoptera > Chrysomelidae > Chrysolina > Chrysolina haemoptera. Next base: position 25,956,959 of record OY282593.1, read on the forward strand.
AATCCAACAATTATTATCAAAAATTTCCTAAAAACGGAATAGTACCCATAAAGAAATGCTCACAACTGCTATTTCTCAAATGGCAACATGTTCTTTTCACTTCGTCATGATGAAAAATGATTGATTATCAGATTACTCGTGTGAAAAGTTCTGAAGAATTCCGAAAGAAATCGCAAATACAAGATGTTTTATCATAGGTGTTCTCGAAATTCGAAATTCAAAGAAGGCGGTCATGAACATGAAAAAGCGAAACAAAAAAGCAACATTGATTATATACGTATAACAAACGTTGACTTCGTTGAAATAATATGAGCTTTTGTGTATTGCTTTCTTAATTATGTTCTAAGCCGCCTACGTTGAAGAACATTCAATTTTAGGAACGCTCATCATGAAACTTGATTGTATCTTCGTTTCCTTTAGGAATTCTCCAAAACTTTTCACACGAGTGAACTGATAATTTATAACTTTTTTTCATGACAAATTGAAAAGTAAATGTTGCCATTTAAGAAATGGCAGTTGTTATCATTTCCTTATGGATACCATTCCGGTATTTAGGTATTTTTGATAATTGTTGGAATATATGGAAGCTGCAATTATATGAGATCCTCAGTTTTCAACTGTATCCCACTTCGAAGCTTCCTCTGGTAACTTCTGATCTCGTTTGTCAATTGTGATGATTTTAGTTCGAGTTTCATGGCCAACTTTGTTCGATTGAACAATCGACTGTATCTCCGCTATTTTTCAACCGATTTTCAATTTTGAAAAACCGTGTTATCATAAATTGCGTGCTCTTTCTGATAATGCTAAAAATATGTACATAGTCTCATTTGAAAAAAAAGTTTTGGGTCACTTTCGGTTGCCCCGAAGTGGTGAATTTTCAATAGAGGCTTCAAAATATGCCTATTCGAGTACTATAGCGACACACCAAATTTGAAATCTGTATCTTCAAAACTATAGAAAAATTGGGGGGCGTACCTCACTTCGTGGTCACCCGGTATGTCTCATACATGGGGTAACCAAATATGTGCCATTTTTGACACTGCCTTCTGTAGACTTCTCTTTTTGTATTTAAATATCTTTTTTTTATGTTTTCGGAAATTCCGAAATGTTTTTGTGGAAATCAACTTGATACTAAAGTCACTTCCCCTCCACTAAACATTTTTTGAGAAACGCATTGCCTAAATAAATATCATTTTAAATTTTCACTGGAATTAGTAAATTTGCATGGTTATTCTTATTTGAGAACCCTGGGTAAGTTGGTATTGTCGCATGATAATATGGCGACTGTGAATATGGTCAATTGGAGATAAGCAACTTAGGGTCAGTTTTTCAATGTTCAGTCAAATGTCTCTGTTACGTGACTGATGGTTAGAATGTGAGTGTATCCTTCATTTGAGTGAATGTCATTATTCAATCTAACCACCGGTCAAATTTAACTGTCAGTCAAACTACGCTAAAAGGACATTGAAAAACCGATCCAGAGTACATATACTGAAAAAAACTTGTCGTGGTCGAAGAAAAAAGTTTATATACTGACATGCCTACCTACTTCCAGTTAAAATAACATAATTAAATCTACAAGAACTCTCTCTTTGAATCGGCCACATTACAAAGAAGAATTTCAAATGAATCGTGACAAGACATAGGTATGATCTGAACAAATTCCATACACAAGTGAGAACTGAAGTAGGCGCATGCAGATAAAAAAAGGTTTTGTCTCTCACTGGCCATCGAGGAACACGTAGATCGATAATGGTGACTTTATACAGCAAGTAAAATAAAATAAGATATAAAATAAAGTAAGATACTGTTTTATACAGCAGAGTAAAATAATATAAGAAATAAGAACTTGCCAAGCAAAATGGGAATTTTTAGCAGGGCCGGATAACAGGGTGGGGGGGGGGGCAAAAAGGAGCAGTCGAAAAACTCGCAGGGCCGGCTATGTTCAAGGGACCAAGAGAAGCAACCCCCCAAAGGAAGGAGTTTTCGTTCAGTTTTCACCCCCTACCACCCCTTTCAATTAAGGTCCTCTTTATGACTATTTTCTCGACTTTGTAGGATCTGAAAAAAAAAATATCTGTATTATTTATATGCATATGTTGTCATCTGTCAATTGTCTTATCAACATGAAATAGAATAAAAGATAACCATGTTTTATTTTACTTCTCTTATTTTATTTTCTGTATGAACTTGTTATGGGTGTTGTGCAGTTTTACTTGCTGTATAAACTCACCATAAGACACTCACTTTCTCAGCATTCAACTTGAAACTTTTCCCAATTCGAATAATACTCTCATAAAACAATCGACGTAATAAAGTACCTGGGATTTGAGAAATGGCCTTGCCTTTACCATAAACGTTATTTCCGGCTCAAATATTATTATGACTAACGTATTTCCTTCCTTCTTTAGGGAATATTTCGCTTTAACAATAACTTCTACACAAAATAAATTACCTGAAGGTTTCAAAAATGACAATTATGGTCCAAAAGTCAAGTGTCTGTTATCCATCGATAATGAGTAGAGAAAAGTGGAAATTCCTCAGATCCTTAGTTCCGGTCACTTTCTAATGATCGTCTTCAAGGGTCTTCAAGGGTGTGATGATTTCACACATTCATATGTTTTATTGATTCATTTTTACGATATTTCAGACCGAAAAACGAAATAATAAGTCTTCATTCATAAGGAAATCAACAACAAATTTTCAATAATTAGAATATTCCTTCGAGGTTCTTGTCAAATTTTACACGTAGAATAGAATCGGAACGACAGTGAAAATATAGCTTGTCGCTGTATTTTCACGGTGCATGATAAACCTGCTTAGTTTTTGTTTTACTATCTGTCAAGTGAAAATAATGATTTAAATTATAAACGTCAAATTTATGTGTTTTGACTAGTTACTTATCTTTATTTATCAATATGAGCGATCGTTGGGGACAAATGTTCATCGGTATCATAGATGAGGCCGTGGAAAAGAGTATTCCGTTAAATACGGCTAGAAGTAAAGCATCAATTACCAGGTGACACGATTTTTCTTTATTCCAAATCGATATATTGTCGTCCCAAATATGATTCGTGGTATGATTAAAAACCTATAATTTTTTGGAATATCAATTCATTGGCAATACCAACTCGTCCTGCGGACTCGTTGTATTTTCAGCTTTGGGATTGCAATTCATTAATTTTCTAAAAAATTATCGGTAATAATCATACCACTTATTATATTACCCCTGAAAGTACAGTTCAATATTGAGGTACCCATATTTTCCCACAATAATCAAAACTTTCCTAAAAATGGAATACTATCCATAAAGAAATGCTCACAGCTATTATTTCTCTAATGGAACCATGATCATTTCATTCATTTATATTCGTCATGATGAGAAATTATGAATTATTAGAATCCACTTGTGAAAAGTTTTGGGGAATTGCGAAAGGAACCGAAGATACAAGATGTTTCATCGAAGGCGGCTTTGCATATAAAAAAAGCGAAACAAAAAAGCAGCATCAACCGAATAAGTAATTTGAGAATTTAAATTTTTTCTACATAATGAAGTGAAAAGTGCTTGCTGCTATTTGAGAAACGATAGTTGGGAGATTCGTTGGGAAATATGGGTGGTGCAAGTCCATCACGACACCAATTTTTAGTTGGATCCCTTCTTGAAGCTTCCTCTAATAACTGCCGATATCGTTCGTCAGTTGAGATGATTGCCATGACCAACTTTGTTCAACTGAACAATCAACTGTATCTCCGCCATTCTTCAAACGATTTTCAATAGAAAAAAAACACTGTTATCACAAATTCTAATCTCTTCAGGAAAATTTTAAAAAAATTGTACAGGGTGTCGTTTGAAAAAAAAAGGATCTATATTACTGGATATCTATCATCTCTTCTGTCATTTTACTAACACTAGTGTTAAAAGTATTTTAAGTGATTTTGTGAAAACCTCAGTTTTTAGTTCATATGCCAATGAATTAAAAACGACATTTTTAATGACAGTTGTACGAAAAAAATATTACAGATTTGTTTATGATTCAGATGGTCGTAGAAAAAGTATAGTGTACAATTTTATGCTCATTGTACAATATGCTATTTTCATACAGCAGTATCGTTCTGAATATACCTATTTCATTCTGGGTCATTTGACATTTGACCCCTTCAAAATGTTATTATGGGCTTGTAAGTTGTAGTCTAGTATATTGTATACCTAGTAGGTATACCCATACCTACACATACCCATTTACGATATTGTTATTTCGTATATCGTATCGTTTATCTAAATCACCACCACAGCACCACAATAGTTCATATCCTATTAACGTGCATATCAAGCCGCTGTTGGAAATATTTCACCTGCTTGTTGTTGTTTTTAACGATTATTATAATGAAAAGTACCACAGTCGAGGTTAGCCAATCATGGAGGAAGTGACAGAGACGCGAGTCGGGATTTTTTAGTGATAAGTAGGTAGCATATAGGTAACACTGCATAAATTTCCCACGATTACTCAAGTATGAAGGAAAAATATCCCAATTATGTTTGTTAGCAACAACAATAACATCAATCGAGTCTGATAAAACAATCATTATATCTTTTTACGTAGTTGCAAAGTATTACTACGATAAAATTCAAGTTCGGGTTATCAATATCTTCATCTGCATATTAATCTGGCCAAGGCAAACGAGCGTGTGAAACAGTGAAGTGGACGTTCTATTTGGATACCGTACATTTTGTGATTATTTCGATCTCTCTGTGTGTCAGTGCTGTTACAGAAAATGTTTGTGGATCCCGTTAACTGTGTTATGTTATGATATGATTCATTGCTAAAATTGAGGTGAGCAACACATAAGGTTTTAATGACTAGGTATATGGAAGCATATCAGTTTATGTGAGATGGTCCTATTAAGAATTAAGATCAAGTACGTGTAACCTGTCGTTACGTCGGTTCCTACAGGGTTACTCTATATACTGACAACTGACAGGGTTACCGCGGAAAACAGCTTTCGGAGAGTTCGGGTGACCAGACGTAAGGTGAGGAAAGAGTGCCATGGTTGCCAAAATATAAGAAGAATTAGATGTTTATTTGGGTTATGTCAGGGTTGTGTTTAATTAGCCATTTTTGTTTGCATTCGGAGTGTTCAAACGCCGGGTGCTTTGAACTGAAGGTGTGGTGTGGTGGTCGATCCATCCTTCTATTCGATATTTGAAAATAAGTTTAATGTCGGCTATTCTGGCACTCTTCCGACGTTCATCAGAATGGAGGTTTCGCCGTAACCCTGTCTTATACTGAAGCAGCAACCCATACCCTCTTTGGACTATATGCAACAATTTTAAAGTAGTGTGACAGGTCCCACTTTTATACATGCCAAAAAAAACTTTGTTTAACTCCTGCCTCATTTTCAACTTACCCATAAAATCGGCATTCTCTTCACTAAATGTTGAAAATAATCGCTCATTCATATCCTGCATATAAAGGGTGTCCCAGAATAAAGGGGACAAACTCCGAGGGTAGAATCCTCACTTCATTTTAAGGCTGAAAGTTCCAATAAATATATACCCTAAACTGAGTATTAACCGAGTTACAGGGTGTTGAAAGTGAAACAAAAAAATAGATTTTCCAGAATAACTCCATAACGGCTTAACTTTTCTTAATGAAATTTGGTATGTCACTTGACAGTATTCAGTTTCATATTTCAAGGCAAATCATGTGTTTGTAACTCTGAACAGGGGCGTACGGCAGGTGGGTACCGCTATTCGCTCCTCCCCAACTTTCACGCCAAAATGGATTAATATCGATTTCGTCTTTTTTTTCTTAATCCCCAATATTTCCTATACAAAAAAGGAATACGTTTCGTTTCACAAATATCAACGGTTTTCGAGATATTTGAATAAACTGAAGAACAGAAAAAAAGCAGGGGATGTCCGGCATTCAAAAACAATATTCCTAATTAAAATAGAAACTCACAGAATCGTAACTTTACATTTCTTTTTATTTTTCAGTTAACCATAAATAAATCGAAATGGAGGACTCTGAGCGAAGATCTGATGAGAAAGAAATCAAAGTCTTCAAATATCGATGGGTTATGTTACTGATATTCTGTCTATTTACTGTGATAAACTTCATGCAGTTCCTGCAGTTTACTATTATTGCAAATGTGATATCCAAGTGAGTAAAAAAATTTACCAATTCTGAAATCAGATTTGAATACATTTCATTATCTATCTAGATAGAGAATAGTATAAAAAAATGAAAAACCTCGTATAGAGGGTGTGGCTGGTAACACGTAAATCATTTAGCATGGGACACATATTTCATTTATTTTTTATCTAGATTACCCTGCGGTAATCGAAACATTGTCAAATTTTGTGTTTATTTACGTTATCCCAGCTACCTACTTGTTTGGATGACTTGCGTATGGTTTAATTTTGTGACACTCATTTAATCAACGGACATGCAATATTGGTATGGGAATTTGAAACACTCGAAAGATGATAGATGAAGGTGAAAGATATTTTCGAGGATTTTTCAACATAGTCAGGACGAAAGAGTTGAATGCAAGACTGATGTTGCATTACTTTAATGAGTCACCTTTAGTTATAATGCTAATACAATATTTCATGAATTGTAACTTTGAGAAAACATAATCTCACTCTAAATTATTATTTTTACTTCTCATTTCTTCATATCAAGACAAGGAAAGTAGCTATCGCTAAACATTTTCACCCACCGCGCTTTTTCGATCCCAAAGCATCGATACCACATTAGACACATTTGGAATGTGAATATTACATATTCCACCTCTTGAACAAGATCTTACATTGCTGTTCAAAATAATAATTAATGGTAAATGCAACTGTCCTGAACTGTTATAAGAAAAAAAGTTGTATGTACCTTCCCGTACAGCCAGGCAATCATAAACATTCTTTGTTCCTTTCCATAGGTATAACTATGCCTCAAATTATTTTCTCCCAAGAACCCTTCGTCTGGCTAATGATCTTGAATTGTTTGGCTCATCAATTGCTAGATTTAAAAATCATTTAAAAACATCCATAATTCCATCCATAACTTTAGTCGCTATTTTCATCGTTCAAGATAACCTCTTGGGAGGTATTCATGTTGAAAAGGGGAACATTCTCCATTTTTCATTTTTCAATTTTCATGGAGAATGTTCCCCTTTTCATCAGAAAAATATTATTACTGCTTGCTGGTGGTAAGTCATTTTACATAAAACAATCAATGGAGACGCTAATTACAAAATCAAAAACACATCGTATAGGTACAAGAGCCGATAAACTACAAAATCGAAATCATGATGTTGTCTATTATCAACACAAACGTTTCCCACCGATCAAAAAACGTGTACCTATCTTTGCATACGCGGAATAATCAATAATAATAATAGTTTCAGTAAATAAAAAATTATGATGGATATTAAAAAAAAAAGGAGTTTGTAGATAGAGTATCGGCAGTACCGCATGTAATAATAGTTGTTATAATTGATGTTTAATAATCGCTAATGATTAATCACAGAAATTCCCAACGGATTTTTTTGCGAACTCCAGGAAAAACCCACTCACCAAACTTATTATACAGAGTATAACATAAGTTTGGATACGATAATCCGAAGCGGTCTGACGGCCTATATAATTATAATAATAATAAAAGGTCTTTATTTCCCAAATCTTATTCAAGTACAAAAATATAAAATATCAACCTCAATTGAGGAAATCTCATAAATAGATTCAGGAAAACGCCGAAGATCAGATGGAGGTGCCGGAGCACCGCCCCTGTTTTTCATCTTGAGCGCAATATGAAAAAAAAATTAAAAAAATTTTTAAACAAGAAATTTTATTGGTTTAAATCTAGACAAAGTTTCGATATGAATTTTCTCGTAAACTATAGCGCTTACAGGAACGTTATTGGACAGCTTTCTTTCAGGAAATCCATCAAATTTCCTTTTTTCTCAAAAATACTTTTTCGATATTTTCAATGGTTGATGAGTTGTAGGCGAAAAGAAAATTGGTTTATCCAGTGGATTAAAAAAAAACAAAGTGAAAAATATTATCGAAAAAACGGTAAATCTGGTAAAGTGCATCAAACAAAACAGGGACCGTTTTCGAGATTCCTGATTGGTCCTTTCCAGACTACTCTTCTGCTTTGTATAATATATTTCTGAAAAAATCCAATTCGATTATTCAATAAGTGAGTCATAATCATTTTACGAGAATACATCTTAATTTTTTTTCAGGTATTATGATGTGGAAAGCTCCTCGGTTGATATGACTGCGTTGATATTTTTCGCGATATATATTATATTATTCCTCCCAGTCAGTTATTTGATTGAAAAATACGTAAGTATAATAAGACGAATCTATTGCTACGAAATTAAATTCTTGAGGTTGTAGAATAGGAATGGATATTAGTGATCAACATAATAAGATTAGATCAGATTATATCGGATTAGATTTAATCAGTTAGGGGTCACTTGGACCCTCTTGGCTTTTGATCAGTTTTGCTAGAAGCCTTTTGATCGTTTGTGACTTAAAATTACTTATTTATAAGGCTGAAATCCCCAGAGCGTCTTCCTAGAATTTTTATTTAATTGACCATATTCACCGTCGCCATATTGTCATGCGACAATACCAACTATCCATTGTTACCAACGGTTAATAATATAATGTATTTGTATTTTGTGACACCTGAATATTTTTTAATTTATTTTTTTGACATTGTGATTTGGCAGGAGCATTCATGTCCCTGTTGGGTCATCATTCAATAATAAATAAACTTTGTTGTTGATAATGAATAAACTTTGTTGGCGAGTGAAGGGAACTTGACTTCTTGACGTAGTATTTCTGTTGAGTATTTTCAAGGTTTCAATAAACACATGAGTGACTTTTCGATTTTCCTTTGTTGATAATTCATCCTTGATTTTTTTTAGAGTCTACGAGTTACAGCCATCGTCAGCTCAGGCTTTACCTTGGCAGGCACTATCGTCAAGGTGTTCTGCGCAGATCCCTCCAAGTTCTGTGTGCTCCTCACGGGGCAAGCATTTTGTGCTATCGGACAAGTTTACATGTTGAGCATCCCGTCCAAGTTTGCTTCAGTGTGGTTTGGTTCCAATGAGGTTTCGACCGCATGCGCGATAGCTGTATTGGGAACCCAATTAGGTAAAATCACCGTAACTAGGTAAACATAAGTATAAGTTCAAGTTTACTCCTAGGCGGCGCCTTTGATGTATCGGTTTGAGATTTTATTTTTTTAATGTGCAGAGATATTGAAGGAAAAACCGGAATTGTCATGACCATTTGTAACGTTGTCTAATTCGAGGAAATGGGATGCCGATAAATGATTTAACTTGTCTTTGTCATTCATATCAACTCTAATGTCGTTCGAGTCAACTGTCATGTCATTCTGTATTATAAATCATAGTCAGAATTCCATGTTCCATGTTTCATGTCATCTGTCATCTTGTCCTAATAACCTCTTATGTTTATCTTGTGTTATCTTGAACGATGGAAAATAGCGAATAAAGTTTGTCTTTCAGCCGCAGATGATCCCACAACAGATTTTATGAATATCCTTTTCATATTTTCGAACAAAAATCACAAAATAAAGTATTATTGTTTAAGTAAATATTTTTGTTAATATTCACGATAATTCTAATAGCAGTGTCGATGATAGTAATGATAATGCTTATGTTGGTGCTAATAAGTTTAGCACTGTAGTATAAGTGAATTAATAATGAAGGATCAGGTAGGTAGATCTCTGAATATTTCCTGACCAGTGATTCTTGTAACCAACATCAGCGACTTCTTAGGTTTTATCATGGTTAAATTTCAGCTGGTTGTCACTGAACTAGTATTGTTTAAAATAAATATAATAATATGAAAGAAACTTTTAAAAGAATCAAAGAATAATTTGAGTAGTTTTCTGTATATACTGATGCATCTGAGCGCATTCCGGGGCCCTACGCTTCAGCGTAATAATCGCCACTGATGGAAGTAACACAAATATGCCAGAAATGCATTTTTTTCTTGTGATGACTTATACCCAACGACTTTTGTATTACGTCTCATACCGATTATTCATTTTCAGGTGCTGCAATCGGCTCAATCGTACCTCCTTTCATAGTTAAGAAAGATTACGACACAGAAGAAACTGGAAAGGCTATTCATGGAATGGTTATAGGAAATGCGGTTATAGCCGCAATAGTGTTTCTCATTGTTCTTGTATGTAAGTAAACATTTTCTTCAATCGCAGAGATTTTCCACAGTGAACTCGAAGTTGAAAAAAGAGAGAACACCTAATGATACATACACTAACGATAATTATAGATTTTTTTCGTTGTGGATGAAGTATTTGCGAGACTTTGTAATCATTAGGGAAGAGTTGCCTAATTTGAACCAGTGATGTATTTCAAATAAGAAAGCGATCGTTGATTTCATAAAGTTTTTGAAAAAAAAAGCTAAGAGCCATTTTGGAATCATTTGGTAATCGGAGGTAAGTAATCAAAGTTTTTTGAATACTCATTTATTGTGATATTTCATAATCGAAACATAGTGGATTATTGGGACGCCTGATAACATATAAAATTGATATTTTACAAGCCGAAGATTTTTGGTTACGTGCTCATTTTGGCGAGCGATTTGGAAGGCAGCAACTTTAGGTACAGCTGAACGTGCTTTCAGAATAAATAAATAAATATTTATTTTACATTAACTAGTTGAAGTTAGGATCCACGAGGTTCAATTAAGGCACCCGGTGTTTCGAATTGAACTAATATAAAAAAACATTTATTCATTTTATAGTATTCCTTCAGTAAAGAGTATAAGCTAGTAGCATTTTCTTTCGTTTCATCTATAAGTAATTCTGTTCTACAAAACATATTCTCTAATATAACCATTTTTGTGAACATGGTTCAAATTAGGCCACTCTCCCCTACAGCAGAAAAACAAAATCATTAATTTAACACTCATTTAAGATTTAATTATTCTTTATTTGGTGTAATTTTATGAGGCGCGCCGTTCGGGTAAAAAGTGTTTTTGCAAATATATTTAATTTTTTGTCAATATATTTATTTTCGATAAAACACAATATATATACTTTCCAAGCATTACAAATATATAAAAACATTAATTCCCATATATTTATAAATTCGATCTATTTTATGTCGTCAAGAGATGGCGCAACCGACGCGATTTGTCCAACCTCGAGCATGTGGCAACATGGCAACTAGGCAGTCATTAGTACATAAAGTGGCTAACACAGTAGCACAGGAAGCTTTGTTATTGTGTAGTTTTTTACTTTACAATTGGGTACTTAATTAAACGGCACGGCCTTCTAAATTCAGTGACCCTAGCGTGGGTCAAATGAAAGCCCTCTAGGATTAAATGACCCAATCTGAAATATTATACTGCCGCCATCTATTCAGCAATATCTGTACTAATGACTTTGCTTCGTTCCCATGTTGCCATATGCTCGAACGTGTCGCGTCGATCACGCCATCTCTTGACGACATAAAATAGATCAAATTTATAAATATATGAGACTTCACGTTTTTGTATATTAGTAACACTTGAAATATAAATATGTGTTTGATCAAAAATAAATATATCGGCACGCAAAATAATATATTGCTACAATTAATAAATATCGGCCCGCAAAATAATAAATATTGTTACAATTAATAAATATATTGACAGAAATTATTTATATTTGCAAAGACACTTTTTACCCGAACGGCGCCTCATATTGATTTGTTGCTAGTTTTCAAAGGAAAACCAAATCTTCCGCCAAGTCCATCACAGCTGCAGCTTTTAACTCAATCCGAGGAACAGCCATCCTTCTTCCAAAATTGTAAGAGTCTGTTCAAAAATAAGGACTATCTATTGGTTTTAGTGGTTTTTGGCATAGTCAATGGAATATGGAATAGCTTCGGGATCTTAGTCAATACAATCTACACCAATTATTTTCCTGTAAGCAGACATATTTTTCATTCAATTGAATTATTTTCTGTTCGATGCTTGTCGAAAAAAAAAACTATTGTATAGGAAATTTGCGAAAGGCTGGATTATTTATAATCTATTTCAATGTAATGACCTTAAGTTCTGAGCCCGTAAAAAAAATATCATGAATATGTAAAACCTACTGATAATATATATATATATATATATATATATATATATATATTTTTTTTTCAGAAAGGAGAGACTGATGTGGGAATAATAACTTTGATGTCCATTATTTCTGGGGGCTGCATAGGCAGCCTTGTTTTTGGATTCGTTTTGGACAAAACGCATGAGTTCAAGTGAGTTGGATATTTATACTGTGTACATCTTCCTCGACAGATTTCAATTGGTCAGCGTGATCTTCAGCATGGACACTTTTGAACCAAGAAAGGGGATAAAAATTAAAACGCGAACATAATTCGGAATCTTGATTCCCAATTTCGATTATGCACGAGCGTAAAAAACCTGTTTTGCCCACCTAGTGTTTTTATGTGTGGGTAATAAGTATATTTTTATTTCAGAAAAACAAGTTTTGCAGTATTATTGCTTTCATCCTTTACCTTCATTCTGATGATTGCAACAGTTTGTTTGAAAATAAGGATAGCAACATTTTTCACCATACCTTTGTTTGGGTGAGTAGTGCTGTGTCTTCTTTTTCAAGATCAATGATCCTGAACGCATTATGCATGTCACATTTTATCATTAAATATTTAAAATCCAGTGCCATTGGGTTTTGAGACAAGAATCGATTGTAGCACCACCAAACTTCGTATGCTAGTAGGAACCATGATAAACACGAAAAAAATTGTTTACCAAAATTCCAGGGGTAGAACATATTTTTCGTTTAAAAATATATAAATATATTTTTGCTGTAATCTTGGAAGGTATATGATTTATCGGAAAAACAACTCAACAAGGTGAGAAACAATTCAATTTTACACAAAAATTATACCTAGTAATTTCTTATGAAATGCGCTCGTTTTCTCAGAAAACGTGATTGAACGCCGACATCAAATTTCAGGTTCACCCTTACCCGCCGCTGAACGTTCTGGCGGAGCCGAATATTTGATAGGTCATAACTCTGCTAAAAATGATCGGAGAAGAAAAAGGAAAAGTTCATATCGTTTCTGGAGACTCCTACCTTCTCATGCAAATATAATATGCGAGTATTTGAGTACCTGAAATGTGTTTTGTGGAACTTCACGGAGATGTTTGCGGATGGTCCGAAAATGATGAATAATTCAGTAAATATGGAATTATTATACTGAAGCAGCAACCCATACCCTCTTTGGACCATATGCAACAATTTCAAAGTGGTGTGACAGGTCCTACTTATACATGACAAAAAAAAAAATTGTTTTACTCCTGCCTCATTTTCAACTTACCCATAAAATCGGCATTCTCTTAACTAAATGTCAGGAGTAAAACCCAGTTTTTTCTTTGGCATCTATAAGTGACACTTGTCTCACTAGTCTCAAATCGTAGCATATGGTCCAAAGAGGGTACTGATTCCTGCTTCAGTATAATTATTTCATATCATCTGAAATACCCATGACTTTTGGATCCTCCGTAAATATCGTAGAAGGGTTATGTGAAGTGAAGTAGGACAAAACACATTTTATGTACTCAGATACTCACATGTTATATTTGCATGAGGAAGTAGAAGTCTCCAGGAACGATATGCACTTTTTTTTTCATTCTACTATAATTTTTAGCGTGAACATGAAATGTGACGTTAGTGTTAAACCACGTTTTCTTAGAAAACGAGCGTATTTCATAAGGTATTACTAAAAATCATTCTTGAGGAGAATTGAATTATCTTTCAACCTATCGAAATCGTTTTTTGATAAATCTTGTATTTTCTGAAATAACAACAAAAAAAAAAATTAAATGAAAATTTTTTTAGGTTCCACCCCTGATTTTTTGGTAAACATTTTTTTTCTAATAATACATGATGTCGAGATGTCATGTACCGAGTTTCAGAGTGCTACAATTCTTTCTTCACTTTTTGCTGGAGTTTGCCTGTCGTTACTGGATTATTACGCAATTAGAAAAAGTATAGTACCCACGAGAAAAGCCTACCATGTGGGCAGAACTACCTGCATTTTGACCGATGGGCCGCCACATCGAACAAAATATAATAATAAAATGAATTTGGTCACCCATTGAAACAATTGGATTCAATGAAAATCAGATACCTACTCTTTATGTTTATCTAAACAATCATATGTTATTTTTTTTAGGTTTTTCACAGCGAGCGCTTTGGTCATCAGCTTCGAATACGGTCTCGAAGTGACTTACCCAATTCCAGAATCTGCCAGCTGCTCAGTACTCAACGCCGCGATTTTCCTGTTTTCGATAGTGGCAACACTGGCGATCGAAAGTCTGCTGGACGCGATAGGTTATGTTTGCACGTTCGCAGTGATTTTGGTGTTGTTGCTGTGTTGCACCTTCGCCATCTTCTTCGTTTCTTCGAATTTGCGCAGAAGACAGGCTAATCTCGCTGGCGCGGAACAGCAAACCAAGTGACATGGTATGCGTTTTGGAAGAGCATTCCGTTGACTTATTTGGGTATTTTTGTTAAATTTGAAGAACGGTTTTTGAGAAAATAAAAATATATACCATTTTTTACTGACAAAGAGAAAGTGACATCTTTATTTCATCCAAACATACAAACGCGGACTGACGTGTGAACGACATGCGACATGTGCCTACGCCTTTGGCCTCGCACCTCGAAAAAGAAATGAGGGCTCTTTACTTTTCCGCAAGATCGAAACTGTTGAGTATCAACAAAATCTCAGTGATCACATTTAAAGGACATCCATATTCATTCAAGCGATTGTTGACACTGCAATCTCAGAAAAAGATGACTCAGCCGATTGATAACATCAGTCATTCATTTTCACAGAGATAATAGTAACGAATACACAACAACTTTTGGTTTACAATATTATTCATTCCAAATAAACAACTCGATGAAGATACTGGACAGTTTTATAACACATTGATCACCAGTAATAAGCTACACGGCGATGCTTCATTAATTTGTTTACAAGTAAACAAATTTTCTAAAGATTAGGTAGTTTAGAAAGATACTGGTTATTGTACCCCTATTGTCGATCAACTGTTTTGTTATGCATAGTTTAGTGATAAACTTGTCCACTGGTACAAGGGGGCTATGACCAGTATCCAACACATACAAAGTGTTTTCAAAGGCACTTTCCTTAGCAGGATGTAGAACTCATCAAAATGAATAATTTCACAAAAATCGCATCTATGAAAGTAGTGAAATAACACTGATATACTCAACGGAAATTTAGTCTGGTTCACAAGTGCTTTTTGGACCATTATTTTTCTGAAAGGACCGTCATTCGATTCGTAATGGTTTATAGAAAAAAGTGTGGAAAAATAAAGTTCTGCTCGCAAAAATTGTAGAAGTTATAAACAATTTAATAAAAAAAAGAGGGCTTTGGTTTTTCCAGCATATTAGTTTTTATTTTTTGTTGAAATGTTGAAAAAATAAACACGAAAATAGTAAAACATAGAAAAAAATACCGAATTAATTTCCTCTATTTTCGTTTTTTTTATCATTTTAGTAAAAAATAAACAATTGGCGAAAATTTTGAAACTAATAACATTGAACTATGATTGAACACATTAATAAATTCTATTGAAGTCCTTTATTTTTCATAGAACTGTGTTCATAAATATCCGTGGATAATAATACTTATTATGTTTTAATATATACTTATACATACATATGACCTTCAAAAATGACAAGGCCTGTAAGTATCTCAATTTGATTTTTCATCTTAGCTAGCGTATATAACTTTCGAATAATAATAATAATTATTATTATTAGTATTATTTCGAGAGGCCGCGCGCGAATTTTAAATGAACAAAAACGCATTCAAATCCTCATTGGGAATCTTGGTCAAATTTCGACATCAATATTCTCGTAAACTAAGTATAGCTTATACAAAAAAATTATTGTAAAACTTTCTCTTAGGAGATTTATCAAGCTTTCTTATTTGTAATAAATACTTTTTCGAGATTTTCGTCGTCGAGTCAGGCGAAAACACAATTTTTTTACCAAAGGGGTGTTTTTTAGGGGTGAAGTCATATACCTCAAAATCGGAAAAACGGATTATTGTGGTGTTATGATGTATGAGACCTCTACTAACAGTTTATGAGAGAATATTTCCATGCCGTATAATTGTGCAGATAACGATAAAATATATAGAGTGACAGGTCTTTTTTTTCAAGTTCAATATTCTTCATACACACTAAATATTATTTTCAACCCTTCAGTTTAATAGTTTATGAATAAAAGCTCACCTGCCTTCAAGGAGGTTTTTTAACTTTATTTCTTTTTATATCTTTTAGCATTCGAATTTTAGTTTTTGGTTTCAGTCAGTTGCCTAGAAGTTGATACGTTAGTGTTTTTCTCGATACAGATTTTTTTTTACAAAATGGGAACGAATCAAGTTGAAATAAAGCTTTTAAAAAAATATTTCTTTGTTTGAAAAATTCGATGTGTATTTATTTATTCAGTACTGAATTTCTATACTTCATACTTGATAGGTAATATTCCGAATTGCTTGTATTTGTTTTTTTAGATTTAGATTCCTTGTTGGCCTGATTGAAGGTAATATAAAAAAAATCACTATACATAAATATTCCTGAAAGCACACAGCTGCTTTTCATGTATGTTTATATCTCAAATGGGTGAAAGTGTATGAATGAAATCAATGGAATATCATTTTTTTTCTTCAAACTAGATTTTACATGTATTCATTCAGTGGAATTTTTTTTTAAATAATTGAAGCCTTTTATAGTAAAAAAGTCGAAAAACATAAACCTCATTATCCTGTGAATACCGAAATGTTGAATTTTGTCATTTTTATTCCATACATAACAAAATTCAGATAATTTCACAAACAGCTACATTTTGCCGGCTATAATCACCTAAAACTTAGCCGACATTCTAACAAAACACTAAGATGCGAAAATTGACCAATGGCATATCTCAGACGCCCCAGTCCAATCAGAGAAATGCCACCCTCTTCCTAGAGGGATGGTACCTTGAAACCCAAGCATCAAGGGTACTTAAGACTACACTCATCCATGATCTCATTCGACAGTTTCTTGTGACAGACACATAATAGATACCTGTAGAAGTGAAAAATTAGTGCTTAATTATTTATTCGATATTATAGTTTCATTTCCTTATTGTGAAATTAGTGTCATCTTTGTGTGAAGTTTTATTTATAATCATGTACCCATCTGCAATGCTGAACATGGATATGTACAATCATCGTCAAGGTAAATATTGAAATAATTAAAACGAATATTTATTTTTATG
Organism: Chrysolina haemoptera; assembly: GCA_958298965.1. NCBI lineage: Eukaryota > Metazoa > Arthropoda > Insecta > Coleoptera > Chrysomelidae > Chrysolina > Chrysolina haemoptera. Next base: position 25,974,334 of record OY282593.1, read on the forward strand.
TATATGCTATTGGAGACTGGGCCTAGATTAGACTTTCGCGGTACACCACGAGTAACCTTTTTTTTTTCGAGTGCTATAATTGTCTTCATTATCTCTTTGCTCATTATATGGTGCACAAGGCTATCAGAAAAACTAGCCGGTTTTAAGTTATTTTCAAAACATTTCACTTGGAAAAATATTTTGTATCCATTTTAAAGTACTAAACTATTTTTTTTGTCGAAACTAGACTGAAAATATTGATGAAACATATTTTTTTGACAAATAAATAAGGAAATATATTTCCGATTTGAAAAATGTATTTCTCAAAATACTGAAAGTGTGGCGTATTTTTCTTTTTCGACAAATTTTCATATTTTTTGATGAACATTTCTACATGAAAACTTATAATTGAAGGTGGTTTCCAAGAAAAGTATGTCTGGAAATATTTCCAATTCAAATGTTTCGGTATTTGACACTATTTTATCGGTTAGTAAGTGATAGGTCTATTATTAGTCATGAGTGATGTATGAAAAATTAGTAAATAATGTGAACAACGGCCATAATAAAACAAAAACATGTTTTAAAAGATTACCAGAAATTTTGAAAAATCTAGTAAATGTTACATTTTAGTTTTTTTCAATACTCCAAAAAATTTGCTATCGACGAGTACAATAAACGTCTTTTGACATTGACACCTGTTGCAGATTACGTGAAAAAAAAGATTTCTTGCTAATTTCTTACCCAGCATAAAATTCACTACAAAACTTTATCCTTGCTTTTATGGTATTAGACCAAGCTATAGAAGTTTTTTCACCCACAAAATAAAAGATGCAAATGGCCTATGCTAATTTTTATAAGATAGTTCGTTAATGAAAACCCGGGTTTTGTAGGCTTTATTCTCATTGTATCTGACTAATGAAATCAGAACTATTTAAGCTTAACTGATGTGCCCATTTTTAATTTAATGAAAAACAATACTGTCCTCATATGGTATAATGTGGCACAAAAATATGGTAGGGGCAATTCAATGCCCGTTGGGGCATTTGCCAGGGAAGTAGTTATTTTCTGACGGATACCTGTCAAATAATTTTGGAATTACTTCGCTGACTGGGTTGTTTTAATAATAATGTTTGCATTTTTTTCTTGACATTGTTTTTTTTTTCAGAATATCAGCCTATGCAGGAATGCCACGTGTCCCTGGTAAATAGCAAGCTGTGGGACGATTTCCACCAAGTAGGGACAGAGATGATAATCACAAAATCTGGCAGGTATGTATTTCGTCAAATTCAATCTTCATCATCAACTTTTCCAAACAGATCCATTATTCTTTGGTTGAAATTATCCCCGTTTATTTTCCTTAAAAATCATGTCAACAAGTTATTCACGCTAAACAAGAGCATGACGTCACAAGATGACAATATGTGCATTATTTCAAATTTTCCAAGTTTTTTTTTTGTATATTGAAGATAGTGAACCTTTTTTTTTTTGAACAGTGTTTGATACATATTGGTGCGCACGAGAGTCTCATTTTCTAGAGTCTCGCATGGTCTCGTTTCGGAGACGAGATGAAACTTTTATTGGTCTCGTCTCGAGACGAGACTTGATACGAGACTTATTATTTCATCGGCGAGACGAGACAATTCTACCCTGTGGCCAATTTTATCTTGAAACTTCTGGCTAATTATTGGGGTCTGTGAAATATTCACTTATAATCAAAGGTGTTGTGAGAAGAGGGAAGACTTGAAATGAAACTCATCAAGGAAAATAAAATACCAAACTCAAAAACATCGTCTTGTCAGAAAAAAAAGATGAGCCAAATTTGAGAGTGAAATTGAAGTAATTCAATAAATAGAAGCTACTCAAAACACCAAAACTAGGTGTATTTCACTCGACGCGCGTTTCGCCAACAAAATTAACATTCTCGAGAGATATTAGCTTACTACGTAGTATAGTAAGATCATATCTCTTGAGAATGCTAACTTTGATGGCGCGTCGAGTGAAAGTGACGTAGTTTTGGGTAGCTTCTATTTCTTGAATTGTATTCACACCACAGGTTCCAAATATTCATTTTCGATGAAATTGAAGTAGTTTTGGCGTTTTAAAATCACAATTTCTTGAATTGTATATTCACACCAAAGGTTCCAAAAATGAATTAAACTAGACCTTACATCCCAAATAATGACCAGAAATAGGGAATTATCGATTGATTTGAAACCAAACACATCTTTATATCTATTCGGATTTTCCACCTATCAGGAGGATCATGGTACCTATAATGGCTTTTCATCAGGTAGTCATTATACGTTTTATTCAGAAGTATACTTTTCTCAGTTTTTGTTCCAAATTTCATTTGGCGAAGTACTAATGTTGATGAGTTGTATAAATGGTAATGACATTATTCCTTAAGACGAAGACCGAATACTGGGACTAAGACTGACACGAAGACAAAGTTGACTAAACAGGCCCTGAGAGTCTGGAGAATAGAATTTTTTTCCTCATCAACAGCAAATGTTTTGAGTGTAATAATAATGGTCGTCCTTCGTTTGTATCCTCCTTGTTTATGCTAGTTCCTCACACCCTGTATCGTGCATGTCAGATTCCTCACTTTCTATGTTTACGGTATCAAAATCCCAATAAACAGCTTCTATGCGGTGAGCAGTGCCATATGCTGTGCGGTTCCATACACAAATTTCGAATGCGAAATATCAACGCAATGTAAACATTTATTCTAGACAAACAAAACATTCACTTCCCGTTTTATTTGGTGTTGATTTTGACCTAACATAATAAAACAAATCCCTTATAATCTCTGGCTGAACCCTACTTTATTCAAGTGGACTTGTTTATTGCCTTCGACTTATTCAATCTCATTAGGGCCACAAAGGCAGTTAATGTAGATGACAGTGACAATTTCGAGTTTCCGTGAATCCGGTAAATACCTTGTTTTGAATGTCTGCACAAAGATAATAAGTAAAGAAAAGTATGGTAGGTACTATTGTATTTGCTAAAACTTATTGGTTATCAAGCATTTTGCTATGAAAATATCTCATTTATGCAACTGTAAAAACTTGGTACATATTTCTGCATCTCTATCTCTACCTCTTTCTGTTTTTCACTATAAAAGTTATTTACAAAAATATCCATAAACTTTATATTTTGGAAGATTTTATAGCTAGGTATTGATGGAAAGTTTGATTTTGTGGAGGAAAATGAAAAAATATGAGATCAAGGAAATTTGAACAAGGGTAGAAGGAAAAATGAATCAATTTGATTTTCTATTCTTACTATTTCCAAATATAATGCAAAATAGAGTTCAAAACTGAGGTAGATCATAGTGTCCAAAACTATAACGTTTTTTTTCGATTATTCAGTGCAATCAATCGCGACAATCAATTGTTCCGTGTACGTATATCCACTTATTCCTGGTTCTTGGTCATTTCCCTATTGGCAAAAGTCGATTCATTGCAAATTCCCGTTTAAAAATCTAGCCACCATTTACTGCCGATGCCCGTTTATTCTCATAACTGTATTCACCGTCGTCGTGCCGCAAAATCGTAATTTCTATTTGTCGTCTAGCAATCGGGCGCCACGGATTCCTAGATAAACAATTGAAACGACCTTTCGAGTACCTCTGTCTTCGTCGACAAAATCCCTTAAGTGCCTTATAAGTGGTTTGTAAAACGAACGAGAGTTCGTGGGCCTCCCGTGATTTCGGCAACTGTCAAATTTGGCGCGCCAGCAACAGATGCCGGCTCGATCGGCGAGCTTTTGTTTTTCTAATTATAAGCCAGAGAAATGAAGCGGGTGGCACGTAGGAATAACAAGTTAACACCGCAAACGGAAGGCCGGCTTGATTACGGTGATTTGGAAAATGAAGTATCGTTTCCTCTTATTTTCGTTTCTTCGCCTCTTTGGTGCTTTGATGATTGGTGACGATCGGAAGTAGTTTCCGCATTGTTAGTGTTTGACGAAGGTGTAATAATGGGGAACACGCATGATTTTGTTTTTTAGGTTTTCTACGTCAATTCAGGTCTCAAGAACCACATTCACTGAAAATAATTCCTCAAATACCTATATTTTTTTCTCGATATTTTAACAACACAATTTCACATTGATGTCGAATTAAGTCCTTACGCCTTTTCGTTTTTCATGCTCACAAGCTCACAATGATCATTGTAGGTAACTGCCAGCAGACATGATGTTCTATGCCAACGAAGCCGTGATTTTATTGGTTGATTATATATTATAAACCTGTATTTGAATAGGACTCCTATGTGACGTCATCATAATTGTGAACCGCGAGAATGATTTCAAACACGATTCATTAATCAAACCTAACTTTTTGGAATTGGCCGTAGATATATCAGAAATTATTTTCATTCAGATTCAGAATTTATTTTTATGAGCAAAGATGAACCCAGAAACTATATAGCTGTTATTTTGCAGTGGTTGAATGAACAACGGCTAGAGTTTTTTGAAAGTATCTTTCAACTGAACTGAACTGAAAATAATATGTAGGCGGAAATTATCGGATTTCCGCAGAAAAACGAATACATGTTTTGAAACTGAATAAAACTTGGTTTTAAAACTTCATAAATACGTTTCGAATCGTTTTATATGTGATGTCATCGTTTCAACACCAGAATGAGTGTATTTGAATCATAGGACGAATACGTGTTGAATACATGGACGCCAGAAAACGTCTTATGTCTTGATTCTTAATTATCTTATTCTTTAAACTCTTGGCTAATTTCCCTAGTAGAAGCAGATTTCCTTTTACCATAAAACATATTCATCCTCATCTATGATAAAAGTTTCATGCTTGGAAGTTTCTCGTCTTGAGTTGTTTCTCCACAACGGGAAAATATTGAAAACATGGAAAGCCCTGAAACACGTCGATTTATGTTTAAGAAAAGACATTCTGTGACATAAGGAAAATATCACCCCTCAAAGTGACAGCAACCCCCCTTTCAATTTTTTTAAATGAAATACCTTACAAAAGGGTTATTCAATTGATGTCTATAAAGCCATATTCATTTTTTTTAAATTTCGTTTCATGCGTGTCATAAAAAAAATTGTTTTCAAAATGTTAAAAAGTATCACGTATACTATTAAATTCATACGTGAGAGTAGAGTAAAAAACTCATTATCTTGTCAGAAACATAAATCCACATGTTTCAGGGTTTTTCTTCAAAATTTGCTAATAACGTAGAAAATGAATTTATCCGTTACTTTAGGACCTCACTGTATATATATTGCTGTGAATAATATTCCGCCTAATATATAATATTACACCTACTTTATAGTCGAAATGCTATGAATATTATCGGTGAAACATTTGTATATCGATATTAATATATAGGCTTAAAATAAGAAGTGGCTCTTTGAGAGGAATTCGTTGTTATTTTGTTGCCACACTGGTGCTTTCTCAACAACCCGCAGGACATGTTTGGTAAACACTGTGGGAACAGATAATGTGTCGCCAAAAATAAGTGCCGACCTGATTTTTTTCCGGAGATAATGTCATCCACAAAAACCAAACAATGCTTTGCGGTACCTCGCAAACAATAACAAAACACTTGTTGGCAAGCCATGTGCGAAAATGCTCATTGTCGTACCAACAAGTACCTGTATGGCGTCGGCCTTTTTGATGACAAAGGCTTAAATCGTGGTGGCCGGTAGTTGATATACTTTCCAGTGTTGCCAGATATTCGAAAATTGAATCGAAAGAAACTCGATCGCAAGTGCTGGAAAAATACAGCGGAAGATTTTTGTCGGTATTCTTCTTCTTTTTTTTTTCTCTGTATTATTTGCCTCAATCCAGCAATTTCACTTTTATTTCGTCATTCTTCTCTCCTTTTCGTTTCTCCAATGTTGTTCGTCGTTTCATTTATATCTTTCGTGTGTTCATACTTCAATGTGTTTCTATGTTACTCTTCGACACCTAGTTCATTTGGTTCCATCCTTGTTGCATGTCCCAACCACTCAAATTGTTTGAATTATAATTTCTTGTTTCGAGATCTTTTTTATTTCCTCTTTTTTGCCTTTTAACCAGCCATATTTCTCAAGAATGTACCTTATTTCTACTATATTTTATTTCACTTCGTTGCTAATGTACTGTTCAAGTGTACTATCGTAGAAATAGAGAATGAGTTGCTGTTTATTCAATGCATGCTGTAGGTACTTCTTCATTAATTGCTTCTGTTTTATTAGCTATATCGCTCTTTCGACTTTTTCATCCAAAGTAGTAACCTCATCTCCCAGATTATATCTATTGAAAATGATTTTCGTCTTCCCACACTTCTTAGTAGGGGTAGTCTGTCCATCAGTCATAAATGACTCAAATTTCCTCTTTGTTTGATGACTTTTCCTTTTCCCAGGTACCTATATATTCTTCAGACATAATAATAGTTCTAAAGTATGGAGAAAATTCTTCTGGTAGACTAGAGTTCATCAGTACATTTCAAATTTGACGTCTTTGTATAGAAAAAAGTCTTCTATCCATCAGGATAGCTTTAGAATTATTTGCGTCTATCCAGCCAAGACTGAACTTCGCATTGGTGTAACATTGTTACATAACATATTTCTTGATGTCACACGATGGTTGACTGGGTAGCAGTTCTTCCCATAACCTTCAAATGTTCCAGAGGAATCTTAACATATTTACATCCTATCCTAGTCCCTGGTCAGAAACGAAGTTTTGGTCAATACTATCTTCGTCGTGGCAACATTGGCAACATTATATAGGGCTGTTTATGCGGCGCTTTTACACCGGATAAGTCAAGTGTTAAACGCGTTAAAAGACGCCAGAATGAACAGTAAGGCCATTGTTTGCATTCTTTGTCTGGCAGAGCCGCCTAGGATCATCCTACTTACATAATTTGGCGATATAGCATAATGTATCTATTTCTTGAACTATCACTTTTGCGGTGAAGCAGCGTTTGAATATCTATCGTTCCACGTCTGAACTTTTGCGTTCGAGAGAAAGAATAGGTCCTTTTGACATCCACCAAAAATTATTAATTGATGAATGGTCACTGTTGAAATAAACTCCAAGAATAATAAATCCCTACATTATCACACCATCTTATTATCCTATATATGTTATTGGTGTACGTTCCTAATTTCAATAGTAGGTACTACCAGAGCTTTATTGAGATGAGGTTTCAGGTTTAGGTAATTTTTGACACTGTGATTTATGGGTTCTAGGAAATGTACCAAATAGAATTCAATGAATTGTTGGATTATATAGCATTAGCACCTTCTTGTATTGATGAACATTGTCAAATAATACATCAATAATAGCTATTCTAATTGTCTACCTAAAGTAACTTTGAAATAGTTATTTTCTATTGCAAGTTAGCTCTAAAATAATGTGATTACAGCGAAATATAACAATTTCATTGTTGAGGTTCTCAAAAACTATCTACTCTCTTTTTTTTTTTTTTGTGTCCCTCTGTCTTGTGTAGGATGAATGAATTTTGATAAAGAATAGTTCATCCATATATTTTCCGATTCTTTGCAATTTTTTTCGAAAATAAGGACGCCCTGAGCCTCCTCCCAACACACACCCAGCTTCTCGGCCCCTAGACAGATTTTTTTTCGTCGAAATTTTTCTCCGAAACGCTCGAAAATTTTTATGCGTTCTTTACCAACATTCATGTGGACAGGGTGGTATTTTTTTTTTAATTGAATTATTCAACTACTATCCGATGTTTTTCATTATTTTAAGGGATTTTTTCGATTTTATTTTAGTGACATCTCACGAATTTTTTGATTTTAATGTTTTGTCATCGAAACTAAACCGCAACATGTGAAATTCCAACTCCGTAGACAGGAGAAAGCGATTCTTTAGCTTGCAAAATTTGACCAAAACTAACTAACACACAAACATTGTGAGTTAAATAAACTTAAAAAAAATAGGGGCAGAAAGTAAATGCTAAGTTGAGCGAGAGCGGGACTGAGAGTTTGGATAAGACTAGAGAGAGGAGGGGCGATACACAGAAAGAGATCAAGAAGTTCTAGGGTTTATTATTCTAAAAAAAATTACATGACCAAATAAATAAATCGAAATGTGTAGCATAACATTCCCTTACATTTGTCCTACAAATCATGAGACATTCCGGTTGCTCCTAAAATCTTGAGTTGCATACATTCCTTCTAACTGTAACCAATAGGTAATAGGAAAAAATCCCCATAATATATTTTCTTTTTCTTTTTTTCAGGCGAATGTTTCCTGCGATGAACATCCAAGTGAGCAAACTGAACCCACAGGAGTTCTACTGCGTTTTGTTGGTCATGGAACCTGTAGGTCGTTGCCGGTACAAATACAACAACTCAACCAAATGGACCCCCGCCGGCCCGCAGGAAGCTCAAGGACCTCCCAAAATATACAGACACCCCGATTCTCCTGCAACCGGAGAATTCTGGATGTCACAGTCGATATCGTTTGGCAGGCTCAAGCTCACCAACACAATATCACCTCCAGATGGACAACTTTTACTCTCTTCTATGCACAAATACCAGCCCAGAATCGTAATAGCGAAGACGTCTCATCCTGGGTTGGCGGAATATGCTCCTTCGTCGTCGGTGGCCTTCCCAGAGACGGAATTCATCGCGGTGACGGCGTACCAAAACGAAAAGGTCACCAAACTGAAGATCGACAACAACCCGTTCGCTAAAGGATTCAGAGAGAACGGACAGGCCAAGTGCAAAAGGAAGAGGCAGGAAAGCGAGACCAGCATCGAGGGAGAAAACACTAGTAAGCAACCAAAAATGGAGCCTTTGTCACCAGCTTCTCCGTCATCCTCTGCCTGTAGCTCTCCGGCATTGAACCAGCCTCTGGTGCAACCTCCTCGAGAGGTTTATCCGGTTAGCCCTGTTGTTCGCCCAGATTTGTTTCCGGTACGACACATGATGTATCCAATGTATCCATACCCATTTTTCCCCGAGCCCTGGAATTATGGATTCTATCCCACGCCCTACATGAGGTTCAATACACCGGTAGTCGAAAAACCAAGGAAACTCACGGACTTTTCCATTAAAGCTATCACGGGATTTTCGTGAATAATAAAATAGACGATTTCCTCCAGTCTGTAGAAAAAGTGCCCAGTGACCCGCTGAAGGTTTGAGTACGGTTTCCTGCGACATTTGAATGGCGACTTTGGGCCTTCAAAGCTGAACGGCTCACCAAAACGAAAAAGTATTGAAGATCGGCTACAGCTACAGGAAATCGGCGAATGAAGTGAAAGTGGAACAGGCACGATAGCCCAATAAAAAGCGAGGAAGAAAATAAATCGAAACCACTATTAATGGAGCAGTTGTTTCCAGTCCAGTGTGCGTGAAAAAAAAAGAAGATCTAATTTCTTCAGTATTCTTTGTTCTTCCTAAATCAGGCAGTTTCCTTACCTAACTTTTGTTTTTGCATCCACGATATTCCTCTAATATGACCCCTAATGATATATCTCTGCATAATATGACAAAGCACAATGTGATATAACATTTATGTTATGTGTTTTGTAGGTTTAGGCCCTCTAAGAGGTATATCGGTAAATCCATTGTTTTTTAATGCCACAATAAATGAACTGTCAAAAAATATCTTTGGCATATATTAGTGTATATTATAGTTTTTGAATATTTTGATATTTCAATTTTTGAAGATGAATGCTGTGATAATATTTATTTTAAGTGCTCCCGATGACATCTTTGTTTTTGATTTATATTCTATTAATTCAAGATAGAAATATTGTAATATTGTCTAGATAATAGTGAATAAAGGTATATAATTTTTCGATAAATTTGTCGATGAGGGCAATATAACTGTTTTTAAGTTGTTAGATATTTATTGTTAATATTTGTGAATAGTTTGTATGATATGTAAATGAGACATTTTTAGTTTTATATAATTTATTCTTTCTAATAAATATTTATTATATATGAATTTGTTTGATTTGGAAAAGTAACACTGAACTCAATAATAGTTTATACTTATTTTATTTTACAAGGAACTGGCGCCTCATGCGAAAACATTCTCCCACTCGTGTGAATTGGATCACTTTCTACACTATAGTAACGTAATATACTATTGCGTCCTGTTTATTGTTTATTAAGTAAGAAAAATACTTTACGAACACTATGTTTTACGCACAGCTGATTTGCTGCAGAACAAAATTATGGACCTGTTTGGTCCATGCGGGTCGACCTTAAGGAAGTCTGGTCGATTGGAATTCTTATTTTCATTGGGTTGGTACTATTTTTTCATACCTCATGATTGCCAACACTTGACAGTTGACGCCGTCAACTTGACGGATGGCAGTTGACACTGTTGACAATTTTGACATTCTACTTTGGAATATTTTTACGTCACTTCAAAATTTTGTTTCTGAAAATTTATTTTTTAAATGCAGTTACGGTTAACATCTGATCTGATAAGAGAAGTAGCGACAAGAGTTCTCAAACGGATGTTTCTGTTTTAAGTTTTAACATATTTTAGCAAAATACTTTAACGTCTTTTAATATGGATTACAATGTAGACACTCTGGAAAATGCTGTCAAGCTATTTTATAGAACTGGGGCACATCAGCAAGCGGAGGCCCATCAGTGGTTACAAGATGCTCAAAATTCCAAAGAAGCCTGGAGATTCGTATGGGAACTGTTGAGTCCTCACAAAGTAATGCTAAATTTGAGAAAAAACAATTATATTTAACACAGCTGTCCCTTTTTCTTGTTTTATTGAACTTGAGAAGTGATTATCAAGTTTCCAAAAACTTTTTACTTAGTGTAATCGATTGAATGAAAAACAGCAAGTTATAAGAGATAAATATTGATTTTAATACATTAGTTTTTATATGATTCATAAAAAAATCCTTGAAAAAACTTTACTTCTCCTTTTTTAAATAAAGTATTACAATATTTTTTTCCAATGGCATGGAGTTTTAGTGAAAATGTATTCTATATTTAAATGTATTTTTGGTTATTCAAGAGTTCGGAAGTGCAATTCTTCGCTGCTACCACTTTGCACACAAAACTGATGAAGAACTGGGACGAAGTACCTGTAGACCATTACGAGATCTTAAAGAAACGCATCATAGATGCCATAGTCACCTATGCTAATGGACCAAAACTTGTACTGAACAGGCTGTGTATAACGGTGGGAAGTTCTGACGAAGAAGACAATATTTGTTGACTGATTTTTTTTCCAGTTGTCAGCGTATGTCATCCACACAATTCCAAATTATTGGCCAAAGGCATTTGAAGAGCTGGTTACTGGTTTTCATCCGCAATATTTTCCGAATGTCGAACCTGAAAGGGTAATATGGATTCTTTTGGAAATACTGACTGTTATACCTGAGGAAGTATGTTTTTGTTGTTACTTGACTGATTAGTTGATTTGCTGGCTGAACTTTTGCTTTTCTGGAAATCTGACATAGAAAAAACAATTGAACGTAACGATTGTGGCCTCTCAACCAACTCTAATGGTACTATTTTTGTTTTGCCGTAATGCACACAATGATTTATAGGTATTTTTGTTGAATATTATCAATATAAATAATTAGTGAGACTTTCCACAATCAAGAGCTATGTAATTCATGTGAGTATATGGTGTTCCTCAAGGATCAAGAGTATGATAAAATACATGTTACCAGAGGAGGCAGTGTTTTATATTTTTCATTCAATATTTTCAAGAAGTTGATCTATTGCACTGATGGTGGATTTATTTTTTCTATATCCATTCTTTCATCCAATTCGAATGTTTGAACAAAGTTATACAGTCTATTGTAAATTGAGCAGATTTCCAGTAAACCAAATTTTTATCGACTTGCCTGTAAAAAAGACTTTCATGTAACAGATGTTTTCAAAAAATAAAATACCTCGTAGGCCAAGCTAAGTACCACATAATCTACTTACAGTCTCTTATAGTTTCAGACTACCAGCCTCGCTTCGAGCCACAAGGCTCGGGTTCACAATACCCTCCAGTGCGTATCCAAGGACATAATGAAAGTCGTCTGCATGTGCTTGGAACCTCTGCCGTCGGCAGGGTAATACCTCTACCTTTGTTTCGAAACCTCAGTACAAATTTGTGCATTTTAGTTTTATGATGACGAACTTGACAATATATTTAAATGCAGCTCGGTGTGCTTCAACTTGGATCCAGTTGGGAGCGTTGAGCATAGAAGAATGCACACAGGTGACCAACTTGCTGATTGACTTGACGTGCTTCGTTTATTGGTAAGTGGAAGTTGATTAGAATAGATTGTGCCGAAGAAAATGGCCAGTTGATGATTTGTCAAGCAAGCTAATGACTCTGTTAGAATAGTATTCTCCTACTGACAAATAAAAACTCATTTGGGGTATGAAAAATGCCACTAAGGTTTTCCAATATATTTGACACTAGTAGTCCAATAGATGCATGTATTAAGAATATCAAAACAGTTGGTAATATTTCTGAAAATATTCAATCCCAATTTTACTACTTGCTACTTAAGATAGATAAATAAAAACAAACATTTATAATCAGAAATACCTTAATTGTTTTTCATAATACTCTATATTAAGAGTAGAATAGAATTTATTCATCAAGATATCGCCATATATAACTCGCTCGCCATTCATAACTCGCTCGCCATCCAGAACTCTCTCGCCATCCAGAACTCTCTCGCCATCCAGAACTCTCTCGCCACCTAGAACTCTTTTGCCATCCAGAACTCTCTTGCCATCCAGAACTCTTTTTATATCAAGAACTCGCTCGCATCCAGAACTCGCTCGCACCCAGAACTCGCTCGCACCCAGAACTCGCTTGTCATCCATAACTCGCTCGCATCCAGAACTCGCTTGTCATCCAGAACTCGCTTGTTATCCATAACTCGCTCGCATCCAGAACTCGCTCGCATCCAGAACTCGCTCGCATCCAGAACTCGCTTGTCATCCATAACTCGCTTGTTATCCATAACTCGCTCGCATCCAGAACTCGCTCGCCATCCATAACTCGCTCGCCATCCATAACTCGCTCGCCATCAATAACTTGTTCGCCATCCATAACTCGCTCGCATCCAGAACTCGCTCGCCATCCATAATAAAAACAAATATTTATAATCAGAAATACCTTTATTGTTTTTCATTATACTCTATACTAAGAATAGAATAGAATTTATTAATCAATCAAAGATTATACAAGGCTTTGTACATACACAAGTGTATAAAACTCATCAGACTAGTCAATGTACAATATCTACAAATAAATTGTTAAAATATTGTAGAGTCAACAAAATAAAAACAACAAACGAAACAAAATCATTTACTTATACATACGCAAGTAAAAGGAACATATGTGAACTGTCTTGCAGTTTACAGACACAATGGTCAAAAATATATGCTTGTAAGTTGCCCATGCAGGGTGTTTGAAGCATGTGCAATTTACAAGCTTGTAAACTGTAATAAAATTGTGATTGATACAGTTCAATTCCCGTCGCGGTATTAGCCAAGAAGTTGTTTTGTAGTATAGCCATAATAGCCTACGGTATTGTAAGTGGATGGTATTGAAAAAGGGTAAAACATCGATTGGCAACAACTATCCTACTTGGGTAGGCTGTGTTACTAACTCCTTACACCACTTTAGGAGCAACACTGTTAATTTTTATTATAACAGCGAATTGTGGAGGATTATTCTCAACCAGCAATGAGATTCAATCATTAAGAAAAATAAAAAAAGCTTGCCCCGGCTGAGTCTCATTATTATTATTAGCCTTGAATGAAATCGAAGAAAATCTATTTATTTTAGGAATAGAAGCGACCCAGAGAACCTGAACGGAGACGAAATGGATCTTATCGAAGTCGCAGTAGAAGCCTTGTCTGCCATAATCCAACATCCCCTAACGAATCGATACAAAAACAATGTCCTGAAGTTTGCCGCACAAATTTTCTATAAGTTCAATAAGATATTAGATGCCGAAAGAAATCAGCAAGACATGAGTAAAGTTAGTGGTCAATTATTCTGTAACCCAACCATTCCTTTTATTCTCATTAATACCACCATAAGCTTTTCATCTTCTCCACTAGATGGTGCAACTGAATCTTTATTATCTATTCTATAAAGTGGTGCATTTTGAAATCGAGTTAATGTTTTTTTTACCTTAGGATTTAGTTGGCACCCTGTACGGATTGATTATAAGTATTGGCTCTGTCCAGGCACAAGTGTTCATTAACAATATGAGTAACCAGGATCTGGAGGAAAGGAAAATCAGTTTCGATTTGTTGACTACCATTATGAAATGCTCAAACATGCCTGGTTTGTATCCTGTTGACGAATCGTGCAGTACTTATTCGTTTGGATTTTGGTATACGATACAGGTAACTTTACATTTTTCTATAATAATATAATAATAATATAGGTTCATCTACCAGTTTTGAAACAAATTGTATTGGAATTAATACCGACCTACCAGTCGAATGAAATATTTGCATTTCATTTTACAGGACGACATCATATCCCTGGAAACTTCCCATTGCGCTTCGCTGCTCCTCATGATAAAGCCCTACTACAAAGAGCTCGTTTGCATCATGTTGAGAAAATCCATGTACCCCCTATCGGACGACAACTGGTCGTTAGACGACCAAGAACTCTTCCGCTGCTATCGACAGGACATCGCAGACACTCTCATGTACTGTTACGTCGTGCTCAATTTGGAAATGTTGGACATTCTCAATAACAAGCTGGACGAGGCCCTTCGAAAGACAGACGAAAACGGGCACGGTCGGACCATAAAGTGGAACGAGGTGGAAACTGTGCTGCACGCTTACGGAGCAGTGGCGGAGAGTATCGAATGCGAGAATTTGTATGTACCGAAGTTGATGAGTACGATAAAAGATATTCCGTTTGAAGAGCTTCATATGAGAGTTATGGGTACTGCTATCGACACTATAGGTTAGTAGATATAATATTGACAATAACTTCATCCTTTATTTAAATTTGTGAATAATTCTTTCCTACACTTGTAGTAATTTACAGTTTACACTCGAGTTTAATATTCGTTTGCTGATTGTATCGCTAGCCAGAACTCGCTCGCAATCGCTAGCCATAACTCGCTCGCCATCCATAACTCGCTCGCCATCCATAACTCGCTCGCCATCCATAACTCGCTCGCCATCCATAACTCGCTCGCCATCCATAACTCGCTCGCCATCCATAACTCGCTCGCCATCCATAACTCGCTCGCCATCCATAACTCGCTCGCCATCCATAACTCGCTCGCCATCCATAACTCGCTCGCCATCCATAACTCGCTTGCCATCCAAAATTCGCTAGCCATCAAGAACTCGTTTTAATTTTTTAATGAGGCCCTATTCAAAGGCGAATAATATTGAAATATAGAAAAAATCTATTATTATTTGTACTTGTACTACTGTTCCCAAAGTATGGACCAGTATTTGTTGGACATCATCATATTATAAGGCAACCTGAATAATTAATGACATTGTAATTAAAAGTGTATTGGCACTCCTTACATGTGACTGAAAATCTGTCGCGAAATGAACTGTGCTCATACTTTTAGTCACATCTCAGATGAATTTTAATTGTGCCAAATTATGCCAGTACCATACTACCATACCATACTGCACCTATTTGAATGGTACTCTGGTTGCAGGAGATTTTGCTGAATGGTTCATGGATCATCCGAACTTGTTGGAAGGTATATTTCCTTTGATACTGACAAGTTTAGGTAACGCTGATGTTGCTGTGAGCGCGACCATAGCGTTGAAAGACCTAACCAACTACTGTCAGAGTTTTTTAACGCCGTTTGCAGAACACATCCTGTTAGCCTCACAAGTTAGTATGATTTATTATAAACTGCTTTGATTTGATGAAAATGTATCGACTATACATCTTGATATTATGAATTATCTTCCCTTCGATAGTCATCTGATGTGGGACCTTCAGATTGTTATGTCATTAACTTAGTCATCTAATACCCCAATACAAGTTTCTTAAATACTTTTTTTCAGTGAAGCATCTTGAAATTAGGTATAAAACTATTGAAATTTCACTACAGTGAAACTTTTTTTACCTTGTTCGTGAAATTATTTCAATAAATACCATTCGTTCTAAAAATAGTATCAAAAAGTCTGCCAGAAATCTTGAACTCAATTATATGGCTTTGAACACCAAGAAATTTGATCTCATTGATTTCTGACAGAATTGCTATTGATAGTATTGCAAGCACTCGTGGTATTACCCCTGATAGTAGTACTCAGAATGTTTAATGCTCCTTTTTTAACCATGTATTTGTCCAATAACATGATATTTAGATATTTGATCAAAGTGGATTTTATTTTATCATTGATTCTCAGAATATTCTGATAAATGGAACCTTGAAGTTGGCGGAACAACGAAGACTGATGTATATCATAGGACATGTATTGAGTACGTTACCAGTAGATAAAATAATGAGCTACCTCAATGTGATATTAGCCCCATCTCTTGAAGAATTACAGGAGATGGTAAAAGCTGAACCTGTAAGTATCTCAATACTCTAGGAAGTGAACAGAGTTCAATTTTTTTTGCCAGAGACTATAAAATAAATGAAATAGTAAATTCAACAATGTCGAAGTACCCTTTTCTCCAAATACCTTTAAAAATTTCATAAATCTGCTCTCTTTTCTCAGTCTCCAAGTATAAAAAATTGTTTGATGACCAGACTGAAACTGTTGTCGGCGTTGTTCAGTACTTTGTATGTAGAACCGAGCAAGATAAGCAAAGGAAGCCAGCCAGTTTTTATTGTATTGCAACCTACGATGCCCCTATTTCAAAATATCGGTGAAAAATATTGCAGTAGTCAAGATGTGATAGAGGTGAGAATATACAAATCGGGTTCGCTTATTGGTGTCAGAAGTGGGATTTTTCCGAGGTTGAGATTTATAATTTGAATTTTTTTACAGGATTTGAGTTCAGTCCTCAAATGCGGAATAACTACCCTGAAAGAAGACTGCAAACCACTAGTTCGCGAAATTTTTCAATTTATTATTACTGTTTACCGAGAATGTCCGCAAGCGAGCATACTAGCAGTAGCGAAAACCGTAAGTAAAAACTTCCGATGTAATCCATTGATATTAGAAAAATCAGAGAAAAAAATGATATGTTGAGATTATTAAAAGCAGACTTTTTTCTATTCGGCTATTTTATGAGTAATATAAATGGGCTAATTCTTATTCATCTTTTTTTTTGCTACAGATACTAATATTGTTCGGCAACGATGACGATTGTGCCACTGTCAATCATCAGCTTCTTCGCGAAATTATTATGACGACGCTGCAAATGTGCTCCCAGTACAGTACAAGCAATCAGCTCTCTGAAAAATCGGATGTACTCGAAGGGTTTTTCGCCATGTTGGCAGCACTGACTAAAAAGCTGCCAGCGCTGTTTACTGGATGTGACATTGATATGTCGTCGCTTTTTCAATGCGGTGAGTTAACTCCCTGAATATATTTACAATGGCATCTCTCTATGACAGTGTAATGTGCAACTACAACAGTTTTATTGTGATAGAAATATTACCAAAGAAATTGATCAACATATTTTATAAAAGATCTTTATAGTCTACAAGCGTCTAGCGACAGCACGGATATTTTGGCTGGCGAGCATATTGACAGTATCATAACCTCCAAATGGGCAGCTTCCTAGGTCTGATTTCTCAAAAACACATAAAAAAGTAATTTTTCACAGTTTTCTACAATTCTGCCTTCCTCAAAACCCGTATATCGCAATTTTTCACATTTTTTTCAACCATTCAGCCTTCATTAAAAATGTGAAAAATTGCGATTTACGGGTTTTGAGGAAGGCAGAATTGTTGAAAACTGTGAAAAATTACCTTTGTATGTGTTTTTGATGATGCTGTCAATATGCTCGCCAGCCAAAATATCCGGGCTGTCGCTAGACGCTAGTTTATAGTCATACTGGCCTAAATGTAAACAAACTGTCCATAACATTTTACCAGCCGTCACCCCCCTCGCCCACAAATTGTATAGAAAAGGAGAGTTCATGTCAACTCAAAAGAGGTATTTGTGTAGGTATAGCAGTGTTGTTAATCGGCGGACTAAAGTCCGATTTTCGGACTTTTTTTCGTTCAGCGGACTTTTTTCGGACCTTGAAATATTTCGGACTTTTTCGATATTGGCCCTATTAGATATTTGCTGCACCATCAACTAACAAGTAGTTTTGATTGGCAATAATCAACAGTCAAAATTAACACGGAACGGAACACGCCATTCATGCTCAAAAATATCTTCAGATAAACGTGACAACTCTGCAATGACATTTTCCGACTAGCCGGCCTTCGACACCAGCTTTTTGCCGCTGGCTTCTTGTCTCTAGCCAATCGGAGTACTGAACACTGAAATATATCAGTGCTTTTTCCCGCCATTGAAGACCTTTTTACTGTTTGTTTTACAGGGATATGTCTAATGGGAAATAAAGATGATTATCTAATCATTAATTTAGCGTCTCTCCCTATTAAAAAGGTGACAGGTGATACTACTTTTCATTTTTGAATGGCGGACTTTTTCGTATAAAATCGGACTTTTTTCGGAACGCAATCGGACTTTATGGTTTAACGCGTCCAACAACACTGAGGTATAGGCAAGGCATCTCTATGTCTTTTTATTACTCTGAGGAGGCCATATTGTATCTGGAGGGTGTAAAGTAAATTCTGGATTCTGGTGACAGTCTAATATATTTTTTTGGAGGCTGTAGATTTTATGCTCAGACTCAAGATATTTGTGGGAGATTCCAGATTCCTGTTTGGGGTCAAATCCAAGATCCCAGTGGAAAATACAAAATCCTTGTGTCCATATAAAACCGCCACTGTTTGGTTTAGTTTCAGTGAAATATTCATATATTTTTAAGAAAGGCTATCATGAAGTTGTATTTTTCGAGAGGAAAAAATTCTTACCATAAATGTACTGTGTGTTCCTTTCAGTGTTTGAGTGTTCATGTTTCAAGTGGTGATCGTTTCATTGTGATTTTGATCAAATGTTGAACTTCTGTCTTTTTAAAAAGCAGATTCGAAATATCTGGCAAAACGGTCCGCTTTGCATTAATTTTTTGAAACTATTTGCCCATTGTCTTCCAGGTTTATTGTATTGTTGTTAGTTTCGTAATTTAAGAGTTCTCCCGTTTATTGCCAGTAGTTTTGTCTTTTTGGATGTTTATTTATTGGCATACTTCCAGTCATTTGTGTTCTCTGTATTGAAAGATTGATTTTTAATAATCATTTGGTAACTATTGATATAAAGTTTCCGCACTGGGTACTTTATATTCTGTATTTACTAATTTTTCAGTTACCATAGGCATAGAATCAAACTTTGTAATTCTTTGAAAATATGTTTAACTATTTTTGTTTATTTTTTTTTTAGGTATTTTATGTTTAATTGTACCAGAAATACCAACCTTGAAGGCTGTATCACACTTCTTGGTGCAGTTCATAGTTCAAAGTCGAGAAACGTCCCAAGCCAGTATTGTGCAAACTTACGGCGAAAGCCTCCTTCTACGAATACTGATAAACTTGGGTATGCAGATTCATCAACCTATGATTCTATTATATTAAATTTTATTAATCGTTTTTCAGGAAGCACAGCTCCTCGATCTTCTGTAGATATTTTAAGTGATATAATTCTAGCGTTAAATAAAAAATACTGTGATAACTTGAGTAGATGGTTGAATTCCCTTTTATCCCAAGAAGGTTTTCCGTCTCCTAGGATAAGTACTCCACAAAAAGAGGCTTTTATAAAGATTATTTTGAGGTAACGTCGGCTATTTGATTTATTGAAAGAAATAAATATTCATCTTGATTATCTTTTTTTCAGGGAAAAAGCAAACAAGAGAAAATTGGCTGATTGTGTATTAGAATTTACCCTAATTTGTAGGGGTATTTTGAAACCAGATCCAAATTAGTCTTAGAGGGTGAGTAGAAACTTTTTGGCATTCAATTCATGTCAGGAAATCTAATGTTTCAATTGATGAAAAAATGTTTTGTTTAAAAAAACTACATATTGTTTCGAGCAAAGCAATGATTGAAGAATAGTATCAAATTTGTTCGCAAGTTGTTCTTTTCAAAATAGAATTTAATAAAAACTCTATTAGTGTCCTGTGTTTTTCAATATTTTTTATTATTTTCTCATTTACGTATATAATTCTCGGGAAATCATTATTATTAATACAATAACAAGTGGGCATATAAATTCATGTTCCATGAATAAAATAAATCATACCACACAACTTAGAAATGAAATAAATGAATAAATATATTTATGAAGTAGCTAAAAGTGGGATTAAATGACAGAATACCAAACAATATTAAAATTTTATTTCATACTCACATGGAGTTTCCAGCATTTCGTCGAAAAAATTAGGTTCAGGTATCAAAGTAATTGATAACTAAAAAAAAAGTATTGTTTGACGATTTGTTCCCGACGCATAAATAATAGAATGAATTGGGCCCAATACCAGGCCCTGTGGAACTCCATAATGTTTTAATGGTGTTGTTTAGAGATATGTTGATTTACATACCGAAACATTATGAGAGGCTTTATCGGATGCTTCAGTATTCTCTATATCCAGTTCCAGTTACTTTTCAACTTTTTAAGACTAAATGTAAAGTTCAGTGGCGCAGTATCCTCAATTCCCATCTCTTGGTCAAAGAGTGATTCAGTGTAATAGAACATTGAAGGACTATTGAAAAAAAACTCTTTTTTTTATCAATTTATATTTTATGCAAATAGTAATCACTCCATATTGTACTTCACAATCACTGAATTGATGAAAAAAATTATTGAAGACAAGAGAGTCCAAATTATCAAGATTTTTACCTTAACATTATTTTTTAAATACAATCTATAGATTTGCAAAATTGTTTTGTTTGTCTACTGCTACGATGGCAGATCATCTTGCACACCATATTTTTCCAACAGTTCCAACTTTCTCCTTCTCAAAAGGGCTTGTTCAATATCTTGCTGAGAAGGTACTGGCACATGAGCAACAAACCTTTTTTGTGAGCCGTCCTCAATGTTTTCGGTGGTATCATCTTCATCCGACTGAAATAACAAAATGATTCATCAATGAAATTTGCTGTTGTACATAGTGAAACAGTTTGTCAGTTAACCTTCTGACTAAACTTGAATTTTATATTTCAAGACAAAAGGTAAAATCGTGTTTAGCTAAAACTTGCTTAGAACAACTACACCGAAGAAAATTAGTTAGTCCACCTTAGTTTTTTTTTGGTTAATGGCATTTTTGCATCCATTGAAAATGAAATAAAGTGATAAACATTCCTTGAATTAGAGGGAAATTTGATGCAAAGTGGGGTATGATTTTGAAAATATCAACACTCACATCTGCTACTGCATATATGTTCACTTCTTCTTCCTCTTGGTCTCCGGCATCCGGCTGATTGAGCCTTTGTTCTTTTTTGTCTTTCCATTCTTGGATTGCATTTTGGATGGCTATAAAAGATAATATTTTTGAAACCATTCTTAATCTAGTACAAAGGCTCTGCTTCATATCCAACTTAGTTAACTGTACTTTATTTTTAACGTCATACCATTCCCCATTCAGAGGACAAACGAATGGTACAAATAGGACACAATTTGCGCAATTTTGTTCAAAAATCGAAAATATCAGTTTCCGAAATGTTTCGAAAAATATAGATCCGTTTTTGAAAAAATTAAGTTGACATTGAAGTAAACCAAATATTTTATGGAAATAGGCCATTTTAAATTTTTGCAAATATTGTAATGTGGTTTGTGATATTTTAGATTTTGAGATTTTTGTTTGTCCCCTTAACTTTTCTGTAGTTTAACTGACATTGTATCATTATGCCAAAAGGCAAGAACTGTATATTTAAAATATTTCCAGCATTGGTTCCGAAAATATGACTGTCAAGTAAAAAATAAACTGCAATGAAATGAATATGCGATAAAAAATATTAAAAAACAAATTAATACAAAATTTAAGAAATAAAAAACAGGGATTTGTAAAATTAATGAGCATATATTTTCCTTAATTAATAATAAGGCTATTGAAAATGGTATTTTTTCAGACCAATTTCAAATGAATGAATAATGTGTTGACATGTGCTATATTTTTTTTATTTCTGTATTGTTTTTCTCTTTATCTTTTACTTTCAACAAAAACCAGATTTTTTTGACAATAGTGTATATTTTGATTAATTGTGCTTACCTAATTTTTCTGCTTTCAGTTCTATTGGTATGAGAATTCCGTCATCATCGTCCATGTACCCGTAGTAATCTGCATCGATGTCTTTCATCAATTCTGCTCTAGTCTTTCGCGGAGGAGGTGGCGGCTCTTGCTCGAACAATTCACGAACGCCTGTGCTCCCCAAAAAAAACGCAACATTGTAATTTTTTTATAAAAATCGTGGAATACTTAATTATTTTTAACATGCAACTGATTTCAGGAAGTAGTTTTAATCAATCGTTTGGAAAAACTCAGCTTGGTGTATAAATTTGAATTTTAAATTTTTTTACTGTTACGATTAGGAGACGGAACGATTTGTTATACAGTGTTTCCCACTTATCACGCTTACCATGGGTATCTGGAATACTAGGTCAGTTAAATGACACCAAATGTAGAGTCCAAGTCCAACTTTAAGGTGATAAAATGCTTAGAATATAAAGAAGGATTTTTTGAATACTTATTTTCAGTTTTTCGGTTGTTTTTCACTCATATGTTTCAAAATTAAGTGAAAATATATTACCGAATTTTCTTGTTATATCAAATGATAACTCCATTATTATAAACTATTACTAATACAGTGTGACCCATTTAAGATGGAAGGGTCAACTAATCTTATTTTTCAAGTTAAAAAATCTAAAAAAATCACTAGCGATTTTTTTAGAAAAAATCTGACTACCTTGAAAAATATGATTAGTTGGCCCTGGAAATGGAGATTTATTCATGAAATTTGGTGACCTAGAATAGATTTTTCATCAAAATTTCCTAATATATAATAAACTCACATACATTTAAAATAATTAACTGTTTGATACTTATGGTGAATATACAAAGTGGGACACACTGTTTATTCGAAACACAACACTACACTTGTATTTCATTTAATTTGTTCATTCATAACAGTTATTATAGAAAAAAAAGCCAATACATATTGCACGGAAGGATTATTATTTGTGTTGAATTTGTTGATAGACTTTGTTCATAAAGTCTCATTTTAGGATTCCCTAGTCAGTCAGCTTTTTGAATTGGTTTAGTGAAAGAAATTATTTATGGTGAAAACAATTTTCAAAGTATGTTTTTTTTACTTTGAAACAGCCACCAAACCAGCTGTAAGCTTGAAATATTACGAAACTGAACCAATTCAGTTGACCCTTGCTTGAAATAACTAATGTGAAAGTTGCACTTTATCATATTTCTTGATGATTTTTCCCCACTGTAGATTGTACCAGATGACAGTATAAATTTCTATTGGTATAAGTATTTGAATCTCTAAATTTGCTCAACAGTATTCAGGTTTGAATTCACGAAGGACGAATATTGTACATGGAATTATATGTAAATATAATTTTTTTTATTTCATTGTGAATTGACAATTTATCATCCTCACTGACTTTCTTCCTGTTTTTTCCTAGATTTTTTTGTACTTGCGTTGATAGATTATTATTATTTGTTATGAGTAAATATTGTATTTTTCCAATTAAAATTTTACTTCCAGTTTGACTATCATTCAACTTTCCTTCACCCATAACAGAATTAGACAAAGCATAGAAAAACTTGCAGTACAATCGATTCTCATTAGAAAGTGGACTGTATTTGCATAATAAATTTATAAAATCAAGACATAACACACGCTTTTCAAAAAACTTAAAGGTATAACCCTATAGGACAAGTCAATTTTTTCAAAAATCATCTAGACTATTTCTAATCGAATGACACATCATTTATACTTTTCCAAGACCGCTGAAAAAAGTTGAAAAAAAAGCACTTGTGAACCAGACTATAAGATAATAAAACATTCAGAGTTTACCTGGTAATTCTTTAGCAGCTCCAAAATACTTATAACCCCTGTTTCCCGGAACTTCTTTTCCTTCATGATCTAGCATGCGAGGCCCTACTCTTTGATAATCTGGTCCTCCCAGTTCTTTTATCTGGTCCTCCCAGTGGCGCTTCTCCCTAAGTAGTTTGTTGATTTCATCGTTGAGGTCCCTTATCCTAAATTCCCCTAGACCTGCGTTCTGTATTTGTGCTACTTTCTTAGCTATTTCTCTGATGATCTGCATTCGCCACTTCTCGCAGGCATATAAGCTTTTGCATTCCGATGCTAGGTAGGGTCTGCGTTTTTTGTGTTTTTCTATTTCTCCTAACTGGGCTGCTCGCCATCTAGCTAATGTGGTCCTGAAATGAATTGGGAAATAAAAGCGGTACTTTGAAGTAAGAAGGAGTTTTGAATACCTACATAGCCTTTTCTGCATTTCGAGCCATTTTTTAAAGGTGGTCTTTTTTAAATTTCCCGAACAGATGACAAAAACAACTCTAAGTTAGGTTGGTTGTTGGTTCGTTCAAAGCACAGAACGAGATAACGAGAACACACAAGTAAAACGAGTACTTCTTCTTTTTCGTAATTTTTTGGTCCTTGCTCCCTTTTGGTGCATTCAGCCAGGTCACTTCATGGGGCTAAAATAGAAGTACAATTCTTACACGTGTTCTGTGGTCCGAGGCACAGAACAATATGTGTTCTGTGGTTCGAGGCACAGAACAATATGTGTTCTATGGTTCGAGGCACAGAACAATATGTGTTCTGTGGTTCGAGGCACAGAACAATATGTGTGTCCTGTGGTTCGAAGCATAGAACAAATTGAGTGTTCTGTGACTCGAAGCACAGAATAAATTAAGTGTTCTGCGGTTGAAAAAAAAAGAAAAAAACTCTCAGAAGCTGGGTTTGAAGTTTGAACCTGCTATTACTAAGTTGAAGTTTCGAACGGCACGCGCCTTAAAAAAACCATGATAGAAGTGACTCAGAGTTGCGAATATTCTGTTTGATATACCTCTATGAAACACAATGAAACGATGACCAAACAAACACAGTTTTTATTATGGTTACAAATTCATCCCTAGATGAACTTATGTGTTCTATAAGCTAAGCTGTATTTAAGTCTGGCACCTCTCAACGTAACAGCTTTCGGTAGGATACAATCTCTCAGGTGTACTCCTCTTCTTTGAGGGGTCCAAGCTTGAAAAGTGTATTTGTCTTCCACGCCACAGTTCACGGCAATCCATCCTAAAAAAAATTAGAGAGTAAGAATGAATTGTGAATATCTTTGGATCCAATGTACATATCTCATCTTAGAGGTATTATTTTGATTACCTGCGCTAGATAGAACGACATCTTTACAGGAATATTTCAAGTTGGTTCCTGTGACAGAAAAAGGTTTGCTGACTTGCAAACCAGGCCATTTGGATAATCTATCGGATTCATTCGTTGGCACCTTCAACAAATCAGTTCCCAAGCATTCTTCATAAATTCTATCAGCTTCGTCCAGGGCACAAATCGTGATGGGCAACTCCTTGGATCTGAAGACTGTCAATCTGAAATTTCCGTAAAATAAAAATTGAAAAATTAATTTGGAAAATTAGAACTGACGTATTAGAATCGATTTTTAGGTTATCGGACATGCACAAAGTTTTCCCAAGAATTTTTTTTTCGATACTCTAATAATAAACTTCCCATATGGTACATACTTTTTGGCGGTCACTGTATATACGTATATATATATATATATATATATATATATATATATATACATATATATATATATATATACATATATATTATTTCAAATACCTGATAGAGTCAGGACCTTCCAGATAATCCAACCGAGCCAACCCCGCAATGAATAAGCTCGTCCCGGGTTTGACACAGAAGGTCTTTGGCCTAATCAACCCCTTCGGCAAAGTGCTCATGAGCTCGTCCAACGTGAGCAAACTGAGAATTTGATCGGGTTGTACGACTCCTGGCGTATCAAAACACCAACGACCCGAAACGTAATCCGGATGATTTTCGTCTATACCCATCACGACCTGGAATATTATCAATAGTTTGCAAAAGAAATCTTCAATGAATAATAGAAAACTGGAAATCAATCGATCAATCAAAATTTTATTGAACCAGTTTTCTTTTTCAGTAATATTAAGTGAAACCTAAGAAAACCGGAAAATACTAACTCTATTACAACAATTCAAAAAGACAAAACACAAAAAAAAACACTGAAAGACAGTCACCCAATAGAATAGAAAATATTGCATCCATGAGTTAACTTTGGACAAGTCATACACACAATAATAAACAAAATACATAAAATCCAATGAATCCACATTTTAACACATCAATGATAAAATAAAATAGAAGTGAAACATACATATGAAATAGAATGATATTTGCAACAGTAGTTTGTATACATATATTTAAATAAATATATCAAATTATGAATCCTGGATAAATTCATCAACGGAGAAGTAGTTTGCTTTCTTCAACAGAAATAACCTTAGTTTTCCTACGTAATTTTTACATAAACCACTTGAAAATGTTATGAATCCAGTGGCATCATCAAATTCTATTTAAAAAAATCGCTAGTATGTTTTTTGGATTTTTGACCTTGAATCCAGTGGTGTAGTCAGAATTTCGACTAAAGTTCTAAAATTGAAGTGGTGGGTTGATTTGTTGACATAATTTTCAAACTTTATTCCCATATAATTTTTTTATTGGTCGACGCATTCCTACGTAATTTTTACATTAACCACTTGAAAATGTCGTGAATCCAGTGGCGTCGTCAAATTCTATTTAAAAAAATCGCTAGTATGTTTTTTGGATTTTTGACCTTGAAAAAAGTCGAAGTAGGCCTAGAAAATTTAATTTTTATTTCGAATTTATGACAGACAACTAGAACTATTGAAAAAACTTCTGAATTGGATAAAAAATAACAGTTTTAGAGAGGTGGCCCGCTTTCAAATGGGGTCACTCTGTAGATTTTTTTTGTTTAAAATTGTTTTTTCCGTTAACCAGCTGTCGTCCAAATCGTTAAAGCCGTTTCCGATATCGAAAATATATACAATTATTGCTCATTTGCAAATATAAGATTATTATGGCTGAAGGACCCCGGTCGATGGCCAATTGATTGTATTGGATATATGATCAATAAAGTACTTTTATTATTATTATTATCACCTTTCCCGAAGCGTTGAACGACCCTTGCACAGAGAAACTGTCGGTAGGCGTTTTGTTCTCGTCGACCGTCAGCGTCCGGCCGATGTGGCCTATGAGGGTGGCGTTACTGGCTGCGTTCGACACCTTGAGATGTTCGCTCCTGACCCGCTTCTCCTGCGCGGACATCTGCTTGAGCGCCTTCATCCTCTGGTGGCGTAGAAACAGGCGGTATCCTGACGGTCGCGTTATGGGGAACTTCAGTAGATTGAGGGTGGTGCCCGGCCATTGGCTGATGGTGGCCCGCTGGATCAGGTCTACCGCCTGTATTTTGCAGTAGTCCGAGCTGAGAAGAGCATTGAATAGACTGGATTTGCCGACGTTTGTACACCCCACTAAGTATACGTCACCTAAAAAATGCTCGTGATTATTATCAAATATTCCTATAATTGAAGCATTAATACTATTTAGCCTACGGGGTAAAATTCTCGAGAAACATATTTTTTCAAGCTCCAGCTCTAGAAATGTGAAAACAGAGTTTCAAATTTACTTTGGACATGAATCTCTTCATTAATTAATTATCTTAATTAAATTGTTTGCATGCTCCATTAATTTGAGCTGTTTTCTCTAAGTAAGTACTCCTGAATATTTAAATTTCTGTGCCATTTCAATTGATTCGTCACTTACAGTTCTTACAGTAATATTTAGGCTAACTCTCGCGAAATAAACTATAATTATCATTGCTGATTGTCATAAATTGGATTTTTTGTGTATTTATTTTTAATTCATAAAAGGAGCACCATTTATTGACGTTTTCCATAGTAGTACTAAGTTTTGTTACAACTCTACATTATCTAAACTTCAGGTCTATGAGAGTTACCTACTTTTGGGAAAAATCGTTACACAGTAATATGGTTGTCTATGAAAATATATATTTCAAATATAATACACTAAATAAGTAATCCTTACACTTCATGATTTTTGTTAATGAAACTTGTTTCGGAGATAGAGAATAATTAGAACAAAATAATTCTACCTTTGTGTTTCCATACAGACTGAAGAGAAGTTATCAAATCTTCGATGCCGTATCCTGTTTTGGCAGAAATAAGAGCTGCACCCAATATATTGGAACTGCCAAAACCCGATAGCTTCACTTCGTCCAGCAACTTTTTTTTCACGTTACTCAGAAAGTCATTACAATCTTTGGGCAACAAATCAACTTTGTTTCCCACAACAAATACCGGGGTTTTGTGTCCCACAATATCGGCAAGACCCGGCCAGATAGAACAAGGAAAGTCCAACAAATCTACCATGAGCAGCATAAGAGCTTGCTTCTTAGGGATTTTATTCAGAATTTTGGGATAGTCTTCGGGAGAAATGCTGACTTGAAGAGCTAAGTTATGCTCTTTTAGGAAATAGCATCGCTGACAAACTATTGCTTTTAGAGAAGCACCTCCTTGTTTATTGGAATTCTTGAATATTTCTGATGGGATGTAACCAGGAATAGCCGTATCCTGAAAATAAGTGTCAAATTATAATTAAAATTTCATTTATAATAATACCACTAGAGCTTCAATTATTTCTGGACATTTTTTCAAGAACACAAATTTCTAAAAAATATTAGTGGCCAAGAAAAAAAATTATGTATTTGATTGAAGTGGTATTGGGTAAGAAAATTTCACACCAAAACATTATAAAAAAAATACTAGGATAATGAAGGTCTTTGATGGTTTTGAAATTTAAATAGTCTTTGTACATTATCAAAAGCAATAGAATAACAAATATACATTAACTAAATGCTTGAGGGGAATAATAATTTTAAAAAAGTTGCAGCAGTGGGATTCTAACTCACTCAT
Organism: Chrysolina haemoptera; assembly: GCA_958298965.1. Classification (NCBI taxonomy): domain Eukaryota; kingdom Metazoa; phylum Arthropoda; class Insecta; order Coleoptera; family Chrysomelidae; genus Chrysolina; species Chrysolina haemoptera. The sequence goes on from OY282593.1 coordinate 26,003,387, forward strand.
CAAGGCTATATTCACCATTAATACCTGGAACTAGGAAAAATTTGCAGTCGCAATTGGCCAGTTCAATGATGAGTTGTATAATCACTAGAATGAAATACTAACTTTACAATGCAAGAATGCTCCACATCCTCCACATGGTACTTTGCTAACATTACTTTTTGGATCTGGAGTGCCATAATTGATTCTCCAATCGGGTATTTCATCAATATTATCAATCAAATCATTTTCCAAATTATCATACGCAGTCATCCAATTTTTCATTTCCTTACTTTTCTCTTTCATTATATTATACATATTGTCAGACTTTTCTGCAGTAGGATGGCAATTGCTTTCGAGATTTTGTTCATCAAATGAATTATTATGACTGTATGGAAACTGAGCTTCACTTTTTTGTTCTTCACCATTACAGTTAGTGTTTTCAGTTGTGGCATTATCTGGCTTATTGGGATATTCATCTTCTGCCAGATATTTCAACGAGATCGGCAACGGTTGAATGCCTTGCAAAGCAATTCGGCTTTTTCCTTTGAATCTTTCCCTTTTAAGCTTGACTAAGTAGTTTGCTTTATGGCTTTGTTTTTTATGCTGTTCCTCTATGATACTACTGTAAAATATTTTCGACCCGTATTTATCGAATAATGTATTTATAGTTTCGTTCTCATTTGATAAACTGTCCACTTTGGTGTTATTGGATACAATAGTGGTGGTTGATAATCGCCTTAACGTTTCTTGTAATATGGAATACGATGACGAACATTTAAAATAATCAGAGTTATAGAATTTCAGAAAACCTTTAGCTTTCGAATAACGAAACATTCCACTTTCTCCTCTAATTACTTTTCAAAATAAACAGTAGTTTGAACTGTTTGAAGTTATAAAAATAACCTAGATAACAAGAAACAAGATAACCTAAACTCAGAACTCAGAAAAGAGGTAGAAGAAGAATATTTTGACCGTGTCTCTAAGGTTTGTTCGTTTGCATCGAGGTGTAACACTTTCCTACACCTGGTGTAATTTACACTCGATTTTTAGTATTCGTTTGCAGATTGTTTTGACACATTCCTTTGTTTGAACTGCACTCAGCTACACTCGATTCAAAATGTGGCGTAAATTACACTACACTATACATAGTTCATACCCTTCCTATAAAACGCATTTTTTGCAATTTGCAAATACGAAAAATCACCACATGACCGTACTCATATGGCAAAAAAATTGCGATCAATGATGAATCATAAAGTCCTATTCAGGCTAATGCATGCCCATCCTGCATTCTTGACCCTGCAATACTACGTTCGATTAGTGTGACATCACGCCATAAAATTTGTTGGTGTAAGTCAGTCTCTCTAATTTGTTTTGGCTCTTGCTTCCTCTTAGGTGCATTGAGCCATTTCATTTTCCAGAGGACAACTTTGTCTGATATGTCATCATACTGCAGCCCAGATTTTTGTATTCCAATATTCCTTTTTCTATTTGATTCTTTCGTTTCTTTTTTTCTGTCCTCAGCTCTTTGTTCGTCTTTCCGTTTCTTGGTTTTGTTGACTTCAACTTCGTTGTGCTGAAAGGTAGTTAGTATCAAGACCGATAGCACACACAAAAGGCAGAGCGATAGCGAAGCTAAACAATCGCCATCTCTTTCCGGTACACCAGAAAGTGATAGCGTGTGCTTCGTTTAACTTGGTGTCGCTTCGCTTCGTTATGCAAAATAAGTAACAGTGGTCACCCCATGTCCTAATACGCGAGTTTAGTGAAGACGTCGAACCGTCAATTTTTGTTGGTGTAATTCAAACTTTAGATGCAAATTGGATGCAAGCAAACCGACTTTAGCCAATAGCCGCTACGCTTCGGTTACATCTAGACTGACTACACTTTGATATAAACCAATGAACCTAAGGTGTAGTGTAGTGCACTGTAATTTCACTACATTTTGAATCGAGTGTAGCTGAGTGCAGTTTAAACAAAGGAATGTGTCAAATTAATCTGCAAACAAATACTAAAATCGAGTGTAAATTACACCATGTGTAGAACACCTCGATGCAAACGAATAAACCTTAATTGCATGTATTTAAGAGGAAGAAACAAACCTGTGATTTTTGACTTGTCTTTTTTTTTGTGTTCTGTGTCCGAAATTTGACGTTGAGGTTATAAATGGTGAACGTGTGCAACTGTGCAGTGCTATAAAATTCAACAATATTTTTCATCTTCAAAAGAATAGAAAAGCAAAACAATGCCCGCCGCAGAAGAAGTAAAATCGAGTTGGGCGGATGAGGTGGAATTGGAAGGTGGTGCTCTGCCACCATCAACAGAAGTTTACGAAAATGGTTGCAAGACTGTAACAGAATTCAAATACAATGACGACGATAAAAAAGTCAAAATAGTCCGCACTTACAAAGTCGAGAAACGCATCGTTTCCAAATCTATTGCTTTACGCAAAACATGGAAAAAATTCGGGGAATCTGCCAATGATAAGCCAGGACCAAACCCTCATACCACTATAGTCGCAGAAGATGTTTATATGCAGTACATCACGAGTAAAGAGGAAGATAATAAACAAGAAGATGAAGGGCTTGACAAATTGAAAGGTATCTGAGATTTCAGAGATTATTGTAAACCACACCAGTGAATATGGTTCTCATATACTAATAACCTATCAAAACTGGGCTACTGTACATTGACAATACTCAAATATTCGAGAACGATTCAACTGAATATCTAGCAATCATCATCAATTTATTTTGGTTAGGTTAATGCTGTTGCTTGTTAGTGTTTGGCTCAGGTACCTAACCATAGCTGTTACGTTGCTTTTTATAGTGATATGAGACTGGATAGAGCTGTCTATAAAATGAAAATAATTTTAGAAACCATCAACAAATAGAAGTTAAATGTGGCAAAAACGAAAGTGATGATCTTTGGCACAAAATATAAACACAATTCTCTTGGTATCAATGTAAATCTCATTAGCAATAATGAAAAAAAAATTATTTGTGTCAACAGTCGAATACCTTGGTTTTCAACTAAACAAATTTTTAAATTTTGATTGCCACTTTGAATATATCCATAGGTTCCGCTACCTTCTGTTCAATTTTATTTTTGTTTTCAGCCATGGGTGATAAGAATGTGGTCAAGTGTCGTACTTGTAACGGAGACCATTGGACCTCCAAGTGTCCCTGGAAGGATACCATGCTGGCTGGTGGTAAAGTACCAGATGACAAGAAAGTTGCAGCTCCTGGAGGAGGCAGTGCAGGTATGTCAAAGCTAATCGTCAAACTGATTTACCTAATAATAATTCCTTTGTTTGAAAATGATTCCTTCATTGATTGATTTCAAATTATGTTCAGGTGTTCCCGGTGGGGATTCCACCAAGCAAGGAGGCTCCAAGTACGTCCCTCCGAGCCTCAGAGATGGTGCCATCAAACGAACCGATGGCCCCAACATGGCTAGAAGGGAAGACAATTATGCCGCTATCAGAATAGCAAATCTCAGCGACTCGACCACCGAAACAGATTTAGAGGAACTCGTGAAACCGTTCGGCCCCATTCAGAAGCTATTCTTGGCCAAGGATAAGCAGACAGGCTTGTGCAAAGGGTTCGCCTATATCCACTTCAAGTTTAGAACCGATGCAGCCAAGGCCATTCCGATGCTCAACGGACACGGTTATGATCATCTTATCCTCACTGTTGATTGGTCGAAGCCTTCACCAAATTCCAACCAGTAGTTTATTTGTGAAAGATTCAAGTGTATATTGAAATTAACAATACAGTTAGTTTTGAGTACGTTATTTTAGATTTCCGTTGTTTTACAACTAGACTGTTACAAGCAATCGAAACCTGACGACCTTAAATCTAGTTACTTGTATAATAATATGGAAGTATGAAAATATTGTGCTTGAGCTATGTTTTTGTCTACCATCAAATAATTATTCTGTGTATCTATAAGCTATTGGCCGTATTCTAAAGCCCTTGTTCTGAGCATAATGAAATCCAGTTTTGTTTGTAACTTTGCAACACAATTTGTTTTAATTAACAAAGATATGGAATTAGGAATTTTTTCAACTGATTTTTTTAGCCTTCAGTTAGGTTGATATTCAAGAATATTTCTTTTCTTGGCAACTGAAAGAGGTATATGATGATAGAATCAAATAATTTTCTTGAAGTTTGGAGTTTGTACATCTTAGAATCTAGAGCTTCATGATTCGGTCATAAAAGGAATATTGGACATTTCTATTAAAAAGCACGTGCACTATTTTTGTTTTGATTCCCCAAATGAAAATATTTTTGAATTTGTTGGTCGACAAGTTCTCAAACCGAATTTTCCCCTAAGAACCTTCCGATAATTCTAACTGAGTTAATACTCATGAATACCACAAAGTCTATAGTAAGAGTGATACAATATTTAAGAATGCCCATCGGCAAAAATTTTACTGACAGATACTCTCTCCAAATTTTCTGTATGGCTTCTTTGGACCTAGTCTGCCCCCGTTTTCTTCTGTGACTTTATTGGTTTCGGGGGCGTTTTTCCAAAAAAAATCCGATTCTTTTTGTGAAATTTTGTTGAATTTTCCATTTTGTGATTTGCACGCGAATTTATTCACTTGAGTTTTTTCGCGCACGTCCTATCTATAAAATTAAATTTCTCGAAAACTAGGCAAGCTTGGGAAAAAATTTAATGGGGTTTTGAAGGTGATAAAAATGATTAAGAATGCAGACCTTGCCATTTTTAATGGTCATAGGTATGTATACCTACATAATGTAGCATCCTTTTCCCGTTTTTTTCAAAATTTCAGTTAAAAATATAAACAATCGGCGAAAATTTGTCAAATTTCAAGATGCTGATAATTTTTTCAAAAGGAATATTATTTTTTACCTCATTGTTCTTCCAGTTTTCTCAAGAATTCTCGAAAAATTTGTTTACAATTATTTATTTATAAAAACTTTCCATAGTTTATTTCTATCCTTATTTAAGAGAGGATGAACAGGGGTGGATAAAAGGTTTGACCACCAAAACAACAAGGAACAGAGGATTCCAAACAGTTTATTCTTTTTCTGCTCAAATTTCATAAGTTTGTCTGAGTTTTTCTAAAAATACCGTAAAAATGAATTTCACTAACTATAAATATAAGTACCTACAAAAGTTTTCTTACCTAGACCAGGCAGCAAAACCCAAAATAAATGTGGTTTAACGAAGACTTATTCAGGCTCTAGGACTGTCTTATTCGAACGATCAAACGAAAAAGAGTGCTTTTCTCAAGGAATTCAACTTACTGTCTTTCTTAGGTGTTTTTTTATAACAGAATAGTATTTTCTGTAACAAGGTTAGAATGAAACATTCGATGCGAGTGGGAAGTTCAGAGCGCGAGGAACCACGAGCATAACGAATTTTCATTCTTCGTTTTAACGAGTAATTAACAGACTGGCTTTCTCCACAACCACAAATTTCACATATAATAATCAAATGGAAAGGAAACAAAAAATTATTTTGACATTTCATTTCACATCTTGTCACTATGATGCCAGTCAAGGCTAACGTAATTATTGCTACAAAAATGTCAGAATATTCTGATTCATTCTTATACAAGTGATTGAAAGAAATACACGCAAAATGCATAAGACAGCAAGTATTTTAGAATATTTATTCACTATCAAGAGAGTGAATGCTACTATTCTCTTATCAAATATGATTTCAGAATTGGAAAATTCTGTGAAGGTTGTGAAGAAAGTTTTTTCGTATTTACTGCTACTGTCTGCTACGCATCGTTCAAAATATTTAAATTTTCCCAAAACTGAATGCTGGCGACACCTATCCGATAGAAAAAAAAACAACGAGATTGAAAATACAGATTCCCATAAAGTACTTATTTAAAGTAGTTGATTCGTGGATACGAACGTAGATGGCGCCAAGACAAAAGTGGAAAGAAAACGTCCGATTGGGACAGTCAGAACGCAAAACAAACAAAACGAAACACAAATTGCCTGGAATAGTATCCAGCATTATTAATAACTCTAATTCTAACAGTTATGCCACAAGGAATAATCTGTTATAATTTTTTTTCTGTAAGGATTTTTTTTGCAAGTTGCAATTTTGAAGTTTTACGTTTTTTTCATCGATCAACCCCCCATGTACCTATAGCATATTACCAATGAAAAGTGACAACTCGTCAATAAATATTGAACAAATTTCAGAGTAATGAAAGACCATAGAGATGCCTTCTCCATCTTCTTGAAGTCAACATAACTTTGTTTACAAGCGAGGGCCTTATACATGTCATGCTGTGTCCGTATTCATTCGAGTAGTTCCGTGTATGCCCGCTCATTTCATACGGATCAAGTTGTCATTCTTCGTTTGTATTATGGCCCTTCTTACTCTAAATGTAAACAAACTGTCCATAACATTTCACCACCCGTCACCCCCCCCTCGCCATCAAATTGTATATAGAAAAGGATAACTTCAAAAAGTTGTGTAGGTCTCAGAGTAATAAAAGATATAGAGATGCCCTGCATATACCTACACAAATACCTGTTTTGAAGTGAGCATGAACTATCCTTTTCTATATAATTTGTTGGCGAAGGGGGTGACGGGTGGTGAAATGTTATGGACACTTTGTTTACATTTAGAGTACGAAGGGCCATAATACAAACGAAGAACAACTTGATCCGAATGAAATGAGCGAGCATACACGAAACTACCCGAGTGAGTACGGACTTAACATGTATAAGGCCCTCGCTTGTAAACAAACAAAGTTATGTTGACTTCAAGACAAGGATGGAGAAGGCAGGGCATCTCTGTCTTTTATTACTCCGAGGTCAGCTGATATGATTTGACGATTTTTGCTAACATAGATATGAATGATACCTATAGAACGAAAATCAGATCTCTCGTAGGTATGAGATTTTCAGGAAATAAATAATTCATATACATATAAAGAATTTTTTATTTTAAACAACATACAACAAATATTATTGTCAAAAAGTTTAGGATGTAGAAAAATTCACGGAGTAACAAAATACAAGTTATTTTCAGTTCAAACATAAACACTAAGTATTCACTAATTCTTTATAGTTTGAGCTGAGAAAGTTACGATAACAACATAGTTTGGTACCATATTATGTATCATGCATAGTTTGGTCAATATTTTGTTTTGATATTAGTAGTGTGTATAGTTTCTAATCTATAACTATGAGAGAGTATACCTAGAGACATATATTCAAAAGATATGGGTATATGGCTCAGAGATTTGGAAGGATTCAGTTCGTTTTGGGAAGTTTCTTATGTTTTTTACATATAATAATTGTTATATGGAGATCGTTTGAAGTAGAGAGTGAAAGTTCTTCGAATAATAATACTTTAAGTGAGGATAATTGTGCAATATCAGTGCTTTATGCAGATTGAACTATTGGAAAGCGGATCACCTATCTAAAACAGTTATTCATCATTATTCATCCGAATAGGTAGTTTTTTTTTTAATAGATAGAGCATCAATAGCTCTAGTTGAGTGTCATAAATCCGAAATAAAAATGAAAATTTCAAGGCATACTTCGAATTTTTTTCAAAAATCCAAAAAACATAATAGGGATTTTTTTAAATAAAATTGGACGATGCCACTGGATTCACGACATTTTCAAGTGTTTTATGTAAAAATTACGTAAAAATGCACCCATTAATAAAAAAGTTATATGGGAATGAAATTTGAAAATTATGTCTTTAAATCCACCAAGTTCAATTTCAGAACTTTTATCAAATTTTGAGAACGCCACTGTGGATTCAGAATATTTCAAAATATACTTGGTCAGAATTTTATCGAAATTTATTCATATATGAAAAAATTATAAAATAATAAATTAAAACTTTCCTGAAATTCCACCTTCTTTTCAAATTTTATTATTTTATAACTTTTTCATATATGAACAGATTTCGATGAAATTCTGACCAAATATATTTCGAAATATTCTGAATACAGTAGTGTTGTCAGAATTATTATGAAAGTTCTGTAATTGAAGTAGTAGCGGGTTGATTCATCGAGATAATTTTCAAATTTTATTTCCATACAACTTTTTTTTTTATGGACGCATTCCTACGTAAATTGTACTTAAACCACTTGAAAATATCGTAAATCCAGTGGCGACGATAAATTGTATTTAAAAAAAAATGCTTTTTGTGTTTTTTGGATTTTTAACCTCGAAAAAAATTCGAAGTAGGCCTTGAAATTTTTAATTTTAGTTTGATTTTATATCACTTAGATGCTCTATCCAAAAAAAACGAATAATAAATAACAGTTTTAGAGGGGTGGCCCGCTTTCAAATGGGTCACTCTGTATAAAAAAAAACAGAAAATATTTTTTCACAGTTAAGCTTCTTCAACCTTTGATTACTTGCTTGAGAGTGAAATTAATTTCGTTCTTCATAAGCATGAGAACTTGACAAAAGACAGTTTACCTCGTTCACAATTTTTTAATCTCGATTGAGAATCAATATACAAAGAAAATTTAAAATTCCTCCGATAAAACACAAACGAAACGACAACGGTCCACCTAAATCACCAAGTTTTGAAAGTAAAATATCGACCCACACTTAGATTTTGAGTCCAAGCAGGTGCTCAATATATTTTTTACTTAATTAGTGCAAAAAGTTGAAAGTTGGGTACTTCGAGGTTATGCATTAACATTGTGAAATATTCATTATGAATCATGAAAGCGTTTAGGTTCGGTTTGTTCATTTTTGTCCCCCAGCGACCGCCTTTTGACATGTGTGCCCCGAGGATTTCAACCCTGTCCGGTAAGGAATCTATATCTGAGTTTTATAGGGGTGCTTAAATGGGTCACACTGTAGATATTTTCCATTTTGACAACCTCGACTTGTACATATCAGGGTCCTTAACGATAAGTTGAGTCGGTAATACGGGAAACACTCTGGATTGAATTTAAAGTTTTCTGTCGACACGATTTCGAATTTATTTATTGAGATTTTAAATTTTCAAATCTAAGGAATAAAAAATTGTAGGTTAAACCAAGTGATATGTTTCAATGCGTTCCAAAATACTGCCCGTTATGTTAAAGCACAATTTCTCGAATGAAAGTTACATAAAAAGAAGTCCTTCGTCAATTCCAAATAGAGAAGTTGAAAACACCTTCCAATTGAACCATTACTAGAATAAACACATTTATAACAAATGAACAAAACCTATATATGTTTTATGAAATATATCCTAAATTCTTATCAACTATTTACAAAAAATCGAGAGATATAACTTTCTACATATCGACACAGAGAATACGCCACTTAACTCATCATTTGCGACAAAACAATTTGACAAGGTATCGGCACATTTCCTCAAAAACCTTAAACCAAAAATAATATTTCCCGAGACGCTTTCCACTTGCCGCAGGAAGTAGCACCGTTACTTCTGTCTACAGTATTTTTTCGTAAGAATTATTCGCGTTCTTTTAAAAACTTGCCATAGGATCTGATAACATTCATTTTGAGTAAAAATAGCCGTTGAAGACAGATGCTTTACCTTGCAATTGTATCTTCCGCAACGAGAAGCAAGTATCTGATATAATTCAATACACGTCACGGTATTAGTCAGGGGAGCAGTTGTTCTAATTCAGGTAAAAAAGGTTAAAACATCGGTCCGGCAATGCCTATCGTTACTTGACGTAATCCCAGAAGAACTGTGAGCTTTTTGTGTAGATATTTACCATTCCTATTGTTTTTTGTAGACATGTATTTTCCCAAAAACGAGGAAATGTGCCAACCGCATGGAATCAGACTGATGTAAGAACTTGAAAGTAGAGTTTACTGTAGCCGACTTATTTTTTTCACGGTATCATTGTAGACATTTTGGGTTCTAATAACTTTTTGATGATTTTTTAAGATGTTCATTAATTTAAGACGACTATTTTTTCATTGGCATAAAGCTGTTTAGTTAGTGGAAATGGCAGAGGATAAGAAAAAACATCACTCCAAATATATTCTGAAATACATAACTCATACACAGTGAGCAGCATATGTATATACATGGTGTATTCGAAAAAAATTTATGGAAAGTTTAAATTGTGTTGAAATACACTTGTCCTTCACGTGAGTGCAAGAGGTTAGATTACACCCTGTATATATAAATTCATTTTCTACGTTATTAGACATTTTCAAGAAAAACCCTAAAACAAATCGATTTATGTTTTTGAAGAGACGCTCTGAGACAAAAAAATCCCCCCTTCATCCCCTTTCTCAAAGTGACAGCCAACCACCAATTGTTTTAAATGAAATATAGGGGGTCAAGTGATACCCCATTTCAAAGGGTATTCCATTGTTATGTTATGTCATATTGGGCTACCATGTATACATTTCAACTTCATGCCAAAAAATATTCATAACGATCGAATAAGTAACCCTTTCAAAAATGATCAAAAAATTAAAGAACCCCAAAATAGCTGCCGAAAATAATGGAAAAGTTGACCACGCACATGACCGTTTTACTTTGAGTAGTTTTAGTAGACTTCAGACCATCCCCATCGCTTTGACATATTGTCTTATCAATTATGCCGTTTCAGCTCGACGTTTCGACTCAATTTTCCCCCCTCTCACGTTATACGGGAGCAGGGAGGTCTGAGACGACCGCATTCCTACCGAACGAACCCTAACAACACAGACATCCCACGTACGTCCCTTTTAGTGTCCCGTCGGTACAAGGACATGTTTGGGACTCACCACGGATGTCCCGCAGGGGATTTACGATGGTACATCCTTGGGACAACCCAGGGATGTCCTGGGTACCGAATATATCATGTGACATCCCATATTTGTCTTTTTTTGGTGGCCAGGAGATGTCCGTGGGACGTGCCTGGTAGAGATTAGGGACATCCCCGGGACGTTCAGAGGATGTACCTATGTTGTTAGGGAAGATATTGTAGAAGTGACGCTTATATTCTTTTCCAGATTTCCTTACAAAATTAGTTCTTTGAACCGCTACAGGATATGGAGGTTTTCACAATTTTTGAATTTCGAGTCCTCTTTCCCGAACAGCCATGTGAACATTTGTCGCGCCTTCATGCTGGCTTTCACCATTCCTCGACTTTTGTACCATTGCGGGGTATGTCCGCCTTCTTCGAAATGGAGTACTTTTAGTCTAATTTGCGTGAGGATTCCTACTAGTAGTTCGTCTACGTTGTGGTTGATGCCCACGGAGATTTCTATGAACTTCGCTCGGAAGGTGCAGGCCAAGCATTTTCCATCTGAAAAAAAAAAAATTAATAAAATAAAATAAATAAAATTATTGTGACACCTTGCAGCAGTTTTAGAATGTTCGGTTTCGAAGGTCTTCATGGATATATATAAATAAATAGATTTTTGCTGTAGTCTTGGAAAGTATATGATTTATTGGGAAAAAAACGTAACAAGGTGAAAAACAATTCAATTTTCCACAAAAATGATTCCCAGCAATTTCTTATGAATTGCGACCGTTTTTACAGAAAACGTGCTTGAACGCCTAAATCAAATTTCAGGTTCACGCTTATCCGCCGCTGAACCGAATATTTGATTGGTCATAACTCTGCTAAAAATGATCGGAGAAGGAACAGGAAAAGTTCATATCGTTTCTGAAGACTCCTACCTTCTCATGCAAATATAATATGCGAGTATTTGAGTACCTAAAATATGTTTTGTAGCACAGGAGTAAAACCCAGTTTTTTCTTTGGCATGTATAAGTGAGACTTGTCTCACTAGTCTAAAATCGTTGCATATGGTCAAAAGAGGGTACTGATACCTGCTTCAGTATAATTATTTCATATCAACTAAAATTTCCATGACTTTCGGATCCTCCGTAAATATTGTAAAAGGGTTATGTGAAGTGGGACAAAACACATTTTATGTACTCAGATTCTCACGTGTTATATTTGCATGAGGATGTAGAAGTCTTCAGGAACGATATACACTCTTTCTTTTCCTTCTACTATAACCCATCAGTATAAAAATACAAAAAGGTTTTCCAAACTGCAACGCAAAGGTAAGCTATTTTTTCCTTTGTGTATGTCTCTGCAGACATATTAATTTAGCGAGCTCGAAATCCCCTAAGCGATTTCAGACGGTTCATTCCATTTAGGGCAAATTATCCTCCCCAAAACAACCTTCTTTTTCCAACAATTCTCCTGTTTACGACTCCTTCATTCTCACGATCTGTCGAGATAACTTTAATTTATACTTTGAATTAGTTTAGGAAGTACTTGCGAAGATTTTTGTGAAACCTAATTCCCGTAATACGTGGACGCCTAATTGGACTCTCTAAGTTGATGTTTCAACCAGAAAATCCTGAATAAGAAAGGGAGTTTTCGACTGTAACAGATAATGAATTCCTTATTCCGTTTGACATAAAATCAGTACATACCAACTGCGCCAAATGCGAATGATATCTAGCGACTTAGCAATTGTTGCATTCTGCTATACAAGTAAGACAAATCACTCATTGTCGAATTTTATTACATATATCTCCAAAACGGAAAACAAGAAATATTTCGAACTTTGGGGAATTGAAAAACAAAATTTTATCAATATACATGCATTGATTTTAAACTTTTCGTAAGAAAACGATCTGAAAAAAGTACTACCTTAATATCGATGAAAACATATTTTTTACCCTACGAAAGTTTTATTTTAGCGGTGGTTAGTGGTTAATTGTGATTTTTTTGAACTTTACTTAGTTTAGTGATCCTATTATTTGATAATATTTTGAAATATTCTTGTTTCAGATGAGAATTCGTGTTTTTCCATATCCCTCGAGTGTTAATTTGAAGTGAAAATATTAGTTTTCTTGAACAATAATTCTGATGTTCACAGATACAGTTGTAAACAAAGACTGTTTATAGAGTTTTAAATATTTTCCGCTAGGGGTCGTGACCTAAAACTCTCCAATTACAACTGATTTTCGTGGATTACTAGATAGATTTCAGTAAGTACCCGAAGATGGCGGTGTCTATTTTATTTTGCTTGGTGTGGTGGCATCGACCGCTATGGCCATTAGCCAGTGGCGCTGTCTATTTATATCGGAAAAAGCACCCGCAGTCCTTACCTTGAGTCGACACGGCCCTGCTCCTGGCCAAGTCGATTTTGTTGGCGACGACGATCGCGGGACGCGATCTCAGCAGGTCGGCGTCCTGCAGCCTCGTCAGTTCCACTTCCGCTTTCAGGAAGCTGGCCTTGTCGACGACGCTGTAGAGGACGATGAAGGCGTCTGGCGGATGGTTCATGTCGATGTCCTGAAATCGAAGTTGATTAGTGTTGCAGGAATGGATTTTTGGTGGCGAGCAAGTATTTGTCGCAGGAGAATTTATCCTTATTCATATGTTTTTTAGCTTGTGCATGGTACTTGCACTGCAGTGTTTGGGTAGTAATGAATACACTGGAATTTTATTCTAACACGAAACCGATATTCTTAACACCTCGACACGTGTTTCAATCACCAAGTGATCATCTTCAAGAGGAAGATTAGATTGAAGATGAAGTGTTAAAAATAGCGGTTTGGTGTTGCGATAAAGCAGTATATTCTTGTACATTGTGTTTGAAAAAACTTATTGATGAGAAAGTTGATTGTGTAGGAAAGTAGGACAATTTTTGTCATAGAGTGTTCGGCTCCTGGCAAAACCAACATCTTCCGAAAATAGGAGGAAAAACGGACTAAATATCGAGATTCACTCTTTGAACTCCGCGGACCCTACCCAAATAATTCTGTTAAAACGGTGTTTTTGATCATAGGGGTACATGGTGGAATGATGGACACGCTGACCTAAAAATTATACCGGCCTGTCGTGATGTGGCAGAAATCTTAGCCGGCTTGGTTCATCGAGTCTACTCAGGGCACATGATTCTCGGACCAAGTAACGTGGGGAGTGACTAGCTGGGTGAATGACACCAGCGCGCCGGAGCTTCGGAGACTATAGCACCACCCCGGGTGGTCGGTGCTAGCAACCTACATAGCACACTATATCCCTGGGGTATGCTAGTATGATCCCGGTTAATACATAATGGGATAACCCTGGCCAAACCCACTACATATATTTCTAAGAAAACGGAGAAAAGCATGCGAAGGAATTCGGAATTTTTTTAACGGCTTAAGACGTGGAAAATCATGACGAAAAAGAATTTCGATCAGGAGTTTTGCTTAAAGGGTTATGAAATATGCAATATAGTTTTCAAGGTAGAAAAGGGCAATTTGGATAAAACAAGCAATTTTTCAGTACTGCATACATGAATAACTGTTTCTGGAGCAAAAATTCGCCCTTAAAGGGTTAACGTCAAAATCACCTATAAGTATAGTGATAACTCCACACTCAGTAGCGACTGAACTGAAACCGATTTATAGCCTGCATGAAAATCAAGGCCAGTTTTCCTCATCTCGACAGCAACAAAATATTTCATTCTGTGTCTGTAAACATGTGCGAATTATCATTCACTCCGTGAGTAATTCTTTGAAGTGGCCGATATATTCTTGAGTGATATTTGCGTCGAAGATACCACTTCGAAGTCTAAATTTACACCAGTTCTTAACAACTTCCGAAAATATTTCCATCGGACTGAAGTGAATGCAGCTTATTTCTGGAATGATTTCTATATATAACGTACACATTAACACTCGTACAGTAAACAGTAATAATGACCTGTTCGGGGCGATTTTCACGATGCAGATGTTCCTGAAACGTGTATTCGTTCTTTGGATACGAACCTTGCAGGATTTTTCTAATTGGAAGTTCGTTGATCGTTCTTGTCGTTCTCTTTTACATGTTCGCAGTTTGCTAATTGGGTTTAATCCACTTAGGATCGGTATTTTCACCTCAGTACACAATAAAGTCTCTGATAACTATCTATCGGGTAAACTTCACAGGTTTACGTTTCCTTATCTGATGGATAAAGTTGTCTGATGAAACTTATCTATAGGTGAAAAGACCTGCCCTCAGTCCTGTTATTGTTATATAATCGTTTTTATCGACTGATTTATCTGTTTTAGGTACACTGCACCTTTTTTCATTTTACATCTGTATTAGTTGCCTATGGAGTCTTGAATTAAGTGTCTTCATTAACCTGGAAGTACTAGAGTAAATGTGACATTTGCAACCAATGTGACAACATTTGCAACCAATGTGACAACATTTGCAACCAATGTGACAACATTTGCAACCAATGTGACAACATTTGCAACCAATGTGACAAGATTTGCAACACAAAGAAGACAGGAAATCATTGATACTATCCTTGGATGCCTCCAGGTGGGTCGGCAGGTTGGGAAGTGGTCAGTCCCAGAGGAACCATCAAACTTGGATCACTGACACATTTACTTGGAGATTAGCAATACCAGTGAACTGGCAAAAATGTATTGGGATCCGAGGAAAACCAAATGGCTGAGATATCGGAAGTAAGCTTATAGTAAGCTAGTAAGCTTATAGCTCTTGAGAATTCTAACTTTGTTGGCGAAACGCGCCTAGAGTGAAAGTGACGTAGTTTTGGTGTTTTCGGTAGCTTCTATTTCTTGAATTGTATTCACACCAAAGGTTCAAAAAAATAATTAATAAATCATTTGTTTCCATTGAAACAAACATTCTATTGTTGAGTAGTTGGTTTCAAGTCTGCAAGATCCACATTAAGGTATACATCCTCAATTCTTGATAGAAAACTCACCTTCAAGGTTGTTGTATTTTGAAATGTTAGTTCTGATTCTTCTCCATTGAGCATAATAGGTACAGTCTGAGATCCCAGAAGATCTGAAACAACGAAAGAAGAATTATTGACTTATTTTTCATACTTTCTTATTAGTCTCTGTATACTAAAAATGGTTACGTTTCTTTTAATAACATTATCTGAATTGTAATTCAAGTTGTGATCAATCAGTTAAATAGTTGATCAAGATGCCATTCAACAAACAGATCAATAAAAATAAGAGCCGTTCTCTACCCGCACAGGCTATGCCTTTGGGTACACTCTGCGAGTGGTTATGAGAAAGTATCATTATTATTATTACGAGCAACCTTCAGGAATCTTCGTGAGACAAGGGACTTGAATTTCAACGAGTTATCGCCCAAAAATGCTTATAATTCAGACAGTGTTGAAGCGTAGGTGGAAGGTAATAAATAGTTTGGGAAGGATTTGCCTGAAAATATTCCTCTGGGGTTTCACAAATCTCTTTCATATATTATTCACTTTTGATTGGATTGAAACAGTTGCAGTACGGTTTTATGGACATGCATTACAAATCTTCATTCTGAAACTGGACCCAGAATCAGCGACTGAGTTATTTTGTAGACGCAGTGGCGTAGCTGAGTTCATGGGGTCTCAGCGACTTGAAAAAAGGAATTCATATCAATTTCATCAAACAATAACGAATTAAAATTTTTTCCTGTTCAAATATTGCTAACTAAAACTATTCAAAGAAGTTCAAGGATGTAATAGTTTTTTACTTACTACCAAAATGCAATGTCAATCATGACGATACTGATATGGGTTTCGTAATGAGAAATTTTACCACACTAGGGCGGTGGAGTTGACTAATACTATTTGAAGTTTCTGTCGAAAAAAAATGTACGATTACCATCAGGGAACTCTTTAACCTTCTGATTTTCTTCCATAGTTTGATGTCTGTGTTTTTCATCGTTTTGACAATTATTCTCAGAATGATGTTCGTGGTTTTCCTTCGAAGTGCTCGAGTTTGGTCTTCATAATTAATTACCAGAGTAACGGGATTGCAGAAGCACATCTGATCGATTTTCGTCAGAAGGATTGTGAACGATGATTTTTCTCTTATCGGACTTCGGAACTTGATCTCACCCAGCAGCTTTGCTGTAGATGACCAGTTTTTTTGCAGTAATAACAGCGTCTCTTTTTGTTTCCTCCAAAAGGTGGCACTGCTTGATGGTGATCTTCACCAAACTCTTTCAGATTGGAAGATGCCCTAGTAGAAGAACTGGGCGTTAGTAGTTCTGAAGATGGTCAACGAAGGTCTGCCTTTCAATTTGTTCAATGAACTCTTTTTGGGCTTGTGGGTAGCCCAAACTAATGAGTCGTTCTATACCGGCTCCGTACACCTATAGAGTTGCGGTTTTTCGGTTGGCTCTGATACATTTTTTGAGACAGTGCTGCTCATATTTGATCTAAGAAGCTTCTACAATTGTGGATTATTCTTTCTGATTACTGTCGAGGATGTTCTGCAGGATATCTAATGCTTGGCCTCGTAGACACAGGACTAGTGACGTGACTTTGTCATCGTCAAGATATATTTCTAACCTGTGAAATTTAGCAAGAGTTTGTGAAAACGTGAAAGTTCCGCTACTGTTTGGTCTGTTTCAACATTTATGATCCTGAAAATGATTGCTTTTCCTACAGCTTCAGGAGCACGAGTGCATCGACGTAGTATTGAAATATTCGGCGGCGAAAACAAAGCAGTTCTTTGACGCGAAAGACATTTAATTTCGACGGAAGTAATCGCTTTTGTTTTGGCTTGACGGAATTGATTCGGATTAAAAGTTGCATCGTTTCATTTTCGACAATGATGGCGACCAGGGCCGACCTTACCGAACTTTGGGGTTGCTGCGGTCTGCGGTCATGAATAACAATTCTCTCATTCAGTTTAGCTAATTGGGTTCAGCATTCCAAAATTGGAAAATTGAGTTGGCATGCCGGATTTCGGCCTTATCGATTATCCACAAATGAGAGCATATAACACTCTAAAATCATAAAATTTGATAAGAAATGGTTATTATGTTTTGCTTATCTTTTGTGACCCTACTGATTATAGTGACAAAAATGTGATTGCCCTAATAAAAGTCGAAACATCATTACCAATCGATAGTTATTGCTATGGTTACCATCGATCTACTGTTTCTTGTTTTCTAAGAATAAATTCATGTTGAAGGAGGGTTTATGTGATAAAGTAATAACACAATAAAGAAATAAACTTTGCTAAAATAAGAAAGTCAAATATACACAGACCAGGCTGAGCATTGATTGAATGAATTAGCTGACAATTACCAAAGTTCTTTTTTTATTATATTTTATGTGATAATCGCTTCGATCGTTATTCAATGAAATATAACCATAATATTATAAACTCATAACGATAATATAGTACAAGCAAATTAGCATTTTTAGTAGACATAATTTATATAATATGTCAAAAGCGAGTTTACAGAGTACAGTAGCAGCCTTGGTGTTGGTTATCTTTTCAAAGGTGCGTATTCATTAGAGCATTCGAATGAGCACCGAATGAGCGCATGTGCTGCTCGGTTCATGCTCAGGCTGCGAAATGTAAACACGCATTCTATTCGTGCTCAAATCAGCGTCCAGCGTCCAGTATATTTTTTTGAATAAAATTTTTCGGTGGTGCCATGTTTTCCACCATTTCTATTTTTATCCGATTTAATTTTCTCGGATTTTCTCACTTTTATTCGAGAAGCAGGGGGCTCCGATCGTCCCGACCAACACTATTGTGTTCGCCGTAATTTTCAGTTTGTTAAAGTATCGATTCTGCATATCGATATGTATTGTTCTTCTTGTATCGGTACAAGAAAATATCGAATGGTAAAATATCGATACTTTAAATATCGATCCGTTTCGATACTACATATATGATTCGAACACCTCAATGACAAACTAAAATCCTTAAACTGCGCATGCGCTTAGTATTGAGGCGGGATCGGCCACTTTAAAAGCGAGACGTTTGAATGAAAGACAAGAAAAAGGCAAACTGAGTTGAAAATGCGTGAATTAGTTTTTTTGCTCGCGAGTAACACACAAACCTAACATGAGTTTGCCTGAATGTGCATCAAGACAAGAAAGCGAACTGAGTTGAAAATGCGTGAATTTCTTTTTTGCTCGCGATCAACACACAACCCTGTGATGAGTAGGCGAGCTAGGTTAGCTGGCTCAGGTTAGCTTTGTTTGTTGATCGCGAGCGAAAAAACAAATTAACGCATTTTATACTCAGTTTGCCTTTTTCTTGTATTTTATTTAAACGTCCCGCCATTACAATGACCAATCACGCCTCAATACTACTACGCATGCGCAGTTTGAGGATTTTAGTTTGGCATTTAGACGCTCGTCTAAAACGATGCAGGGTAGTGTATAAACCTTCGACAATTCCGATTCGATATTCAATGGAAAGTGTATCGATATCCCAAAATATCGACTTAAACAATATCGACATAAAATATCGAGTATTGAAATATCGATACTCGCAAATATCGTATAGTATCACCCTTCCCTAGTACGCATTCAATATCAAGCGTTCGGGGAGGAAGGGGGGTGAAGTTTTAAGATGACAGCAATCGCTTGAAAAACGGTCTTCAAGTTTTGAACTGGAAAGACTGACAGAAAATCAGAACGACAGATAGAACAACATACAAAGTTAAATGAAAGCTAGTAAAAATCATCGTGAGTATTTATAATAAGAATACCGCAACTCAAATATATTTCGGAAGTGTTAAAGCCTTCGTCTTCAGTATTATAATTTTTTTATTTAGAAACTATACAAAACGGTCCTGATATTGCTCGAGTTTTTCAAGGAAAACGTTAAGCCAACACAGTGATGAAACAGTTTAATTAGATGTAATTATTCACGAACGGGGATGAGCAGAGCGAGACAGAGATTGGACTCCTATTAAGAGCGTATATATTGCACATCTGCGACGATTAAAAAAAAAGTTTAAAGAGAGTATTCCCTGGAACGTGATGAAATGAAAGGTGCCGCTATCAATCGGATTCATGCCGGTGGAGTAATTTACTTTGAATAAAGAAAAAGGAGGATTTTGTATCGAGTTCTTTACACTATTCAAAGGATATCAATATCAAGGGTTTTATTCAAAGTTCGGATACTTATTTTTGTGATGAGTGTGTCGAATTTTTTTTCTATTTTCTTATTTATTTTATATATAAATATATATAGTCTTTGCTGACTAGTTAGGATGCAATTGGGAAGATTATTTGGGTAAGCAGCAAGCAAAACGTGTACTCTTTTAACACTATATTTCCAATATTTCAACAGTGGTTACTGTCATCTTCAGGGAAGTGTATCTTTGAGGTTGATTGCAAAATGATGTGATGAAAGTGATACAACATTATCGAATGAGTAACATGAAGTTGATAATAAATTAATCCGTCTACGATATTTACGGAGGATCCGAAAGTCCTGGATATTTTAGTTGATATGAAATAATTATACTGAAGCAGGAATCAGTACGATTTAAGACTAGTGAGACAAGTCTTACTTATGCATGTCAAAGAAAAAACTGGGCTTTACTCCTGCCTCAGTTTTCAACTCACCCATAATCCCGACAATTTCTTCAGTAAATGTTGAAAATAATCGCTCATACACATCATACATAGCAAATGAAGTATGTGATTTCAAGCTTGAGGTTTGCACTTCACAATAGTGTTATTAAATATGTTTATGCAGGATATGAATAAGCGATTATTTTCAACATTTAGTGAAGAAAATTTCGCTCATATCCCACTTATTTCCCATTATTGAATAATGACAAAATTCTGTTACTGCCCTGTGAATTTCCGTACGTAAATTCAGACAATGGAGCTTTGTGTATACAATGAGATTAGCAAGTTTACTTTGGTTTAATGGCAGTGAGCCAATTAAATCTATCCATACACAAAATAATGCGATGCTGAGTGACGCTCTATATTGATTGGAAGGTGAGGTATGATATCATCTATAACAATGTTGCCGGTATTTCTAAAGTTTGTTTCTCGATTTCGAAAGAATAACGAAGAAAGTTGATGCTTTGAAAATTGACAATGAGACACCATCATTTCGCTGGACAACACCAACAAACCTAGTAATTCAGTACGATTGGGTTTTGAGACGAGGATCGACTGTAGCACGAGCAAACTTGGTATGCTAGTTGTTGGAACCATGATAAACACGAAATTTCAGAGGTGAAACATATTTTTTTTTGTAATCTTGGAAAGTATATGATTTATCGAAAAAACAACTCAACAGGGCGAAAGACAATTTAATTCTCACAAAAATGATTCCTAGTAATTGTTTATGAAATGCGCTCGTTTTCCCAGAAAACGTGATTGAACGCCGACATCAAATTTCAGGTTCACCCTTACCGCCGCTGAACGTTCTGGCGGAGCCGAATATTTGATAGGTCATAACTCTGCTAAAAATGATCGGAGAAGGAAAAGGAAAAGTTCATATCGTTTCTGGAGACTCCTACCTTCTCATGCAAATATAATATGCGAGTATTTGAGTACCTAAAATGTGTTTTGTGGAACTTCACGGAGATGTTTGCGGATGATCCGAAAATCATGAATAATTTAGTAAATATGGAATTATTATACTGAAGCAGGCACCAGTACCCTCTTTGGACTATATGCAACAATTTTAGAGTAGTGTGTTTTACTCCTGCCTCATTTTCAACTTACCCATAAAACCGGCATTCTCTTCAGTAAATGTTGAAATATATATATATATATATATATGTATATATATATATATATTTATATATATATATATATATATGTATATATATATATATATTTATATATATATATATATATATGTATATATATATATATATTTATATATATATATGTTTAATAACACTATCGTGAAGCGCAAACCTCAAGCTTGAAATCACATACTTAATTTTTTTTGTACAGCCATCAAAGCCTAAGATCAAACGAACGGACGTGTATAAATACCTAGGTATAGATGAACATGATAGAATTCAACAAAAACAAATGAAGATCAAACAAAAAAAACGAAATAACCGATTATTTTTTAAAGCTAAAAATAAGATGACGGCAATAACATCACTGGCGATACCTGTAATTCAATATAGCGTGAACATAATCAGAAATACAGAAACTAGACACACAAACAAGGAAGATATTCAATATGAACGGTGCATTCGATCCACGAGCCGATTTCGACAGACTATACATCTCAAGGAAAAAATGGGTTATATGTATTTTTTTTAACCTGCATTCGGTACGGTCTTCATTTTATTTTTGTCTGTCAAGAACGATAGGAGTTGGATTATTCAAGTAATTTGCTATATTAGTTCAATTCTAAGTTGTCAAATGGTTGTTTTGGGATATTGCACAGAATTTCGATTCCATCATCATGAAAATCTTTTTATTCATGAACAATATCAGTTATAGTAACACTGTTTTTGTCTCTTACGTTTTTTTGGAAGTCCTGAACATTTTAGTTGGAGCAACATTCTTTCGGGAGGTTAGATCCATTTGGGGTATGGTCCGTATGTCGCCGAACATTTCAGATCGGTAAGTAGCGGTTTCGTTTTCAAGCAACTGGCTGCACATATGCCCCTTGTCACTTGTCGTTGGTCAAAAATTCGAAATAAATTTGTATAATTTTTTCTTCAAAAAACAATTAAAAGTGATGCTTTCAGACCCAAAAACCTTTTTTGAGATAAATATTAGATTTTTGATCCAAAGTTTCAAATCTGGCACTCAATAAAATGATTCCAATTGACAAATGACAAGCGGTTCCCGAGTAACCGAGGAAAAAGTACGATTGCTTTGGTGGCGGATAAATCACCGAAGTTTCAGGAAATAGTCACCGAATTTTCAGGAATTTGGTATATACGGACCGCCAAAAGAACCAAAGATATATACAGACCGCCAAAAGAACCAAAGATATATACAGACCATACCCTTGGAGTTCTTGTGGAGGGCCTAGATATTTAATTCGGAGGCTGAGATTCTGTCTGAACATGGTCGATCGACCAAGTTTATGACGTCATAAAATTCATTACCTCACATCTCATTCTTTCAGAATCGGTTAATAAAAATATGGAAAATTCAGTGGTAATATTGTCGGACGAATTGTTTGGGGCATTCTAGTTGTCCGACAGTCCCCAGAGTTTGCGGGGGCCATAAAAAAACGCCCCGCTACAGAGAATTGCCACAAATTGCATGTTATTCTACTCGACATGAAGAACACATATAAGAAGTACCAACGGTGAGGTAATCCATTTTTTTTACGGTATCGGGCCCGAGGCCTATTATAGAATGCCTTAGAGTAGTGCCTTACTAGGTGTGTAGCAAATTCGCTGTATTGAATATTCATTGTCATAATAATTGGTTTCATTCAATTAATATATTTTGTCAAAACTGTTTTCGAACTATTTCCGATTAATTTAATCCATGCTTTATTCACCAATATAGCATATTTTTTCATTCCGTTGCCAGTGACCTGAAACATTTTCAGGGGAACTTGTTTTACGTACTGCGGGTATATTTTTAGAACATCAAAGGCTAAAGAACCAATTAATTTCGAAGTGATATATTTATTTATTACACGACAATTAATCAAGGGAACGACTATTGGAACATCAAAAATATAATGGTTGGTCAGCGGTCATTTCAAAGTTCGCTCAATTTCGGGTGGCCCTTAATAATAATGGAAAATATACTATACTCTCGACCACTTGAAAGGAAAATGTTTCCAGATAAATGAACAGTTTCATATTGAATGATGCGAGTTGGTTGAGGCAAGAATATTTCAATTTTAGTACTGAATTCTTCTGTCAATTTGGAGATTGAGTAAAAATGATCACTTTGTAATTGGTAATAAAAATATGCAATGAAAGCTAATTGCAAAAGATAGAAAATAATATCTCTGTATTGTCTTTCCCAAAAGACGAAGAATTTTGAAAGAAATGGATTTCAGCGATACCACGAAAGCCCTTCTCGAAGGTCTTTAGTTTATGCGATCCATTTCCAAGATATTGATATCATTAGATATGCGTTTCCTCTGCTAGATGGATCATGAAAAAAAATTGCTCAAACGTCCAAAGTTGATAAAAACTGCAGTTCCTTCAATTTTTTCAATTTTATCGAAATATTTTTCGAAACCTGTAATACTGAGATAAAACCCCGATGAAAGACGTCAGAAATGTTGAGATAGTCATAATAATTTAGTAGAAGAGTTTGAAAAATAAGATCTTATCCACAGTTATGATCAGTTAGTTAGGGAAGGCTAAAAAATTGAAAACTGATAATTGGAAAGTTATGAAACTGAATCTTATGAGAACAGCTCACCTTATTGCAAAACTCTAGAAATATTGATTGATTAGTTGAAACTAGTCCAGATGAAAAAAAAAATTCTTCCTCAACAATAATGATGTCATTTGAGTTATACACCACTTGCAAATGCTTCCCTGTAACGAAATAGCAAAAATTTGGTGGTCCTCCTTTCCGAATCGAAACAAAAATCCGCTATTTGATTAGGAGAAAACAATTGTAATTGTTTCATGCAATGAGGTACATTTCACAAGTTAGATATAATTCAATACCCGTCGTGGTATTGTCAGGAAAATAGTTGTTTTCTGACAGGTATTTGCCATATATTCATCTCAATAATAATTTACTGCAAAAAATTCATCATATCTAATTTAACTATAAAGAAACTTCGCATACTTACATTATTTGTCTATTCTATCAAAATAGTGCTTTATTATGGTCGCAGAGGTCCCATTGTCCCAATGTGCCCAGGGCCTCTAATAAGTGGAAGCCGGCCCTGCACGTAGGATATTTTTAAAAAATGATTTAACTGTAGAAATAAAAATCGGTGTAATAAAATATTTCTGCTCACACTTTTGGGTCTGAGGGAGGTAGGTTAACATATTCATAAACATTTTTTCGGTTTATATAAAAAAAGATCAAATTTGTTAACTGTTGAAATTATTTCTGTTTCACTTAAATGAATCATTTTCGAAACTTTCAATACATTTTGACAATAATTTTACCACGAGATAAGTCAGATCTACAAAAAAAAACAGAATAAAGTAAAGGCAGGACTAAAGTAAAAATCCCTTTAGATTTCCACACCCCTCAAGCCTATCCTGTCCCAGACAGCTCCACGACACAACGGTAATTCGCTTTCGAATGGACTACATCTACAACAGAGAATCAACCATTCCGATATAAGAGAACTAATTTCGAATTCCATACAGTTTCCTACGTCTGGGAAAGGCAGTCTCGCGTATATCTCCGCGGAAAATAAAATAAATATGAACACCGGCAAAAGGCAAAACGAAAAGTCTATAAGAAAGTTTCATTAGATTAAACTCCTGAAAAGAAGATTACAAGTTGGGGATTTTTAACCCAAGACAGAATCATTTTTCAGTGGGGATATTGCGAACATTTCCAGCGGAGGAATTTTATACTCGAAAATGGGGTATTGGACGCCTGTGGTGTCTCTCAACAAGAACAACAAGTATCTTTCGATAACCACCAGGTAATTAGAGGTGTGATCACTTCTAGGTTACAATAACAGTAATTAATTGCAGGGTATAAATAAGACAGGTTTGAATATTAATTTCAGTTTAGTAATGCCTACTGAAGATAACTTGGCATCTAGGAATTTTATTAGTTGTGTGGTAAAAGGGAAAATACTCCTTGTTCTCGTTCAATTTGATACTATCTCCATCACCTTTTTATATACTATTGTGTAACTGGTGAAGAAACCAGAAAATATAAGATTTATCAAAAAACGATTTCGATAGGTTGAGAGCTAATTCAATTCTCCACAAAAATGATTTTCAGTAATACCTTATGAAATACGCTCGTTTTCTCAGAAAACGTGGTTTAACGAGGACGTCACATTTCATGCTCGCGCAAACCCGCCACTGCAAGTTCAGGCAGGGCCGAAAATTAGATTTGTCATAACTTTGCTGAAAATTATAGTAGAAGGAAAAGAAAAAGTGCATATCGTTCCTGAAGACTTCTACTTCCTCATGCAAATATAACATACTTTCCAAGATTAGAGCAAAAATCTATTTATATAATTTAACGAAAAAAAAAAATATGTTCCACCCCCGGAATTTTGGTAAACAATTTTTTTTGTGTTTATCATGGTTCCAACTACTAGCGTAACAAGTTTGGTGGTGCTACAATCGATTCTTGTCTGAAAACCCAATCGTATTGGCTTATACTGTATGTTGAAGTAATGTTTAATAAAGTTGAATAAATGCCTATTTTGTGGCATACAGAAAATTCGCCATAAACTAAAAAAAATAAAATAAAAATAAAATAGTGCACTCTTTCTGTGTTTTTGTGTGCCTAAAGTAACTTATATTTCAATATCCAAATACTAGTTCATCATTTCATGGAAACGCGAAAAAAAAGTGTAATTTTTTCAACGATTGTTGCTAGGCGACGAAAATAAGTAGTTATTTATGGGATCAAGTGAGTGAAGTGATACTTTTTTTACGAGTAAAAAAACACCTTACGAGTTCCATACCATATTTTTTTCTACAACAGAATCAAAGTCATCAATGTCTTTCTGCAAACTCACCGAAACATGAGTTTCAAATTCGTTAGCAACTATTTTGAAAGGAGTATATTGATATTTTCAAGAATGCGGTGCGTTTCAAACAAATTGGATTTTCCTCTGCCAAATTTGGATGTAACGCCACACCGAGTCGACAGCTCATTTGTTAGTTGAACAGTTGGGGGAAATTAATTTGTGGTTGTTTCCCTTCCGAATGAACTTTCAGTTCAGGAGATTAGGTATAAAGTAATTTATTTAGAGTATCTGGAGGCTAAGTGCATTGATATCGATCTCAAAAATGAGTTTGATATAATTCACGCAATTGTTTGCATGTAGTTGACCAGCACCAAGTAATTGACCAATTTTTATTAATGCGCAGAAATTAGGAAACTATAGCGTTTGGATGGTTGCCATTTGTTTTAATCATTTAATTGGCCCTTTGTCTCATAGATGTCTCCACTAACCGTAATACCATTGTTTAAATAAGGGGGTACGCTATCTGGGTTAGAAGATAAAAGAGCGACTAAAGTATTATTCATGGCTGTAGTCTGTCTGACTGGGTGCATTGTAAAAGTCAGTATAGAATAAACCGTTGAGCCGTTCGCATTTGTTTTATTTTCCGGTCGTAACATAATCTATGAAATAATTTGACACGTCTTAAAGAATGGTCACCATCTTATTTTCTATGTTGATTGTTAAGCTATTTTGCAATTTTTGTTCGTATTTATTGAGACGCGTTTACACCAAAGTTTTCCACAAGTTGCGGAAATTTGTTGCTTTTTCTACAAAATACAGCAGCTTCTTCTGTCTTCCACTTGGGGAGAGGCAAATCTTCCGCTAAATTTCGGCAGCAAGTTTTCCACTTATTACTCCGAATTTGAGAAGAGCAACTTTTAATTGACAACTTTTAGTTTTCCAAAAACAATCTGTTGTCAACTTTGGTGTAAACGCTCCTTTAGAGTTTATAAGCTATTCCAGCAGTCTCAGATTTATTTTCAAGTGGCACCGGACTATTGGAAATGATGTGAATCTGCTCATTCCCATAAAATCTCATCATATTTCAGTCAGTCCATAGTTCCACTTTTAGCAGTTTTACCAAAAAGGATTTATCGTAATCTTCTGATATTTGCGAAAAACTTCCCTTTATCGTAAACCTTTTTTTCTTCGAATGAGCGGAAGAGCTTTGAAATTGATAGAGTCTGAGGGGAATATTTAATCCTAAAGCGCTTAAAAGTAATAACGGAAATCTCCTTCCCATCTTTGGATCACAACCATATTTTTCGAATAATATTTTCTTTCACTTGAATTTGAAATGAAAAAAAAAAAACTCGACAAGCTACACTAAATATGAATTCCATTGATATCCTTGAAGTTTCAAACGGCTCCTTATATTTCGATATGAAATAGATTTCTCGATGAAATACCTGAGATCAAAGCAGAAAATATCTGGTATATTCATTATTTTTCAGGCAAAGCTTTGATACAAAGCTGAGTGGGGAGAGTGAATGGATGTACGTCTGACTGAGTATGAATGGAAAAAATTCTATTGTTGCGAATGAATCCGAATCATATCCTGTGCTTGTCCTGGGATTTTCATGAAAGGGAACATTTTACTCTGGAATTGCATTATGCTCAACCAAGAGCTCTCTTAGAAAAAATACAAACTACACATGTGGTGAATGTTGTGAGGCATACCCTCATTTTTTCTCGAAATTTCGACTTTTTTCTTGAAATTTGAACTTTAAAGTCAAAGTGTTGAAAAAAAAACCCTTGTGGCCCTCCTGCGCTTTCGTACTTTTCACAATATTCATCAGATGTAGTTCAATGTATAGCATGGCTTTCAATTTTCATGGAGAATGTTTCCCTTTTCAACATGAATACCTCCCAAGAGGTTATCTTGAACGATGGAAAATACGGACTAAAGTTTGACTTTCAGCCGCAGATGATTCCAAAACAGATTTTATGAATATCCTAGTCATATTTCCGAACAAAAATCAAAAGGGAAATTTTGGTTTAACCAAATTTCTACAAAAATCAATTGATTTAGATATAGGGTTGTCAGCATAAATTCACCCTATTTTCTATCGTAGAATCCACTGGCAATGAGAAAAAAGTTGAGTTGCCATTTGAAAAAAACGAGTTACACAATTTTCGAAATATCCAAATTCGGAGACTTTTTCTGAGCACTCAGAATGATTTTTTGAAAAGTTTTCAAAGATTTAGCAAACCCCAGGTCTTATTCAGTCAAACTCTGACAATGTATGAAGGCAGCCCTTTAGACATAGGTTTCGAAAGGAGTTATATCAATATCCTAAAAATGCAATAAAAAATAGAACACCCCATTTTTTATTGCATTTTTAGAATATCAATATAACTTCATTTGAAACATACGTCTACAGAGGTCCCTTCATATATTGCCAGAATTTGACTGAATAGGACCTGGAGCTTACTAAATCTTTGAAAACTTTTCAAAAAAATTATACTGTGTGCTCAGAAATAGTCGCCGAGTTTGGCTATTTGAAAAACAAATTTAGGGTCCACTTCCGGTATATCCGGAAGTCGTACAAAACTGAAAATATTTCAACTAAAACGAACTCCTCGGAAAACTACCGTACTCAAATTTTCAGAAAAATACTCCCAGTAGTTTCCCAGTGTCCCATATACATGTCGACTCAGCTCATCGTTATTTTTTTTCTTGGCACAAAACTGCGCCACTCTGCTATAATTCGACCAACCCTGTATCTCTCCGCTTCCTCAAAAATATCGAGCACATCCAGCGAAGGGTCAGTCCAAAACCCTGTCTGATGAATTGCGCGATTGCTGGAATAGAGCCAGAATCGCAAACCGGAAAATCGTGCAGAGGATAGTGGCATGTGTACCACTTCGAAATCGCATTTGCATATTGAAGCACGTAGAAACCTCAAATCAACTCGCATGGATTTCTGAAGTACATTCGGGAATAGGCGTGATTATAGCACGGGTGATTGCCTAGGTAATAGTACAAGAGCCGATAATACTGTCGGGCATATGATAGATAGAAAAGTTGACAACACGTTCAACAGTGGCGACCTACCTCGCGACTGGCCGAGCTAAGTTAGTACGGTTGGTAAAACAGATTTCTCTTCAATTATACCGATTGAGATTACAAAATAATGCTACAAGCTTTAATACGGCTAAACAAAACCAGGATTTTCGTTGTCTAAAGGTACAAACATAGAGGAGCGACGCGTTAAGCGACAAGCGACGCTACTAGCGATGCGACTAGAATATTTCTGTGCATTCTGTGTTAGAGTGCACATAGTGAGGAGGTAAGCGACGCGATGACGCCCTACGTATCTCAAGCGACAATATTTATTTACGCGTGACAGCTGCGTCTAGCGTGGGAGTGAGTGCAATCGTTTGTATTTGGAAGGAGAGTGCATTTTGTAAATTTGATTATTGATTTCAGTACTGGGGATAAGTATTCAAGAACGATGAAAACCGAACAGATAATAAATTCTGTGTTCAAAATACAAGCTATATGGAATAAATCCCATCCGGATCACCGAAATCGGTAGTCACTGGAGCAATTATGGGCAGAAGTATCTGAAGAAAGTAAATTAACAGGTAATAAATATAATAGAATTCATATATCAAACTGACAAGAGTTCAAAAAGTGTCGCCTTACTATGTGCATGTTTTTTGTCTCGTCGCTAGTCGCGTCGCTTGCCGCTTGACGCGTCGCTCCTCTATGTTTGTACCTTTAGACTTTTGCATCTTTCCATTGGATACAGTGGTGTTCCGTTCAAGTGTGGTCTGCGACTCCCGACTTTGACGTCTTTCCCTTATGAGTCCAGCGTTTATGTTCGTCTACACTAATGTTGATCGACCTTTTGGTCTCACCTATGTAGTGGGTGCGAATTCGCATGGTATTTGATGAACGCTTTTCACATTTTCGCTTGAATTCTTAGGCTTGGTTTTGGTCAAAAGGCTTCTCGATATGTTGCCGGATTTGAAACAGCTTCTGACGTTATACTTATTCTTGATCCTTCTTAGTCTTTCCAATACGCCTTCAATGTATGGTAGGAGTACAACATAACCTGGTTGTTGATTCTTGGTTTCCCTGTTGCTATTGTCTTGTTTCAGAACGTCTTATTCCAGGAGTTTATCTGAGTACCCGTTCTGTTTCATGTTTCTCCTTATGTTGGTGAGATCAGTTTCCAGAAGTAATTTCTTGGTGCATAAGGTCCTTGGTTTTAGTTTCTACCTGTATGTTTTAGTAACTTGGCAACAGAGGTACTTGAAATGAAATTTACGTTTCTTCTAGCAAATTGTTAGTATAGAGATACCTATTTTTGAAATTATGAAATTTGGGCGGACTTTTTTCTCTGTTTTGACCGTTTCAGAGGAAAACAAACTTTGATATAATATTGAAGGATTAGGTAAAAAATATTGTATGCTCCATTTGGACATGTTTCATTGCACAAATCGTGACATTCTTGTTTCTTCATAATATTTTGGGACCTTTTCGTTTGAGAAAATTCCATAGCAAGGAGTTGGAACAGGGAGTTTTTTCTGGTGCTTCTAATAGAAAACTCAATGATTTGGGAATAGTGATCGGATAAGTGGAACTCCTTGATCTTTATATTGAACTATGCCAGTTCGGATATAAAAAAATTCTTGAGGAGGCTGTCACTAGAGTTGGCTCAGATATCGAACATGTAAGGCTGTACTTGAATTATTAATGCTCTAGAAGGTTCAAATTTGAGCCACTCATCAGAAAAGTGATATTGAAATCACCTCAGACGATCCAATGAAGTAGGTAGATTATTGGAAAAACAAACTATCCAGCGGGAATTGTGGGATAAATCAGAATTGCTCTTGAGATAGGAAATTGTGTAGGTACATTGTGGGATGCTTCTGATTGCCGAGAAAGTTCCATGAAATGACAAACATCGGTGTAATGCAAACACAGCCCCTACACTAAACAAAGCCAGGAGCCAGCTTCAGCGAGGAGAAAAATCATATTTTCCACCAACACGTCCAACATAAATAAAACATAAATCCCACTCGACTTTCCCAATAAACCTACGAATCTCACCCAATCTTTTCATTAAAGGCCGCGATATAATAAATTAAATTACGGCTAAAACTCCAACCGGGAACGTGACGGTTTGAACCAGGTCAGTTTTTCAAATTGATCACGGCTATGACTCTCTCGCTTTCGTCTTACATCGTCTCCGATTTCTAATTCAATTAGGGCTTGTAGCTGGGACTGACGGAATCACAATGGAGAATGGAAATTCTTCGAATGAAAATCAGGGAGGCGCAGCGACAAGACAGCTGAATGGTGTTCGGATGAATACCAGCGGGACCGTTATTGTGTGATTAAGATTCGGAATCGGTTGTATGAGGATTCTCTGAGACAGTTAATAGAGAGAGAGAGACAGAGAGAGAGGAAGGTGGTGGTGATGCATAAAACTGCAAATACTCACCGAGGATTGTTGAAATATCTCAAGCTGCGTTGAAATGAAACTATAAGTTATAAGGTATCTGACGATTCATCAGAAATTTGTTGGACAGCATTTTTTCGAACAAAAATTACTATAAATAAGATAGGTAACTACATCTTCCGAGGCCCTTCATAATACTTCAGATTCCATCCAGGAAAAAGAAAATCATCGTCGGTATAATACCCCACACAACACACACTATCCTATGGACGTCCAATACATCTTCAATTTATGTCGGAATATCCTTGGATATCCAAAATACATACAAATAGGTATTGTTTCCGATAGATATCCATAGGATATCCCTTGGGGATTTCCACGACAAATATCTTATGGATATCCGTAAAGGATATCTCATGGACATCCATCACGTATATTATTTGTAGGAATAGATTAAGTTCATATTTTGCGTCCTGTGGTTTCGAATGTCGGAAAGTGCGTGTTGTGTTCAACCGTTTCAACAATTTGTGTTATTTGTATCAGTATTAGTATTTGAGTTTTAAGTTCTTTTGTTTAGATTTTTCATTTGAATTGAGGTAGGATTTTCGGAATGTCCGTCGGATGTCCATAAGATATCCTCTGGACGTCCATAGGATATCCAAAATATCCTGAATGGATATCCATCGAACATCTACTGGATGTTCAGGTGTTGTATGGGACCATGCCCATGAACTCACTCACATACTCAAATCATGTTGATCGAATACTACATTTTTCATCGTTTATTATTGATCTTGGGAAGTGTTATAATTCATTTGCCGTTAGTGCGGCATTATAAACATTTCATAAACTTAACTCGATTTGTCGACATTTTGATATACAAAAATATTTATATTAACTTTCTAAATTTATCCAGATGCGTGATTTGGCACGCAATGTTCTGAAGTAGCGTAATATTTGATAAATGTGACATGAAATTTAATAGTTGCCTGTAATTTATTGGGGCGAATCAAGACAGATTTTCATACATACGATATCCGACGATCCGACGGTACGACAATGTTCTGATTGGTTGAAAAAAGGTTCTGATTGGTTGAATTGTTGTCACGCCTACCATTTCAACCAATCAGAACATTTTCGTACCGTCGGATCGTCGGATATCGTATGTATGAAAATCCGGCCTTAACCTGACTGCATTTTGTAATTGTAATTTCGTTCGACTGTGAGTATTTTTGGCAGGACAATTTACAGTCCGAAACTTGTCGAACAGTCGAGTTCAGTTGTTGAATTTTTATAGCCCAGTTTGGCAATAAAGTTCGGCCATAATTATTTTTAAATTTTTTGGCAGGAACACAGTGAGGGACAAAATTAGGCAGAAATTGTATTTTTTAGGGATTCTAGGTCTGGTATTGAATTCACAGGTTTTTTGGACAGGCATAGCTCAAGAAATAAGTCATAACTTCCGCATTAGGACTTTTGTCAGAAACAAACCACATATTCAGAATAATTTTTTCGGGCGTCCAAGGCCGGCTTCACTCCAGCAATAAATCACAAATTCCTTATTAGAAAGTCTGCCAGTTTCATATTTCGGTTAGACAATCACAATGGCATTTGAAAACAAACCACATGTTCAGAATAATTTTTCCGGGCGTCCAGGGGTTAACCAACTGCCTAGTCTTCCAAGATATTTCGAACTGTACCTCGAAATGAAGGTAATTCCGAGTTGTAACTCATATTAATAAAAAATATCGCATGTGCGTCCTAAACCTTCGCCTCTGTCCGTAATAGAACTTTGTAGCTAGCAACTCCAATCGGGTCGCAGAATCGATTTTGCGCAATATCTAATACCTTCATGTAAAATTTAATTTTGTGGATTAAAAATTCTCCAAAAAATTCCGAAATTGTGCAATATTTCCCTATAGACTATAGAGAAAGAGGTTGTGACAAACCTCATGAGCAAAACTGAAGATCTCATGCATATTTTTATTGCGAAAAAAGAAAGGAGGATGATGTTCTTCTAGTTTTATGGTAGTTCATCATTTCGTCAAGAATCTTTTATTTATTTATGGTCACCAAAGTCTGTTGATTTATTTTTTACTTGTTTTATTGCAATTAAATGATTATAACATTTTGAACATTTTTAAAGAAATTTGAATATACACTTTGAGTGCCCCCCCCCCCCACTTTTATGACCCACGCGCCGCCCCTGGTTAGAGCCGGTCCTGACTAGGTATATTGTGCGTCCGCTAGAGTGATTTGGCAGGTAACAGACGGTCTCTACTGAATCGACTAAATAAATATCTGCACAGAATACAAGTAGGCAGTGGTTTTACGGTTGATTCCAGCGTAAAAAGGAAAATCAATTTTCTCGCTGTAAGATTTCGATACAAAAGAGATGCGATTGGCAGAGAGCAGCTTTCACTCTTCACTTGATTGCAATGTAGCAATTTTCGATATTATGCGGTTCAAAAAACCGGAAGTAATAGTGAGAATTTATTTGACTTGATTCAATCAGTGTGTCCATTTATGTTAGCAACATAAGAAAAACCATTTTTATTTTTCGTACAAGGAAAAATAGCTATTTATTATATATAAGGGAAAAAAGTATTAGATTTTAGCTCGAGGTTGTGTTGTCAAAAGACAAAAAACCGAGAACTGAAATCAATTATTTTTCATAATACACAATTTTTTTCTGTGACTGGAAAACCGACGCCTTAATAGTGAAAAAATCAAATTTTTACGGCGTAAGACCTTGCGGTTCGCAAAATCTTTCACATTCTCTCTCATGAACAACCATTTCATATACATACAGGGTGTCCCAAATTCGATGACCTATTAGACGTTTCTGGAGAACGGAAAATGCGATTGTTCTGAAAATTGGGTTTTTAGGTAATTGGTTTTATTCTATCGATCTAAAATATTTTCAGCATTGCGGTGTTGCCGCTTCTATTGAAAAGTAGCAACAACTTTGATATTTCAAATGGGACACCCTGTATATTATTGCATTTTCGCTTCGCTACTACTTTTCGATTTTCACGATATTCGACAATATACAGGGTGTTCCATATGAAAAAATGCACTTTTCACCATTTTTGTATATATCGGTAAAACCACAAATTTTGAAGGACCCTGTATAATGGAGGACGAATTCCCTTATACATAACTAATCACAGAACATTGTCAAACTACATCCCAAATTTAAGCTTTCTACGGATCCAAATACTGCAGTAATAAACATTTAATTAAAGCTATGTTTCGCACAAAAAATAAGGAAATCAATGAATTTCTCGAAAACCATCAGAGGTATAGGGAAGTATCAGCGAAGCGAAAAATGCGATAACATACAGGGTGTCCCATATGAAATATCAAAGTTGTTGCTACTTTTCAATAGAAGCGGCAACGCCGCAGCGCTGAAAATATTTTAGATCGATAGGATAGGCCATAGGTACGAAGAATCCCTACAATTTTATAAATTATATTTGACCAACTTCATTTCTGTCATATTAGCTTGTTCAGTATTTTTGATACAATATCAATAATTTTGAGAAGGTTCCTCAGAATAAAATCATAAAAATATAATAACAATTGTGTTTTCAAAAACTACTACTTCTTCAAATATGTCTCTTAATGAAGATTATTATTATTGTATTGCATTTATACCGGGTAACCACGAGGTGAGATACGCCCCCCCAATTTTTTTATAGTTTTCAAGAAGCAGATTTCAAATTTGGTATGTATCATTTCCAGTTTAACCGGAAGTAACGCCAAACTTTTTATTCGACGGCCTTGCCTTTCATCGTACATCCTAGCGACTTTGGAACCTTTTTCATTTTAACTATTGATAATCAGACAAATTCTCCCAAGTGGTGGATACTAGGTTTCTCATAGAAAATTGGACTAGGTAATTCAAAACGCTTCACAAACCGTTACAAAGTTATCGTGTTGGCAAAGGTTCAGAGAACTCATCAAATCGACCACGTTACCTCGTTACATAAGGGAATATCCTAAAATGAATCAACCCACTGTATTGATTGGTTTAATTTTGTTGTAAGCCGCGAAAAGCAAAATGGGACGAAGAATACGATAGAAATTGGCAAGAAAGCGTAAAACAATGGCGTTAGTTTTCGTGATTGGAGAAATGGTTTTGAGATGGACAGTGACTTAATTGAATTGAATTGAATGTCTCTTTTGAGTAAAATATCTTTAAAAAAATGTAAAGACGCGTTCAAAAGTAAAAAATAAATTTTTGAGTTACAGATTCAAATGTTTGCCGCCTGAAGTTTTTGATTCGAATACGAAGTAGCGACCAGCACAGTACACCTTAACCATAGATGATGCGTTTTGTGGTAAGGCAAGGGAAAGTTCTCTGTATTTCCGACTGATGTTTTGTTAGTCTTGCTACTTGTCTTTTGCTTGCTAATTCATTCAATAGTGACGATGATGATTGAAATGACTCTACGTAAATATAGTGGTAGACATTTTAAAGAGGTGGTAGAGTGCTAGAAGTTATTCGAATGTGCTTGCACACTATCCCAAGCAGCACACCCATATTGGTACAATATTGTGAAAATATTGGAAAAATATTCAAATAACAATATTGGCGAGAAAAAAATGTGAACATTCGGTGATATTGGTCCAATATTCAAAAAATAATATTGGACTAATATTCTCGAAGCAATATTGGCCTCAAAATATTAGGCGATATTAGTACAATATCGCTGTAGTACACTGACATTGGAATAATATTGGTAAAATATTGGCAAAATATTAAAAATTTGCATATATTGGTAAAATATTCAAAGTGAATTGGAAATGGAAACATTGATGAAATATTTCCAGAAAAATTCTACAATTTCGTTTCTACTTCAATTTACCACTGAGTAGATTAACTTGTAAACGCATTGTGAGAAGCCTTATTTAATATATGTTACTATGATTCAGCTGTTGTTCCATATGTGAGGCCACCAAGCGGTTTCTTACCCAAGTTCAATCATGATTCATTTCAATATTGTTTATTGAATATTCGGCCAATATTTAAATTTTAATCCTAGTGATAAATATATTTTGTAATATTGTATCAATATTGTCTTTCAAATATTGGCGTTTTATAAGGTTTTCGTAACAATCTCAATGAATATAGGGTCAATATAATTTTTAGAATATGGATTAAATAATATTCCACCAATGTGCTATCAAACTTGGATATACAATATTGTTTTTTATCTCTAAAATCGATATGAGAGTAATATTGAAATCGCAATATTGGAGCTAGATGCTGGAAACAATATGTAGACAATATCGCTCTATCGATATTGGTGAAAATTATTGAACCGATATTGACCCAATATTTCATGAAACAATATACATTCAGAACAGGTTGAGCCAATATTCCAGCAATATCATTAATGAAATATTGTTTTTCCAATATGGACCCATATTGGTTCAATATTATTTTTACATTTACAATATAGCCATATTGGCCCAATATGAAAACAAGATTCAGCCAACATGAGGTGCTACCTGGAATATAGTGGTAGATGTAGGATCCCTGCGTCCCTCAACGGTCTTTCCGTATAGCTGGACCTTCAGCACTCAGATGATGCATTTAACCATGTTGCCAGATGTGAAAAAGTTACCAGTCTCCGAGGAAACGGATTGTGGGCCTCATTCCCCAACACTACCTTAGAAGTTCATCACTATAAAAAATACAATTCTCACCTTTTTGTCTGTCGTACGCGTTGATGCACTCCGATGTCATGAACTGGCTGATGAGCGCCGTTTTCCCAACCCCCGCGGCTCCGAGCAGCGCCACCGTGTACGTCGACACTTCCGGCAGGCTTTGCTCGGGCTCGTCGAACACCGGCGAAGGTGTCCCGCCGCCCATGGCCGGGGGGCACAGGCTGTTACTCCTCGAACGCCGTCTTCTGAAGGAGTCCCCTCTGTTAACGATGCCTGGAAACGAAAATATGGGTTGAATTCGGTTGAGATATGTTCGTAGTTCGGGAAGAATCGAAGTACTGAAAAGTATTCCATATCAATTTTTTTGCCATATTGCTTGAATTGAATCGAAATTGTTTAAACAATTACTGCCAAAAATTGTTGTTATCAAACGGGACAATTTTGTTTGTAATCTTTGATGAAATACGAATAAAGAGGTCCCAAGACTTTTCACGGTGAAGTTAATATAAAGGAAAGTTTAGCGGCAATTCAGACATGGAAATGAAAGAATGAAAAACTGAAACAAAAATGTGGACCAGCCGGTGATCGAACCGGGCTTCCCAGTCTCTAGTCGGGCGCGCTAACATCCACACCACCGGTCCTTCATTGGAAAACTGGCCGCTCACACTGTTAGTTCAGTTTTTCAATAAATGACTCTCAAAAGTTGGTCAGATCTGAATCAGTTTTCAAACGGTTTTTTTGGCGCCAAAAATATTTCTGATCAGTTTTCGTCATTTTCGTTCAAAGATTCGGAATCAGCACGTCAAAATACGTACGAGGACCGAATTTTGAAATTCGAAATATGAAAAATTTAAAAGTTCAGAAATTATCTCTCGCGCTATCTCTCACGATATACTAGACTTTTTTGTCCGTCGATTTTTTCCGTTCAAATTCTCAGTAAATACTAATTCAGCCATTCTAAATCGATTGGCAACCGCAGAATTGGTTTATCACTAACCGTTCTCGAGTTGGTCAGCTCTGAATCAGTTTTCAAACGGTTTTTTTGGCGCCAAAAATATTTCTGATCAGTTTTCGACACTTTCGTTCAAAGATTCGGAATCAGCACGTCAAAATACGTCCGAGGACCTAATTTTGAAATTCGAAAAATGAAAAATAAAAAAGTTCAGAAATTATCTCTCGCGCTATCTCTCACGATATACTCGACTTTTTTGTCCGTCGATTTTTTTCGTTCAAATTCTCAGTAAATACTAATTCAGCCATTCTAAATCGATTGGCGTTCGCAGAATTGGTTTATCACTAACCGTTCTCGAGTTGGTCAGCTCTGAATCAGTTTTCAAACGGATTTTTTGGCGCCAAAAATATTTCTGATCAGTTTTCGACATTTTCGTTCAAAGATTCGGAATCAGCACGTCAAAATACGTCCGAGGACCAAATTTTGAAATTCAAAAAATGAAAAATTAAAAAGTTCAGAAATTATCTCGCGCTATCTCTCACGATATACTCGACTTTTTTGTCCGTCGATTTTTTTCGTTCAAATTCTCAGTAAATACTAATTCAGCCATTCTAAATCGATTGGCGTTCGCAGAATTGGTCTATCTCTAACCGTTCTTGAGTTGGTCAGATCTGAATCAGTTTTCAAACGGATTTTTTGGCGCCAAAAATATTTCTGATCAGTTTTCGACATTTTCGTTCAAAGATTCGGAATAGCACGTCAAAATACGTCCGAGGACCAAATTTTGAAATTCGAAAAATGAAAAATTAAAAAGTTCAGAAATTAACTCTCGCGCTATCTCTCACGATATACTCGACTTTTTTGTCCGTCGATTTTTTTCGTTCAAATTCTCAGTAAATACTAATTCAGCCATTCTAAATCGATTGGCGTTCGTAGAATTGGTTTATCACTAACCGTTCTCGAGTTGGTCAGCTCTGAATCAGTTTTCAAACGGTTTTTTTGGCGCCAAAAATATTTTTGATCAGTTTTCGACATTTTCGTTCAAAGATTCGGAATCAGCACGTCAAAATACGTCCGAGGACTAAATTTTGAAATTCGAAAAATGAAAAATTAAAAAGTTCAGAAATTATCTCTCGCGCTATCTCTCACGATATACTCGACTTTTTTGTCCGTCGATTTTTTTGGTTCAAATTCTCAGTATATACTAATTCAGCCATTCTAAATCGATTGGCGTTCGCAGAATTGGTCTATCTCTAACCGTTCTTGAGTTGGTCAACTCTGAATCAGTTTACAAACGGTTTTTTTGGCGCCAAAAATATTTCTGATCAGTTTTCGACATTTTCGTTCAAAGATTCGGAATCAGCACGTCAAAATACGTCCGAGGACCAAATTTTGAAATTCGAAAAATGAAAAATAAAAAAGGTCAGAAATTATCTCTCGCGCTATCTCTCACGATATACTCGACTTTTTTGTCCGTCGATTTTTTTCGTTCAAATTCTCAGTAAATACTAATTCAGCCATTCTAAATCGATTGGCGTTCGCAGAACTGGTTTATCTCTAACCGTTCTCGAGTTGGTCAGATCTGAATCAGTTTTCAAACGGATTTTTTGGCGCCAAAAATATTTCTGATCAGTTTTCGACATTTTCGTTCAAAAATTCGGAATCAGCACGTCAAAATACGTCCGAGGACCAAATTTTGAAATTCGAAATATGAAAAATTAAAAAGTTCAGAAATTATCTCTCGCGCTATCTCTCACGATATACTAGACTTTTTTGTCCGTCGAATTTTTCCGTTCAAATTCTCAGTAAATACTAATTCATCCATTCTAAATCGATTGGCGTTCGCAGAATTGGTCTATCTCTAACCGTTCTCGAGCTGACCAGCTCTGAATCAGTTTACAAACGGTTTTTTTGGCGCCAAAAATATTTCTGATCAGTTTTCGACATTTTCGTTCAAAGATTCGGAATCAGCACGTCAAAATACGTCCGAGGACCAAATTTTGAAATTCGAAAAATGAAAAATAAAAAAGTTCAGAAATTATCTCTCGCGATATCTCTCACGATATACTCGACTTTTTTGTCCGTCGATTTTTTTCGTTCAAATTCTCAGTAAATACTAATTCAGCCATTCTAAATCGATTGGCGTTCGCAGAAATGGTCTATCTCTGACCGTTCTTGAGTTGGTCAACTCTGAATCAGTTTACAAACGGTTTTTTTGGCGCCAAAAATATTTCTGATCAGTTTTCGACATTTTCGTTCAAAGATTCGGAATCAGCACGTCAAAATACGTCTGAGGACCAAATTTTGAAATTCGAAAAATGAAAAATAAAAAAGGTCAGAAATTATCTCTCGCGCTATCTCTCACGATATACTCGACTTTTTTGTCCGTCGATTTTTTTCGTTCAAATTCTCAGTAAATACTAATTCAGCCATTCTAAATCGATTGGCGTTCGCAGAATTGGTCTATCTCTAACCGTTCTTGAGTTGGTCAGCTCTGAATCAGTTTTCAAACGGTTTTTTTGGCGCCAAAAATATGTCTGATCAGTTTTCGACATTTTCGTTCAAAGATTCGGAATCAGCACGTCAAAATACGTCCGAGGACAAAATTTTGAAATTCGAAAAATGAAAAATTAAAAAGTTCAGAAATTATCTCTCGCGCTATCTCTCACCATATACTCGACTTTTTTGTCCGTCGATTTTTTTCGTACATATTCTCAGTAAATACTAATTCAGCCATTCTTAATCGATTGGCGTTCGCAGAATTGGTCTATCTCTAACCGTTCTTGAGTTGGTCAGCTCTGAATCAGTTTTCAAACGGTTTTTTTGGCGCCAAAAATATGTCTGATCAGTTTTCAGCATTTTCGTTCAAAGATCCGGAATCAGCACGTCAAAATACGTTAGAGGACAAAAATTTGAAATTCGAAAAATGAAAAATAAAAAAGTTCAGAAATTATCTCTCGCGATATCTCTCACGATATACTCGACTTTTTTGTCCGTCGATTTTTTTCGTTCAAATTCTCAGTAAATACTAATTCAGCCATTCTAAATCGATTGGCGTTCGCAGAATTGGTTTATCTCTAACCGTTCTTGAGTTGGTCAGCTCTGAATCAGTTTACAAACGGTTTTTTTGGCGCCAAAAATATTTCTGATCAGTTTTCGACATTTTCGTTCAAAGATTCGGAATCAGCACGTCAAAATACGTCCGAGGACCAAATTTTGAAATTCAAAAATGAAAAATAAAAAAGTTCAGAAATTATCTCTCGCAATATCTCACGATATATTCGACTATTTTGTCCGTTGATTTTTTTCGTTCAAATTCTCAGTAAATAGTAATTAAGTCATTCTAAATCGATTGCCGTTCGCAGAATTGGTTTATCTCTAACCGTTCTCGAGTTGGTCAGCTCTGAATCAGTTTTCAAACGGTTTTTTTGGCGCCAAAAATATGTCTGATCAGTTTTCGACATTTTCGTTCAAAGATTCGGAATCAGCACGTCAAAATACGTCCGAGGACAAAATTTTGAAATTCGAAAAATGAAAAATTAAAAAGTTCAGAAATTATCTCTCGCGCTATCTCTCACCATATACTCGACTTTTTTGTCCGTCGATTTTTTTCGTACATATTCTCAGTAAATACTAATTCAGCCATTCTTAATCGATTGGCGTTCGCAGAATTGGTCTATCTCTAACCGTTCTTGAGTTGGTCAGCTCTGAATCAGTTTTCAAACGGTTTTTTTGGCGCCAAAAATATGTCTGATCAGTTTTCAGCATTTTCGTTCAAAGATCCGGAATCAGCACGTCAAAATACGTTAGAGGACAAAAATTTGAAATTCGAAAAATGAAAAATAAAAAAGTTCAGAAATTATCTCTCGCGATATCTCTCACGATATACTCGACTTTTTTGTCCGTCGATTTTTTTCGTTCAAATTCTCAGTAAATACTAATTCAGCCATTCTAAATCGATTGGCGTTCGCAGAATTGGTTTATCACTAACCGTTCTCGAGTTGGTCAGCTCTGAATCAGTTTTCAAACGGTTTTTTTGGCGCCAAAAATATTTCTGATAAGTTTTCGACATTTTCGTTCAAAGATTCGGAATCAGCACGTCAATATACGTCCGAGGACCAAATTTTGAAATTCGAAAAATGAAAAATTAAAAAGTTCAGAAATTATCTCTCGCGCTATCTCTCACGATATACTCGACCTTTTTTGTCCGTCGATTTTTTTCGTTCAAGTTCTCAGTACATACTAATTCAGCCATTCTAAATCGATTACCGTTCGCAGAATTGGTCTATCTCTAACCGTTCTTGAGTTGGTCAGCTCTGAATCAGTTTTCAAACGGTTTTTTTGGCGCCAAAAATATGTCTGATCAGTTTTCGACATTTTCGTTCAAAGATTCGGAATCAGCACGTCAAAATACGTCCGAGGACAAAATTTTGAAATTCGAAAAATGAAAAATTAAAAAGTTCAGAAATTATCTCTCGCGCTATCTCTCACCATATACTCGACTTTTTTGTCCGTCGATTTTTTTCGTACATATTCTCAGTAAATACTAATTCAGCCATTCTTAATCGATTGGCGTTCGCAGAATTGGTCTATCTCTAACCGTTCTTGAGTTGGTCAGCTCTGAATCAGTTTTCAAACGGTTTTTTTGGCGCCAAAAATATGTCTGATCAGTTTTCAGCATTTTCGTTCAAAGATCCGGAATCAGCACGTCAAAATACGTTAGAGGACAAAAATTTGAAATTCGAAAAATGAAAAATAAAAAAGTTCAGAAATTATCTCTCGCGATATCTCTCACGATATACTCGACTTTTTTGTCCGTCGATTTTTTTCGTTCAAATTCTCAGTAAATACTAATTCAGCCATTCTAAATCGATTGGCGTTCGCAGAATTGGTTTATCACTAACCGTTCTCGAGTTGGTCAGCTCTGAATCAGTTTTCAAACGGTTTTTTTGGCGCCAAAAATATTTCTGATAAGTTTTCGACATTTTCGTTCAAAGATTCGGAATCAGCACGTCAATATACGTCCGAGGACCAAATTTTGAAATTCGAAAAATGAAAAATTAAAAAGTTCAGAAATTATCTCTCGCGCTATCTCTCACGATATACTCGACCTTTTTTGTCCGTCGATTTTTTTCGTTCAAGTTCTCAGTACATACTAATTCAGTCATTCTAAATCGATTACCGTTCGCAGAATTGGTCTATCTCTAACCGTTCTTGAGTTGGTCAGCTCTGAATCAGTTTACAAACGGTTTTTTTGGCGCCAAAAATATTTCTGATCAGTTTTCGACATTTTCGTTCAAAGATTCGGAATCAGCACGTCAAAATACGTCCGAGGACCAAATTTTGAAATTCAAAAATGAAAAATAAAAAAGTTCAGAAATTATCTCTCGCAATATCTCACGATATATTCGACTATTTTGTCCGTTGATTTTTTTCGTTCAAATTCTCAGTAAATAGTAATTAAGTCATTCTAAATCGATTGCCGTTCGCAGAATTGGTTT
Organism: Chrysolina haemoptera; assembly: GCA_958298965.1. NCBI lineage: Eukaryota > Metazoa > Arthropoda > Insecta > Coleoptera > Chrysomelidae > Chrysolina > Chrysolina haemoptera. The sequence continues at coordinate 26,047,234 of OY282593.1, forward strand.
ATCTCTAACCGTTCTCGAGTTGGTCAGCTCTGAATCAGTTTTCAAACGGTTTTTTTGGCGCCAAAAATATTTCTGATCAGTTTTCGACATTTTCGTTCAAAGATTCGGAATCAGCACGTCAATATACGTCCGAGGACCAAATTTTGAAATTCGAAAAATGAAAAATTAAAAAGTTCAGAAATTATCTCTCGCGCTATCTCTCACGATATACTCGACCTTTTTTGTCCGTCGATTTTTTTCGTTCAAGTTCTCAGTACATACTAATTCAGCCATTCTAAATCGATTATCGTTCGCAGAATTGGTCTATCTCTAACCGTTCTTGAGTTGGTCAGCTCTGAATCAGTTTACAAACGGTTTTTTTGGCGCCAAAAATATTTCTGATCAGTTTTCGACATTTTCGTTCAAAGATTCGGAATCAGCACGTCAAAATACGTCCGAGGACCAAATTTTGAAATTCGAAAAATGAAAAATTAAAAAGTTCAGAAATTATCTCTCGCGCTATCTCTCACCATATACTCGACTTTTTTGTCCGTCGATTTTTTTCGTTCAAATTCTCAGTAAATACTAATTCAGCCATTCTAAATCGATTGGCGTTCGCAGAATTGGTCTATCTCTGACCGTTCTTGAGTTGGTCAACTCTGAATCAGTTTACAAACGGTTTTTTTGGCGCCAAAAATATTTCTGATCAGTTTTCGACATTTTCGTTCAAAGATTCGGAATCAGCACGTCAAAATACGTCTGAGGACCAAATTTTGAAATTCGAAAAATGAAAAATAAAAAAGGTCAGAAATTATCTCTCGCGCTATCTCTCACGATATACTCGACTTTTTTGTCCGTCGATTTTTTTCGTTCAAATTCTCAGTAAATACTAATTCAGCCATTCTAAATCGATTGGCGTTCGCAGAATTGGTCTATCTCTAACCGTTCTTGAGTTGGTCAGCTCTGAATCAGTTTACAAACGGTTTTTTTGGCGCCAAAAATATTTCTGATCAGTTTTCGGCATTTTCGTTCAAAGATCCGGAATCAGCACGTCAAAATACGTTAGAGAACAAAAATTTGAAATTCGAAAAATGAAAAATTAAAAAGTTCAGAAATTATCTCTCGCGCTATCTCTCACCATATACTCGACTTTTTTGTCCGTCGATTTTTTTCGTTCAAATTCTCAGTAAATACTAATTCAGCCATTCTAAATCGATTGGCGTTCGCAGAATTGGTCTATCTCTAACCGTTCTTGAGTTGGTCAGCTCTGAATCAGTTTTCAAACGGTTTTTTGGGCGCCAAAAATATTTCTGATCAGTTTTCGACACTTTCGTTCAAAGATTCGGAATCAGCACGTCAAAATACGTCCGAGGACCAAATTTTGAAATTCAAAAAATGAAAAATTAAAAAGTTCAGAAATTATCTCTCGCGCTATCTCTCACGATATACTCGACTTTTTTGTCCGTCGATTTTTTTCGTTCAAATTCTCAGTAAATACTAATTCAGCCATTCTAAATCGATTGGCGTTCGCAGAATTGGTTTATCTCTAACCGTTCTCGAGTTGGTCAGCTCTGAATCAGGTTTCAAACGGTTTTTTTGGCGCCAAAAATATTTCTGATCAGTTTTCGACATTTTCGTTCAAAGATTCGGAATCAGCACGTCAAAATACGTCCGAGGACCAAATTTTGAAATTCAAAAATGAAAAATAAAAAAGTTCAGAAATTATCTCTCGCAATATCTCACGATATATTCGACTATTTTGTCCGTTGATTTTTTTCGTTCAAATTCTCAGTAAATAGTAATTAAGTCATTCTAAATCGATTGCCGTTCGCAGAATTGGTTTATCTCTAACCGTTCTCGAGTTGGTCAGCTCTGAATCAGTTTTCAAACGGTTTTTTTGGCGCCAAAAATATGTCTGATCAGTTTTCGACATTTTCGTTCAAAGATTCGGAATCAGCACGTCAAAATACGTCCGAGGACAAAATTTTGAAATTCGAAAAATGAAAAATTAAAAAGTTCAGAAATTATCTCTCGCGCTATCTCTCACCATATACTCGACTTTTTTGTCCGTCGATTTTTTTCGTACATATTCTCAGTAAATACTAATTCAGCCATTCTTAATCGATTGGCGTTCGCAGAATTGGTCTATCTCTAACCGTTCTTGAGTTGGTCAGCTCTGAATCAGTTTTCAAACGGTTTTTTTGGCGCCAAAAATATGTCTGATCAGTTTTCAGCATTTTCGTTCAAAGATCCGGAATCAGCACGTCAAAATACGTTAGAGGACAAAAATTTGAAATTCGAAAAATGAAAAATAAAAAAGTTCAGAAATTATCTCTCGCGATATCTCTCACGATATACTCGACTTTTTTGTCCGTCGATTTTTTTCGTTCAAATTCTCAGTAAATACTAATTCAGCCATTCTAAATCGATTGGCGTTCGCAGAATTGGTTTATCACTAACCGTTCTCGAGTTGGTCAGCTCTGAATCAGTTTTCAAACGGTTTTTTTGGCGCCAAAAATATTTCTGATAAGTTTTCGACATTTTCGTTCAAAGATTCGGAATCAGCACGTCAATATACGTCCGAGGACCAAATTTTGAAATTCGAAAAATGAAAAATTAAAAAGTTCAGAAATTATCTCTCGCGCTATCTCTCACGATATACTCGACCTTTTTTGTCCGTCGATTTTTTTCGTTCAAGTTCTCAGTACATACTAATTCAGCCATTCTAAATCGATTACCGTTCGCAGAATTGGTCTATCTCTAACCGTTCTTGAGTTGGTCAGCTCTGAATCAGTTTACAAACGGTTTTTTTGGCGCCAAAAATATTTCTGATCAGTTTTCGACATTTTCGTTCAAAGATTCGGAATCAGCACGTCAAAATACGTCCGAGGACCAAATTTTGAAATTCAAAAATGAAAAATAAAAAAGTTCAGAAATTATCTCTCGCAATATCTCACGATATATTCGACTATTTTGTCCGTTGATTTTTTTCGTTCAAATTCTCAGTAAATAGTAATTAAGTCATTCTAAATCGATTGCCGTTCGCAGAATTGGTTTATCTCTAACCGTTCTCGAGTTGGTCAGCTCTGAATCAGTTTTCAAACGGTTTTTTTGGCGCCAAAAATATTTCTGATCAGTTTTCGACATTTTCGTTCAAAGATTCGGAATCAGCACGTCAATATACGTCCGAGGACCAAATTTTGAAATTCGAAAAATGAAAAATTAAAAAGTTCAGAAATTATCTCTCGCGCTATCTCTCACGATATACTCGACCTTTTTTGTCCGTCGATTTTTTTCGTTCAAGTTCTCAGTACATACTAATTCAGCCATTCTAAATCGATTATCGTTCGCAGAATTGGTCTATCTCTAACCGTTCTTGAGTTGGTCAGCTCTGAATCAGTTTACAAACGGTTTTTTTGGCGCCAAAAATATTTCTGATCAGTTTTCGACATTTTCGTTCAAAGATTCGGAATCAGCACGTCAAAATACGTCCGAGGACCAAATTTTGAAATTCGAAAAATGAAAAATTAAAAAGTTCAGAAATTATCTCTCGCGCTATCTCTCACCATATACTCGACTTTTTTGTCCGTCGATTTTTTTCGTTCAAATTCTCAGTAAATACTAATTCAGCCATTCTAAATCGATTGGCGTTCGCAGAATTGGTCTATCTCTGACCGTTCTTGAGTTGGTCAACTCTGAATCAGTTTACAAACGGTTTTTTTGGCGCCAAAAATATTTCTGATCAGTTTTCGACATTTTCGTTCAAAGATTCGGAATCAGCACGTCAAAATACGTCTGAGGACCAAATTTTGAAATTCGAAAAATGAAAAATAAAAAAGGTCAGAAATTATCTCTCGCGCTATCTCTCACGATATACTCGACTTTTTTGTCCGTCGATTTTTTTCGTTCAAATTCTCAGTAAATACTAATTCAGCCATTCTAAATCGATTGGCGTTCGCAGAATTGGTCTATCTCTAACCGTTCTTGAGTTGGTCAGCTCTGAATCAGTTTACAAACGGTTTTTTTGGCGCCAAAAATATTTCTGATCAGTTTTCGGCATTTTCGTTCAAAGATCCGGAATCAGCACGTCAAAATACGTTAGAGAACAAAAATTTGAAATTCGAAAAATGAAAAATTAAAAAGTTCAGAAATTATCTCTCGCGCTATCTCTCACCATATACTCGACTTTTTTGTCCGTCGATTTTTTTCGTTCAAATTCTCAGTAAATACTAATTCAGCCATTCTAAATCGATTGGCGTTCGCAGAATTGGTCTATCTCTAACCGTTCTTGAGTTGGTCAGCTCTGAATCAGTTTTCAAACGGTTTTTTGGGCGCCAAAAATATTTCTGATCAGTTTTCGACACTTTCGTTCAAAGATTCGGAATCAGCACGTCAAAATACGTCCGAGGACCAAATTTTGAAATTCAAAAAATGAAAAATTAAAAAGTTCAGAAATTATCTCTCGCGCTATCTCTCACGATATACTCGACTTTTTTGTCCGTCGATTTTTTTCGTTCAAATTCTCAGTAAATACTAATTCAGCCATTCTAAATCGATTGGCGTTCGCAGAATTGGTTTATCTCTAACCGTTCTCGAGTTGGTCAGCTCTGAATCAGGTTTCAAACGGTTTTTTTGGCGCCAAAAATATTTCTGATCAGTTTTCGACATTTTCGTTCAAAGATTCGGAATCAGCACGTCAATATACGTCCGAGGACTAAATTTTGAAATTCGAAAAATGAAAAATTAAAAAGTTCAGAAATTATCTCTCGCGCTATCTCTCACGATATACTCGACCTTTTTTGTCCGTCGATTTTTTTCGTTCAAGTTCTCAGTACATACTAATTCAGCCATTCTTAATCGATTATCGTTCGCAGAATTGGTCTATCTCTAACCGTTCTTGAGTTGGTCAGCTCTGAATCAGTTTACAAACGGTTTTTTTGGCGCCAAAAATATTTCTGATCAGTTTTCGACATTTTCGTTCAAAGATTCGGAATCAGCACGTCAAAATACGTCCGAGGACCAAATTTTGAAATTCAAAAATGAAAAATAAAAAAGTTCAGAAATTATCTCTCGCAATATCTCACGATATATTCGACTATTTTGTCCGTTGATTTTTTTCGTTCAAATTCTCAGTAAATAGTAATTAAGTCATTCTAAATGGATTGCCGTTCGCAGAATTGGTTTATCTCTAACCGTTCTCGAGTTGGTCAGCTCTGAATCAGTTTTCAAACGGTTTTTTTGGCGCCAAAAATATTTCTGATCAGTTTTCGACATTTTCGTTCAAAGATTCGGAATCAGCACGTCAATATACGTCCGAGGACCAAATTTTGAAATTCGAAAAATGAAAAATTAAAAAGTTCAGAAATTATCTCTCGCGCTATCTCTCACGATATACTCGACCTTTTTTGTCCGTCGATTTTTTTCGTTCAAGTTCTCAGTACATACTAATTCAGCCATTCTAAATCGATTATCGTTCGCAGAATTGGTCTATCTCTAACCGTTCTTGAGTTGGTCAGCTCTGAATCAGTTTACAAACGGTTTTTTTGGCGCCAAAAATATTTCTGATCAGTTTTCGACATTTTCGTTCAAAGATTCGGAATCAGCACGTCAAAATACGTCCGAGGACCAAATTTTGAAATTCGAAAAATGAAAAATTAAAAAGTTCAGAAATTATCTCTCGCGCTATCTCTCACCATATACTCGACTTTTTTGTCCGTCGATTTTTTTCGTTCAAATTCTCAGTAAATACTAATTCAGCCATTCTAAATCGATTGGCGTTCGCAGAATTGGTCTATCTCTGACCGTTCTTGAGTTGGTCAACTCTGAATCAGTTTACAAACGGTTTTTTTGGCGCCAAAAATATTTCTGATCAGTTTTCGACATTTTCGTTCAAAGATTCGGAATCAGCACGTCAAAATACGTCTGAGGACCAAATTTTGAAATTCGAAAAATGAAAAATAAAAAAGGTCAGAAATATCTCTCGCGCTATCTCTCACGATATACTCGACTTTTTTGTCCGTCGATTTTTTTCGTTCAAATTCTCAGTAAATACTAATTCAGCCATTCTAAATCGATTGGCGTTCGCAGAATTGGTCTATCTCTAACCGTTCTTGAGTTGGTCAGCTCTGAATCAGTTTACAAACGGTTTTTTTGGCGCCAAAAATATTTCTGATCAGTTTTCGGCATTTTCGTTCAAAGATCCGAAATCAGCACGTCAAAATACGTTAGAGGACAAAAATTTGAAATTCGAAAAATGAAAAATTAAAAAGTTCAGAAATTATCTCTCGCGCTATCTCTCACCATATACTCGACTTTTTTGTCCGTCGATTTTTTTCGTTCAAATTCTCAGTAAATACTAATTCAGCCATTCTAAATCGATTATCGTTCGCAGAATTGGTCTATCTCTAACCGTTCTTGAGTTGGTCAGCTCTGAATCAGTTTACAAACGGTTTTTTTGGCGCCAAAAATATTTCTGATCAGTTTTCGACATTTTCGTTCAAAGATTCGGAATCAGCACGTCAAAATACGTCCGAGGACCAAATTTTGAAATTCAAAAATGAAAAATAAAAAAGTTCAGAAATTATCTCTCGCAATATCTCACGATATATTCGACTATTTTGTCCGTTGATTTTTTTCGTTCAAATTCTCAGTAAATAGTAATTAAGTCATTCTAAATCGATTACCGTTCGCAGAATTGGTCTATCTCTAACCGTTCTTGAGTTGGTCAGCTCTGAATCAGTTTACAAACGGTTTTTTTGGCGCCAAAAATATTTCTGATCAGTTTTCGACATTTTCGTTCAAAGATTCGGAATCAGCACGTCAAAATACGTCCGAGGACCAAATTTTGAAATTCAAAAATGAAAAATAAAAAAGTTCAGAAATTATCTCTCGCAATATCTCACGATATATTCGACTATTTTGTCCGTTGATTTTTTTCGTTCAAATTCTCAGTAAATAGTAATTAACTCATTCTAAATCGATTGCCGTTCGCAGAATTGGTTTATCTCTAACCGTTCTCGAGTTGGTCAGCTCTGAATCAGTTTTCAAACGGTTTTTTTGGCGCCAAAAATATTTCTGATCAGTTTTCGACATTTTCGTTCAAAGATTCGGAATCAGCACGTCAAAATACGTCTGAGGACCAAATTTTGAAATTCGAAAAATGAAAAATAAAAAAGGTCAGAAATTATCTCTCGCGCTATCTCTCACGATATACTCGACTTTTTTGTCCGTCGATTTTTTTCGTTCAAATTCTCAGTAAATACTAATTCAGCCATTCTAAATCGATTGGCGTTCGCAGAATTGGTCTATCTCTAACCGTTCTTGAGTTGGTCAGCTCTGAATCAGTTTACAAACGGTTTTTTTGGCGCCAAAAATATTTCTGATCAGTTTTCGGCATTTTCGTTCAAAGATCCGGAATCAGCACGTCAAAATACGTTAGAGAACAAAAATTTGAAATTCGAAAAATGAAAAATTAAAAAGTTCAGAAATTATCTCTCGCGCTATCTCTCACCATATACTCGACTTTTTTGTCCGTCGATTTTTTTCGTTCAAATTCTCAGTAAATACTAATTCAGCCATTCTAAATCGATTGGCGTTCGCAGAATTGGTCTATCTCTAACCGTTCTTGAGTTGGTCAGCTCTGAATCAGTTTTCAAACGGTTTTTTGGGCGCCAAAAATATTTCTGATCAGTTTTCGACACTTTCGTTCAAAGATTCGGAATCAGCACGTCAAAATACGTCCGAGGACCAAATTTTGAAATTCAAAAAATGAAAAATTAAAAAGTTCAGAAATTATCTCTCGCGCTATCTCTCACGATATACTCGACTTTTTTGTCCGTCGATTTTTTTCGTTCAAATTCTCAGTAAATACTAATTCAGCCATTCTAAATCGATTGGCGTTCGCAGAATTGGTTTATCTCTAACCGTTCTCGAGTTGGTCAGCTCTGAATCAGGTTTCAAACGGTTTTTTTCGCGCCAAAAATATTTCTGATCAGTTTTCGACATTTTCGTTCAAAGATTCGGAATCAGCACGTCAATATACGTCCGAGGACTAAATTTTGAAATTCGAAAAATGAAAAATTAAAAAGTTCAGAAATTATCTCTCGCGCTATCTCTCACGATATACTCGACCTTTTTTGTCCGTCGATTTTTTTCGTTCAAGTTCTCAGTACATACTAATTCAGCCATTCTTAATCGATTATCGTTCGCAGAATTGGTCTATCTCTAACCGTTCTTGAGTTGGTCAGCTCTGAATCAGTTTACAAACGGTTTTTTTGGCGCCAAAAATATTTCTGATCAGTTTTCGACATATTCGTTCAAAGATTCGGAATCAGCACGTCAAACTACGTCCGAGAACCAAATTTTGAAATTCAAAAATGAAAAATAAAAAAGTTCAGAAATTATCTCTCGCAATATCTCACGATATATTTGACTATTTTGTCCGTTGATTTTTTTCGTTCAAATTCTCAGTAAATAGTAATTAAGTCATTCTAAATCGATTGCCGTTCGCAGAATTGGTTTATCTCTAACCGTTCTCGAGTTGGTCAGCTCTGAATCAGTTTTCAAACGGTTTTTTTGGCGCCAAAAATATGTCTGATCAGTTTTCGACATTTTCGTTCAAAGATTCGGAATCAGCACGTCAAAATACGTCCGAGGACAAAATTTTGAAATTCGAAAAATGAAAAATTAAAAAGTTCAGAAATTATCTCTCGCGCTATCTCTCACCATATACTCGACTTTTTTGTCCGTCGATTTTTTTCGTACATATTCTCAGTAAATACTAATTCAGCCATTCTTAATCGATTGGCGTTCGCAGAATTGGTCTATCTCTAACCGTTCTTGAGTTGGTCAGCTCTGAATCAGTTTTCAAACGGTTTTTTTGGCGCCAAAAATATGTCTGATCAGTTTTCAGCATTTTCGTTCAAATATCCGGAATCAGCACGTCAAAATACGTTAGAGGACAAAAATTTGAAATTCGAAAAATGAAAAATAAAAAAGTTCAGAAATTATCTCTCGCGATATCTCTCACGATATACTCGACTTTTTTGTCCGTCGATTTTTTTCGTTCAAATTCTCAGTAAATACTAATTCAGCCATTCTAAATCGATTGGCGTTCGCAGAATTGGTTTATCACTAACCGTTCTCGAGTTGGTCAGCTCTGAATCAGTTTTCAAACGGTTTTTTTGGCGCCAAAAATATTTCTGATAAGTTTTCGACATTTTCGTTCAAAGATTCGGAATCAGCACGTCAATATACGTCCGAGGACCAAATTTTGAAATTCGAAAAATGAAAAATTAAAAAGTTCAGAAATTATCTCTCGCGCTATCTCTCACGATATACTCGACCTTTTTTGTCCGTCGATTTTTTTCGTTCAAGTTCTCAGTACATACTAATTCAGCCATTCTAAATCGATTACCGTTCGCAGAATTGGTCTATCTCTAACCGTTCTTGAGTTGGTCAGCTCTGAATCAGTTTACAAACGGTTTTTTTGGCGCCAAAAATATTTCTGATCAGTTTTCGACATTTTCGTTCAAAGATTCGGAATCAGCACGTCAAAATACGTCCGAGGACCAAATTTTGAAATTCAAAAATGAAAAATAAAAAAGTTCAGAAATTATCTCTCGCAATATCTCACGATATATTCGACTATTTTGTCCGTTGATTTTTTTCGTTCAAATTCTCAGTAAATAGTAATTAAGTCATTCTAAATCGATTGCCGTTCGCAGAATTGGTTTATCTCTAACCGTTCTCGAGTTGGTCAGCTCTGAATCAGTTTTCAAACGGTTTTTTTGGCGCCAAAAATATTTCTGATCAGTTTTCGACATTTTCGTTCAAAGATTCGGAATCAGCACGTCAATATACGTCCGAGGACCAAATTTTGAAATTCGAAAAATGAAAAATTAAAAAGTTCAGAAATTATCTCTCGCGCTATCTCTCACGATATACTCGACCTTTTTTGTCCGTCGATTTTTTTCGTTCAAGTTCTCAGTACATACTAATTCAGCCATTCTAAATCGATTATCGTTCGCAGAATTGGTCTATCTCTAACCGTTCTTGAGTTGGTCAGCTCTGAATCAGTTTACAAACGGTTTTTTTGGCGCCAAAAATATTTCTGATCAGTTTTCGACATTTTCGTTCAAAGATTCGGAATCAGCACGTCAAAATACGTCCGAGGACCAAATTTTGAAATTCGAAAAATGAAAAATTAAAAAGTTCAGAAATTATCTCTCGCGCTATCTCTCACCATATACTCGACTTTTTTGTCCGTCGATTTTTTTCGTTCAAATTCTCAGTAAATACTAATTCAGCCATTCTAAATCGATTGGCGTTCGCAGAATTGGTCTATCTCTGACCGTTCTTGAGTTGGTCAACTCTGAATCAGTTTACAAACGGTTTTTTTGGCGCCAAAAATATTTCTGATCAGTTTTCGACATTTTCGTTCAAAGATTCGGAATCAGCACGTCAAAATACGTCTGAGGACCAAATTTTGAAATTCGAAAAATGAAAAATAAAAAAGGTCAGAAATTATCTCTCGCGCTATCTCTCACGATATACTCGACTTTTTTGTCCGTCGATTTTTTTCGTTCAAATTCTCAGTAAATACTAATTCAGCCATTCTAAATCGATTGGCGTTCGCAGAATTGGTCTATCTCTAACCGTTCTTGAGTTGGTCAGCTCTGAATCAGTTTACAAACGGTTTTTTTGGCGCCAAAAATATTTCTGATCAGTTTTCGGCATTTTCGTTCAAAGATCCGGAATCAGCACGTCAAAATACGTTAGAGAACAAAAATTTGAAATTCGAAAAATGAAAAATTAAAAAGTTCAGAAATTATCTCTCGCGCTATCTCTCACCATATACTCGACTTTTTTGTCCGTCGATTTTTTTCGTTCAAATTCTCAGTAAATACTAATTCAGCCATTCTAAATCGATTGGCGTTCGCAGAATTGGTCTATCTCTAACCGTTCTTGAGTTGGTCAGCTCTGAATCAGTTTTCAAACGGTTTTTTGGGCGCCAAAAATATTTCTGATCAGTTTTCGACACTTTCGTTCAAAGATTCGGAATCAGCACGTCAAAATACGTCCGAGGACCAAATTTTGAAATTCAAAAAATGAAAAATTAAAAAGTTCAGAAATTATCTCTCGCGCTATCTCTCACGATATACTCGACTTTTTTGTCCGTCGATTTTTTTCGTTCAAATTCTCAGTAAATACTAATTCAGCCATTCTAAATCGATTGGCGTTCGCAGAATTGGTTTATCTCTAACCGTTCTCGAGTTGGTCAGCTCTGAATCAGGTTTCAAACGGTTTTTTTGGCGCCAAAAATATTTCTGATCAGTTTTCGACATTTTCGTTCAAAGATTCGGAATCAGCACGTCAATATACGTCCGAGGACTAAATTTTGAAATTCGAAAAATGAAAAATTAAAAAGTTCAGAAATTATCTCTCGCGCTATCTCTCACGATATACTCGACCTTTTTTGTCCGTCGATTTTTTTCGTTCAAGTTCTCAGTACATACTAATTCAGCCATTCTTAATCGATTATCGTTCGCAGAATTGGTCTATCTCTAACCGTTCTTGAGTTGGTCAGCTCTGAATCAGTTTACAAACGGTTTTTTTGGCGCCAAAAATATTTCTGATCAGTTTTCGACATTTTCGTTCAAAGATTCGGAATCAGCACGTCAAAATACGTCCGAGGACCAAATTTTGAAATTCAAAAATGAAAAATAAAAAAGTTCAGAAATTATCTCTCGCAATATCTCACGATATATTCGACTATTTTGTCCGTTGATTTTTTTCGTTCAAATTCTCAGTAAATAGTAATTAAGTCATTCTAAATGGATTGCCGTTCGCAGAATTGGTTTATCTCTAACCGTTCTCGAGTTGGTCAGCTCTGAATCAGTTTTCAAACGGTTTTTTTGGCGCCAAAAATATTTCTGATCAGTTTTCGACATTTTCGTTCAAAGATTCGGAATCAGCACGTCAATATACGTCCGAGGACCAAATTTTGAAATTCGAAAAATGAAAAATTAAAAAGTTCAGAAATTATCTCTCGCGCTATCTCTCACGATATACTCGACCTTTTTTGTCCGTCGATTTTTTTCGTTCAAGTTCTCAGTACATACTAATTCAGCCATTCTAAATCGATTATCGTTCGCAGAATTGGTCTATCTCTAACCGTTCTTGAGTTGGTCAGCTCTGAATCAGTTTACAAACGGTTTTTTTGGCGCCAAAAATATTTCTGATCAGTTTTCGACATTTTCGTTCAAAGATTCGGAATCAGCACGTCAAAATACGTCCGAGGACCAAATTTTGAAATTCGAAAAATGAAAAATTAAAAAGTTCAGAAATTATCTCTCGCGCTATCTCTCACCATATACTCGACTTTTTTGTCCGTCGATTTTTTTCGTTCAAATTCTCAGTAAATACTAATTCAGCCATTCTAAATCGATTGGCGTTCGCAGAATTGGTCTATCTCTGACCGTTCTTGAGTTGGTCAACTCTGAATCAGTTTACAAACGGTTTTTTTGGCGCCAAAAATATTTCTGATCAGTTTTCGACATTTTCGTTCAAAGATTCGGAATCAGCACGTCAAAATACGTCTGAGGACCAAATTTTGAAATTCGAAAAATGAAAAATAAAAAAGGTCAGAAATATCTCTCGCGCTATCTCTCACGATATACTCGACTTTTTTGTCCGTCGATTTTTTTCGTTCAAATTCTCAGTAAATACTAATTCAGCCATTCTAAATCGATTGGCGTTCGCAGAATTGGTCTATCTCTAACCGTTCTTGAGTTGGTCAGCTCTGAATCAGTTTACAAACGGTTTTTTTGGCGCCAAAAATATTTCTGATCAGTTTTCGGCATTTTCGTTCAAAGATCCGAAATCAGCACGTCAAAATACGTTAGAGGACAAAAATTTGAAATTCGAAAAATGAAAAATTAAAAAGTTCAGAAATTATCTCTCGCGCTATCTCTCACCATATACTCGACTTTTTTGTCCGTCGATTTTTTTCGTTCAAATTCTCAGTAAATACTAATTCAGCCATTCTAAATCGATTATCGTTCGCAGAATTGGTCTATCTCTAACCGTTCTTGAGTTGGTCAGCTCTGAATCAGTTTACAAACGGTTTTTTTGGCGCCAAAAATATTTCTGATCAGTTTTCGACATTTTCGTTCAAAGATTCGGAATCAGCACGTCAAAATACGTCCGAGGACCAAATTTTGAAATTCAAAAATGAAAAATAAAAAAGTTCAGAAATTATCTCTCGCAATATCTCACGATATATTCGACTATTTTGTCCGTTGATTTTTTTCGTTCAAATTCTCAGTAAATAGTAATTAAGTCATTCTGATAGATTATGTGGAATAAACTGAAGAAACTTTTTAAGTAGAATATATTGACAACACTCTACAAATTGTAATGTCAAGTCTTCTTTTTTATAAACAAATCTATATAAACATTTATTTCAACTGTTAATAATATTCATAAGCATATACAGTGAGATATCAGTCGTTGCACGAACTCCAACACCCCCTCTCAACGTCAGGTATCGATTCCCAATGCCTTTAAATGTGTTTCATGAGCTGGTCTGAAGAGTGCTTTGGTAAAGATATCTGCACTCATTTTTTGGGTTGGTATGTACTGAACATCGAGTACTCCCTTTTCGAAAATTTCTCGAACCTAATGGTGGCGGATATCTATATGTTTCGTCCTTGAATGATGGACTGGATTCCTCATCAATTTCTGAGCTCCCTGATTATCACAAAAAAGAACTGTAGAGTTTTTGAGTAACATGGAAAATCCTATTTCTTCCAGAAAAGTCCTCAAATAGACTATTTCTTTCGCTGCCTCTGACAGAGCCATGTACTCGGCCTCCGTACTCGATAAGGCAACCGACTTTTGCTTTCTTGATTCCCAGCTTACAGCAGAACAAGCTAACAGGAACACAAAACCAGTATGTGATTTCCTATCGTTGGGATCTCCACCCCAATCAGCGTCCACATATCCATAGAGTTCTTTCTTGGATTTTTGGAATTTCAAACCATAATTTTCTGTTTTCTTCAAATACCTGAAGACTCGCTTTACAGCCGACCAATGCGCCTGACCAGGATTGTTGTTAAATTGGCTCAAAACGCTTACTGTGTAGGCAATATCTTGAATATATTTTTTCTGGGAGATGAATATATAGTTTGAAGATATATCTTGCCTGAATTCGATTCCAAGACAATAGTGTAAAGATCCCAAGTCTTTTATTCTGAATTTTGCCATCAAATCCTGTTTCAATTTAGAGAACATCCTTTCTGAATTGGTAGCCACAATCAAATCGTCTACATAAACGGCTAGAAGTAGCAGGTCATTTCCTTTGCGAAAGAAATAAACACATTTGTCACTGTTTATTGGTTTCAATTCCATGGACTGAAGATGCTGATCCAATTTCTTGAACCATTGCCTACCGGACTGTTTCAATCCATAAAGGGACCTTTTCAAAAGGTAAACTTTGTTTTCTTCTCCACTGGCTATAAAACCATCAGCTTGTTCCATGTAGATCTCTTCTTCGAGTTCACCATTTATATATGCCATAATGACATCCATTTGATGTAACGTCAGACAAAGTTCAGCAGAAATTGCGAGAATGAGACGTATAGAGCTCTGTCTTGTCACTGGTGATGTGGTTTCGTGAAAATCTACTCCAGGTTGCTGAGTATAGCCTTTTGCCACAAGGCGCGCTTTTCGACGTTCAACTTCACCATTAGCATTATATTTGACTCGTAACACCCATCTGCATCCTACAACTTTCCGTGATGGTGGCCTATCAACTAGAATCATCGCATCACTGTCAAGAAGTGCATGAAATTCATCTTCCATGGCTTTCTTCCATTCTTCTGCATGCTCTCCGTTTAATGCTTCGTCAATGGTAGGATTTTGATTTTCATCGACTGCAATTTGAACATCGTCTTTTATTTCAACTAGGTTATATCTCTTCTTTGGCCTCCCAATAGATCCATCTCTGATAATTGCTGGTCGTCCTGGCCCCCTTTTGCACAAAATTGGTGTTGCCGAAAAATTTTCGATGTCATTTTCGTCCACTCGATCATTGTCAGGTTTATCAGCTATCTCATCGTCATTCGAATTCAAAATCTGCCTTTGGCTATCGTTTTGTTCGCCACTGATTTCATTTATCATTATGTCTTCCACTTCTGTCGAATTTTCTCCTGAATTTGAACGAATTGAGTGTTTGTCTGGCTTATTTGAGTGACTGTCATCATTTATGTCAAAGAAATTGAAGTTACTGTTTTGCTGCTTTTCGGAATTTTTCGCCTTTTCTGGGTTTTCTATGAATCGAATATCCCTGCTAGTGATTATTCGTTTTGCTTCTGGGTCCCACAGTCGGTAAGCTTTGGATTCAGTTGAATAGCCTACGAATATACACTCCTTTGACTTCGGTTCGAATTTTCCTCTATTTGGCGTTTTTATCAAGCTGAAAGCTTTTGATCCGAAAATCTTGAAATGTGACACTTGAGGTTTCTTTTCATTCCATATTTCGAAAGGGGTTCGTTTGTTCAGACATTTTGATATGCACCTATTTCGTATATAGGTTGATGTTGATATGGCCTCGGCCCAGAAAG
Source organism: Chrysolina haemoptera (assembly GCA_958298965.1). Taxonomy (NCBI): domain Eukaryota; kingdom Metazoa; phylum Arthropoda; class Insecta; order Coleoptera; family Chrysomelidae; genus Chrysolina; species Chrysolina haemoptera. Next base: position 26,062,839 of record OY282593.1, read on the forward strand.
ATTGAGATAAATTGGAATTTTGAAGCATACAACGGGACATTTCAACCAATGTGCGATTCATACGTTCCGCAACACCATTTTGCTGGGGCGTATATACCACTGAAAATTGTCTTTCTATACCATTTTTCTCTAGGAAATTTGTGAAATCTGCTCCTATGTATTCCATTCCATGATCTGTTCTCAGAATGACAACACTCTACAAATTGTAATGTCAAGTCTTCTTTTTTATAAACAAATCTATATAAACATTTATTTCAACTGTTAATAATATTCATAAGCATATACAGTGAGATATCAGTCGTTGCACGAACTCCAACACATTCTAAATCGATTACCGTTCGCAGAATTGGTCTATCTCTAACCGTTCTTGAGTTGGTCAGCTCTGAATCAGTTTACAAACGGTTTTTTTGGCGCCAAAAATATTTCTGATCAGTTTTCGACATTTTCGTTCAAATATTCGGAATCAGCACGTCAAAATACGTCCGAGGACCAAATTTTGAAATTCAAAAATGAAAAATAAAAAAGTTCAGAAATTATCTCTCGCAATATCTCACGATATATTCGACTATTTTGTCCGTTGATTTTTTTCGTTCAAATTCTCAGTAAATAGTAATTAACTCATTCTAAATCGATTGCCGTTCGCAGAATTGGTTTATCTCTAACCGTTCTCGAGTTGGTCAGCTCTGAATCAGTTTTCAAACGGTTTTTTTGGCGCCAAAAATATTTCTGATCAGTTTTCGACATTTTCGTTCAAAGATTCGGAATCAGCACGTCAAAATACGTCTGAGGACCAAATTTTGAAATTCGAAAAATGAAAAATAAAAAAGGTCAGAAATTATCTCTCGCGCTATCTCTCACGATATACTCGACTTTTTTGTCCGTCGATTTTTTTCGTTCAAATTCTCAGTAAATACTAATTCAGCCATTCTAAATCGATTGGCGTTCGCAGAATTGGTCTATCTCTAACCGTTCTTGAGTTGGTCAGCTCTGAATCAGTTTACAAACGGTTTTTTTGGCGCCAAAAATATTTCTGATCAGTTTTCGGCATTTTCGTTCAAAGATCCGGAATCAGCACGTCAAAATACGTTAGAGAACAAAAATTTGAAATTCGAAAAATGAAAAATTAAAAAGTTCAGAAATTATCTCTCGCGCTATCTCTCACCATATACTCGACTTTTTTGTCCGTCGATTTTTTTCGTTCAAATTCTCAGTAAATACTAATTCAGCCATTCTAAATCGATTGGCGTTCGCAGAATTGGTCTATCTCTAACCGTTCTTGAGTTGGTCAGCTCTGAATCAGTTTTCAAACGGTTTTTTGGGCGCCAAAAATATTTCTGATCAGTTTTCGACACTTTCGTTCAAAGATTCGGAATCAGCACGTCAAAATACGTCCGAGGACCAAATTTTGAAATTCAAAAAATGAAAAATTAAAAAGTTCAGAAATTATCTCTCGCGCTATCTCTCACGATATACTCGACTTTTTTGTCCGTCGATTTTTTTCGTTCAAATTCTCAGTAAATACTAATTCAGCCATTCTAAATCGATTGGCGTTCGCAGAATTGGTTTATCTCTAACCGTTCTCGAGTTGGTCAGCTCTGAATCAGGTTTCAAACGGTTTTTTTCGCGCCAAAAATATTTCTGATCAGTTTTCGACATTTTCGTTCAAAGATTCGGAATCAGCACGTCAATATACGTCCGAGGACTAAATTTTGAAATTCGAAAAATGAAAAATTAAAAAGTTCAGAAATTATCTCTCGCGCTATCTCTCACGATATACTCGACCTTTTTTGTCCGTCGATTTTTTTCGTTCAAGTTCTCAGTACATACTAATTCAGCCATTCTTAATCGATTATCGTTCGCAGAATTGGTCTATCTCTAACCGTTCTTGAGTTGGTCAGCTCTGAATCAGTTTACAAACGGTTTTTTTGGCGCCAAAAATATTTCTGATCAGTTTTCGACATATTCGTTCAAAGATTCGGAATCAGCACGTCAAACTACGTCCGAGAACCAAATTTTGAAATTCAAAAATGAAAAATAAAAAAGTTCAGAAATTATCTCTCGCAATATCTCACGATATATTCGACTATTTTGTCCGTTGATTTTTTTCGTTCAAATTCTCAGTAAATAGTAATTAAGTCATTCTAAATGGATTGCCGTTCGCAGAATTGGTTTATCTCTAACCGTTCTCGAGTTGGTCAGCTCTGAATCAGTTTTCAAACGGTTTTTTTGGCGCCAAAAATATTTCTGATCAGTTTTCGACATTTTCGTTCAAAGATTCGGAATCAGCACGTCAATATACGTCCGAGGACCAAATTTTGAAATTCGAAAAATGAAAAATTAAAAAGTTCAGAAATTATCTCTCGCGCTATCTCTCACGATATACTCGACCTTTTTTGTCCGTCGATTTTTTTCGTTCAAGTTCTCAGTACATACTAATTCAGCCATTCTAAATCGATTATCGTTCGCAGAATTGGTCTATCTCTAACCGTTCTTGAGTTGGTCAGCTCTGAATCAGTTTACAAACGGTTTTTTTGGCGCCAAAAATATTTCTGATCAGTTTTCGACATTTTCGTTCAAAGATTCGGAATCAGCACGTCAAAATACGTCCGAGGACCAAATTTTGAAATTCGAAAAATGAAAAATTAAAAAGTTCAGAAATTATCTCTCGCGCTATCTCTCACCATATACTCGACTTTTTTGTCCGTCGATTTTTTTCGTTCAAATTCTCAGTAAATACTAATTCAGCCATTCTAAATCGATTGGCGTTCGCAGAATTGGTCTATCTCTGACCGTTCTTGAGTTGGTCAACTCTGAATCAGTTTACAAACGGTTTTTTTGGCGCCAAAAATATTTCTGATCAGTTTTCGACATTTTCGTTCAAAGATTCGGAATCAGCACGTCAAAATACGTCTGAGGACCAAATTTTGAAATTCGAAAAATGAAAAATAAAAAAGGTCAGAAATATCTCTCGCGCTATCTCTCACGATATACTCGACTTTTTTGTCCGTCGATTTTTTTCGTTCAAATTCTCAGTAAATACTAATTCAGCCATTCTAAATCGATTGGCGTTCGCAGAATTGGTCTATCTCTAACCGTTCTTGAGTTGGTCAGCTCTGAATCAGTTTACAAACGGTTTTTTTGGCGCCAAAAATATTTCTGATCAGTTTTCGGCATTTTCGTTCAAAGATCCGAAATCAGCACGTCAAAATACGTTAGAGGACAAAAATTTGAAATTCGAAAAATGAAAAATTAAAAAGTTCAGAAATTATCTCTCGCGCTATCTCTCACCATATACTCGACTTTTTTGTCCGTCGATTTTTTTCGTTCAAATTCTCAGTAAATACTAATTCAGCCATTCTAAATCGATTATCGTTCGCAGAATTGGTCTATCTCTAACCGTTCTTGAGTTGGTCAGCTCTGAATCAGTTTACAAACGGTTTTTTTGGCGCCAAAAATATTTCTGATCAGTTTTCGACATTTTCGTTCAAAGATTCGGAATCAGCACGTCAAAATACGTCCGAGGACCAAATTTTGAAATTCCAAAAAGGAAAAATAAAAAAGTTCAGAAATTATCTCTCGCAATATCTCACGATATATTCGACTATCTTGTCCGTTGATTTTTTTCGTTCAAATTCTCAGTAAATAGTAATTAAGTCATTCTAAATCGATTGCCGTTCGCAGAATTGGTTTATCTCTAACCGTTCTCGAGTTGGTCAGCTCTGAATCAGTTTTCAAACGGTTTTTTTGGCGCCAAAAATATTTCTGATCAGTTTTCGACATTTTCGTTCAAAGATTCGGAATCAGCACGTCAATATACGTCCGAGGACCAAATTTTGAAATTCGAAAAATGAAAAATTAAAAAGTTCAGAAATTATCTCTCGCGCTATCTCTCACGATATACTCGACCTTTTTTGTCCGTCGATTTTTTTCGTTCAAGTTCTCAGTACATACTAATTCAGCCATTCTAAATCGATTATCGTTCGCAGAATTGGTCTATCTCTAACCGTTCTTGAGTTGGTCAGCTCTGAATCAGTTTACAAACGGTTTTTTTGGCGCCAAAAATATTTCTGATCAGTTTTCGACATTTTCGTTCAAAGATTCGAAATCAGCACGTCAAAATACGTCCGAGGACCAAATTTTGAAATTCGAAAAATGAAAAATTAAAAAGTTCAGAAATTATCTCTCGCGCTATCTCTCACGATATACTCGACTTTTTTGTCCGTCGATTTTTTTCGTTCAAATTCTCAGTAAATACTAATTCAGCCATTCTAAATCGATTGGCGTTCGCAGAATTGGTCTATCTCTAACCGTTCTTGAGTTGGTCAGCTCTGAATCAGTTTACAAACGGTTTTTTTGGCGCCAAAAATATTTCTGATCAGTTTTCGGCATTTTCGTTCAAAGATCCGGAATCAGCACGTCAAAATACGTTAGAGGACAAAAATTTGAAATTCGAAAAATGAAAAATTAAAAAGTTCAGAAATTATCTCTCGCGCTATCTCTCACCATATACTCGACTTTTTTGTCCGTCGATTTTTTTCGTTCAAATTCTCAGTAAATACTAATTCAGCCATTCTAAATCGATTATCGTTCGCAGAATTGGTCTATCTCTAACCGTTCTTGAGTTGGTCAGCTCTGAATCAGTTTACAAACGGTTTTTTTGGCGCCAAAAATATTTCTGATCAGTTTTCGACATTTTCGTTCAAAGATTCGGAATCAGCACGTCAAAATACGTCCGAGGACCAAATTTTGAAATTCGAAAAATGAAAAATTAAAAAGTTCAGAAATTATCTCTCGCGCTATCTCTCACCATATACTCGACTTTTTTGTCCGTCGATTTTTTTCGTTCAAATTCTCAGTAAATACTAATTCAGCCATTCTAAATCGATTGGCGTTCGCAGAATTGGTCTATCTCTAACCGTTCTTGAGTTGGTCAGCTCTGAATCAGTTTACAAACGGTTTTTTTGGCGCCAAAAATATTTCTGATCAGTTTTCGACATTTTCGTTCAAAGATTCGGAATCAGCACGTCAAAATACGTCCGAGGACCAAATTTTGAAATTCGAAAAATGAAAAATTAAAAAGTTCAGAAATTATCTCTCGCGCTAACTCTCACCATATACTCGACTTTTTTGTCCGTCGATTTTTTTCGTTCCAATTCTCAGTAAATACTAATTCAGCCATTCTAAATCGATTGGCGTTCGCAGAATTGGTTTATCTCTAACCGTTCTCGAGTTGGTCAGCTCTGAATCAGTTTTCAAACGGTTTTTTTGGCGCCAAAAATATTTCTGATCAGTTTTCGACATTTTCGTTCAAAGATTCGGAATCAGCACGTCAATATACGTCCGAGGACCAAATTTTGAAATTCGAAAAATGAAAAATTAAAAAGTTCAGAAGTTATCTCTCGCGCTATCTCTCACCATATACTCCACTTTTTTGTCCGTCGATTTTTTTCGTACAAATTCTCAGTAAATACTAATTCAGCCATTCTAAATCGATTGGCCTTCGCAGAATTGGTCTATCTCTAACCGTTCTTGAGTTGGTCAGCTCTGAATCAGTTTTCAAACGGTTTTTTTGGCGCCAAAAAAATTTCTGATCAGTTTTCGACACTTTCGTTCAAAGATTCGGAATCAGCACGTCAAAATACGTCCGAGGACCGAATTTTGAAATTCGAAAAATGAAAAATTAAAAAGTTCAGAAATTATCTCTCGCGCTATCTCTCACGATATTCTCGACTTTTTTGTCCGTCGATTTTTTTCGTTCAAATTCTCAGTAAATACTAATTCAGCCATTCTAAATCGATTGGCGTTCGCAGAATTGGTTTATCACCAACCGTTCTCGAGTTGGTCAGATCTGAATCAGTTTTCAAACGGTTTTTTTGGCGCCAAAAATATTTCTGATCAGTTTTCGACATTTTCGTTCAAAGATTCGGAATCAGCACGTCAAAATACGTCCGAGGACCAAATTTTGAAATTCAAAAAATGAAAAATTAAAAAGTTCAGAAATTATCTCTCGCGCTATCTCTCACGATATACTCGACTTTTTTGTCCGACGATTTTTTTCGTTCAAATTCTCAGTAAATACTAATTCAGCCATTCTAAATCGATTGGCGTTCGCAGAATTGGTTTATCTCTAACCGTTCTCGAGTTGGTCAGCTCTGAATCAGTTTTCAAACGTTTTTTTTGGCGCCAAAAATATTTCTGATCAGTTTTCGACATTTTCGTTCAAAGATTCGGAATCAGCACGTCAATATACGTCCGAGGACCAAATTTTGAAATTCAAAAAATGAAAAATTAAAAAGTTCAGAAATTATCTCTCGCGCTATCTCTCACGATATACTCGACCTTTTTTGTCCGTCGATTTTTTTCGTTCAAGTTCTCAGTACATACTAATTCAGCCATTCTAAATCGATTATCGTTCGCAGAATTGGTCAATCTCTAACCGTTCTTGAGTTGGTCAGCTCTGATTCAGTTTACAAACGGTTTTTTTGGCGCCAAAAATATTTCTGATCAGTTTTCGACATTTTCGTTCAAAGATTCGGAATCAGCACGTCAAAATACGTCCGAGGACCAAATTTTGAAATTCGAAAAATGAAAAATTAAAAAGTTCAGAAATTATCTGTCGCGCTATCTCTCACCATATACTCGACTTTTTTGTCCGTCGATTTTTTTCGTTCAAATTCTCAGTAAATACTAATTCAGCCATTCTTAATCGATTGGCGTTCGCAGAATTGGTCTATCTCTAACCGTTCTTGAGTTGGTCAGCTCTGAATTAGTTTACAAACGGTTTTTTTGGCGCCAAAAATATTTCTGATCAGTTTTCGACTATTTCGTTCAAAGATTCGGAATCAGCACGTCAAAATACGTCCGAGGACCAAATTTTTAAATTCGAAAAATGAAAAATTAAAAAGTTCAGAAATTATCTCTCGCGCTAACTCTCACCATATACTCGACTTTTTTGTCCGTCGATTTTTTTCGTTCAAATTCTCAGTAAATACTAATTCAGCCATTCTAAATCGATTGGCGTTCGCAGAATTGGTCTATCTCTAACCGTTCTTGAGTTGGTCAGCTCTGAATCAGTTTTCAAACGGTTTTTTTGGCGCCAAAAATATTTCTGATCAGTTTTCGACACTTTCGTTCAAAGATTCGGAATCAGCACGTCAAAATACGTCCGAGGACCGAATTTTGAAATTCGAAAAATGAAAAATTAAAAAGTTCAGAAATTATCTCTCGCGCTATCTCTCACGATATACTCGACTTTTTTGTCCGTCGATTTTTTTCGTTCAAATTCCCAGTAAATACTAATTCAGCCATTCTAAATCGATTGGCGTTCGCAGGATTGGTTTATCACTAACCGTTCTCGAGTTGGTCAGCTCTGAATCAGTTTTCAAACGGTTTTTTTGGCGCCAAAAATATTTCTGATCAGTTTTCGACATTTTCGTTCAAAGATTCGGAATCAGCACGTCAAAATACGTCCGAGGACCAAATTTTGAAATTCAAAAAATGAAAAATTAAAAAGTTCAGAAATTATCTCTCGCGCTATCTCTCACGATATACTCGACTTTTTTGTCCGTCGATTTTTTTCGTTCAAATTCTCAGTAAATACTAATTCAGCCATTCTAAATCGATTGGCGTTCGCAGAATTGGTTTATCTCTAACCGTTCTCGAGTTGGTCAGCTCTGAATCAGTTTTCAAACGGTTTTTTTGGCGCCAAAAATATTTCTGATCAGTTTTCGACATTTTCGTTCAAAGATTCGAAATCAGCACGTCAATATACGTCCGAGGACCAAATTTTGAAATTCGAAAAATGAAAAATTAAAAAGTTCAGAAATTATCTCTCGCGCTATCTCTCACGATATACTCGACCTTTTTTGTCCGTCGATTTTTTTCGTTCAAGTTCTCAGTACATACTAATTCAGCCATTCTAAATCGATTGGCGTTCGCAGAATTGGTCTATCTCTAACCGTTCTTGAGTTGGTCAGCTCTGAATCAGTTTTCAAACGGTTTTTTTGGCGCCAAAAATATTTCTGATCAGTTTTCGACACTTTCGTTCAAAGATTCGGAATCAGCACGTCAAAATACGTTAGAGGACGAAAATTTGAAATTCGAAAAATGAAAAATAAAAAAGTTCAGAAATTATCTCTCGCGCTATCTCTCACGATATACTCGACTTTTTTGTCCGTCGATTTTTTTCGTTCAAATTCTCAGTAAATACTAATTCAGCCATTCTAAATCGATTGGCGTTCGCAGAATTGGTCTATCTCTAACCGTTCTTGAGTTGGTCTGCTCTGAATCAGTTTTCAAACGGTTTTTTTGGCGCCAAAAATATTTATGATCAGTTTTCGGCATTTTCGCTCAAAGATCCGGAATCAGCACGTCAAAATACGTCCGAGGACCAAATTTTGAAATTCGAAAAATGAAAAATAAAAAAGTTCAGAAATTATCTCTCGCGCTATCTGTCACGATATACTCGACTTTTTTGTCCGTCGATTTTTTCTGTTCAAATTCTCAGGAAATACTAATTAAGCCATTCTAAATCGATTGGCGTTCGCAGAATTGGTTTATCTCTAACCGTTCTCGAGTTGGTCAGCTCTGAATCAGTTTACAAACGGTTTTTTTGGCGCCAAAAATATGTCTGATCAGTTTTCGACATTTTCGATCAAAGATTCGGAATCAGCACGTCAAAATACGTCCGAGGACCAAATTTTTTAAATTCGAAAAATGAAAAATTAAAAAGTTCAGAAATTATCTCTCGCGCTATCTCTCACCATATACTCGACTTTTTTGTCCGTCGATTTTTTTCGTTCAAATTCTCAGTAAATACTAATTCAGCCATTCTAAATCGATTGGCGTTTGCAGAATTGGTCTATCTCTAACCGTTCTTGAGTTGGTCAGCTCTGAATCAGTTTTCAAACGGTTTTTTGCGCCAAAAATATTTATGATCATTTTTCGGCATTTTCGTTCAAAGATCCGTAATCAGCACGTCAAAATACGTCCGAGGACCAAATTTTGAAATTCGAAAAATGAAAAATTAAAAAGTTCAGAAGTTATCTCTCGCGCTATCTCTCACCATATACTCGACTTTTTTGTCCGTCGATTTTTTTCGTTCAAATCCTCAGTAAATACTAATTCAGCCATTCTAAATCGATTGGTGTTCGCAGAATTGCTCTATCTCTAACCGTTCTTGAGTTGGTCAGCTCTGAATCAGTTTTCAAACGGTTTTTTTGGCGCCAAAAATATTTCTGATCAGTTTTCGACATTTTCGTTCAAAGATTCGGAATCAGCACGTCAAAATACGTCCGAGGACCAAATTTTGAAATTCGAAAAATGAAAAATTAAAAAGTTCAGAAATTATCTCTCGCGCTATCTCTCACCATATACTCGACTTTTTTGTCCGTCGATTTTTTTCGTTCAAATTCTCAGTAAATACTAATTCAGCCATTCTAAATTGATTGGCGTTCGCAGAATTGGTCTATCTCTAACCGTTCTTGAGTTGGTCAGCTCTGAATCAGTTTACAACCGGTTTTTTTGGCGCCAAAAATATTTCTGATCAGTTTTCGACATTTTCGTTCAAAGATTCGGAATCAGCACGTCAAAATACGTCCGAGGACAAAATTTTGAAATTCGAAAAATGAAAAATAAAAAAGTTCAGAAATTATCTCTCGCGCTATCTGTCACGATATACTTGACTTTTTTGTCCGTCGATTTTTTTCGTTCAAATTCTCAGTAAATACTAATTCAGCCATTCTAAATCGATTGGCGTTCGCAGAATTGGTCTATCTCTAACCGTTCTTGAGTTGGTCTGCTCTGAATCAGTTTACAAACGGTTTATTTGGCGCCAAAAATATTTCTGATCAGTTTTCGACATTTTCGTTCAAAGATTCGGAATCAGCACGTCAAAATACGTCCGAGGACAAAATTTTGAAATTCGAAAAATGAAAAATTAAAAAGTTCAGAAATTATCTCTCGCGCTATCTCACACCATATACTCGACTTTTTTGTCCGTCGATTTTTTTCGTTCAAATTCTCAGTAAATACTAATTCAGCCATTCTAAATCGATTGGCGTTCGCAGAATTGGTCTATCTCTAACCGTTCTTGAGTTGGTCTGCTCTGAATCAGTTTTCAAACGGTTTTTTTGGCGCCAAAAATATTTATGATCAGTTTTCGGCATTTTCGCTCAAAGATCCGGAATCAGCACGTCAAAATACGTCCGAGGACCAAATTTTGAAATTCGAAAAATGAAAAATAAAAAAGTTCAGAAATTATCTCTCGCGCTATCTCACACCATATACTCGACTTTTTTGTCCGTCGATTTTTTTCGTTCAAATTCTCAGTAAATACTAATTCAGCCATTCTAAATCGATTGGCGTTCGCAGAATTGGTCTATCTCTAACCGTTCTTGAGTTGGTCAGCTCTGAATCAGTTTTCAAACGGTTTTTTGGGCGCCAAAAATATTTCTGATCAGTTTTCGACACTTTCGTTCAAAGATTCGGAATCAGCACGTCAAAATACGTCCGAGGACCAAAATTTTGAAATTCGAAAAATGAAAAATTAAAAAGTTCAGAAATTATCTCTCGCGCTATCTCTCACGATATACTCGACTTTTTTGTCCGTCGATTTTTTTCGTTCAAATTCTCAGTAAATACTAATTCAGCCATTCTAAATCGATTGGCGTTCGCAGAATTGGTTTATCTCTAACCGTTCTCGAGTTGGTCAGCTCTGAATCAGGTTTCAAACGGTTTTTTTGGCGCCAAAAATATTTCTGATCAGTTTTCGACATTTTCGTTCAAAGATTCGGAATCAGCACGTCAATATACGTCCGAGGACTAAATTTTGAAATTCGAAAAATGAAAAATTAAAAAGTTCAGAAATTATCTCTCGCGCTATCTCTCACGATATACTCGACCTTTTTTGTCCGTCGATTTTTTTCGTTCAAGTTCTCAGTACATACTAATTCAGCCATTCTTAATCGATTATCGTTCGCAGAATTGGTCTATCTCTAACCGTTCTTGAGTTGGTCAGCTCTGAATCAGTTTACAAACGGTTTTTTTGGCGCCAAAAATATTTCTGATCAGTTTTCGACATTTTCGTTCAAAGATTCGGAATCAGCACGTCAAAATACGTCCGAGGACCAAATTTTGAAATTCAAAAATGAAAAATAAAAAAGTTCAGAAATTATCTCTCGCAATATCTCACGATATATTCGACTATTTTGTCCGTTGATTTTTTTCGTTCAAATTCTCAGTAAATAGTAATTAAGTCATTCTAAATGGATTGCCGTTCGCAGAATTGGTTTATCTCTAACCGTTCTCGAGTTGGTCAGCTCTGAATCAGTTTTCAAACGGTTTTTTTGGCGCCAAAAATATTTCTGATCAGTTTTCGACATTTTCGTTCAAAGATTCGGAATCAGCACGTCAATATACGTCCGAGGACCAAATTTTGAAATTCGAAAAATGAAAAATTAAAAAGTTCAGAAATTATCTCTCGCGCTATCTCTCACGATATACTCGACCTTTTTTGTCCGTCGATTTTTTTCGTTCAAGTTCTCAGTACATACTAATTCAGCCATTCTAAATCGATTATCGTTCGCAGAATTGGTCTATCTCTAACCGTTCTTGAGTTGGTCAGCTCTGAATCAGTTTACAAACGGTTTTTTTGGCGCCAAAAATATTTCTGATCAGTTTTCGACATTTTCGTTCAAAGATTCGGAATCAGCACGTCAAAATACGTCCGAGGACCAAATTTTGAAATTCGAAAAATGAAAAATTAAAAAGTTCAGAAATTATCTCTCGCGCTATCTCTCACCATATACTCGACTTTTTTGTCCGTCGATTTTTTTCGTTCAAATTCTCAGTAAATACTAATTCAGCCATTCTAAATCGATTGGCGTTCGCAGAATTGGTCTATCTCTGACCGTTCTTGAGTTGGTCAACTCTGAATCAGTTTACAAACGGTTTTTTTGGCGCCAAAAATATTTCTGATCAGTTTTCGACATTTTCGTTCAAAGATTCGGAATCAGCACGTCAAAATACGTCTGAGGACCAAATTTTGAAATTCGAAAAATGAAAAATAAAAAAGGTCAGAAATATCTCTCGCGCTATCTCTCACGATATACTCGACTTTTTTGTCCGTCGATTTTTTTCGTTCAAATTCTCAGTAAATACTAATTCAGCCATTCTAAATCGATTGGCGTTCGCAGAATTGGTCTATCTCTAACCGTTCTTGAGTTGGTCAGCTCTGAATCAGTTTACAAACGGTTTTTTTGGCGCCAAAAATATTTCTGATCAGTTTTCGGCATTTTCGTTCAAAGATCCGAAATCAGCACGTCAAAATACGTTAGAGGACAAAAATTTGAAATTCGAAAAATGAAAAATTAAAAAGTTCAGAAATTATCTCTCGCGCTATCTCTCACCATATACTCGACTTTTTTGTCCGTCGATTTTTTTCGTTCAAATTCTCAGTAAATACTAATTCAGCCATTCTAAATCGATTATCGTTCGCAGAATTGGTCTATCTCTAACCGTTCTTGAGTTGGTCAGCTCTGAATCAGTTTACAAACGGTTTTTTTGGCGCCAAAAATATTTCTGATCAGTTTTCGACATTTTCGTTCAAAGATTCGGAATCAGCACGTCAAAATACGTCCGAGGACCAAATTTTGAAATTCAAAAATGAAAAATAAAAAAGTTCAGAAATTATCTCTCGCAATATCTCACGATATATTCGACTATTTTGTCCGTTGATTTTTTTCGTTCAAATTCTCAGTAAATAGTAATTAAGTCATTCTAAATCGATTACCGTTCGCAGAATTGGTCTATCTCTAACCGTTCTTGAGTTGGTCAGCTCTGAATCAGTTTACAAACGGTTTTTTTGGCGCCAAAAATATTTCTGATCAGTTTTCGACATTTTCGTTCAAATATTCGGAATCAGCACGTCAAAATACGTCCGAGGACCAAATTTTGAAATTCAAAAATGAAAAATAAAAAAGTTCAGAAATTATCTCTCGCAATATCTCACGATATATTCGACTATTTTGTCCGTTGATTTTTTTCGTTCAAATTCTCAGTAAATAGTAATTAACTCATTCTAAATCGATTGCCGTTCGCAGAATTGGTTTATCTCTAACCGTTCTCGAGTTGGTCAGCTCTGAATCAGTTTTCAAACGGTTTTTTTGGCGCCAAAAATATTTCTGATCAGTTTTCGACATTTTCGTTCAAAGATTCGGAATCAGCACGTCAAAATACGTCTGAGGACCAAATTTTGAAATTCGAAAAATGAAAAATAAAAAAGGTCAGAAATTATCTCTCGCGCTATCTCTCACGATATACTCGACTTTTTTGTCCGTCGATTTTTTTCGTTCAAATTCTCAGTAAATACTAATTCAGCCATTCTAAATCGATTGGCGTTCGCAGAATTGGTCTATCTCTAACCGTTCTTGAGTTGGTCAGCTCTGAATCAGTTTACAAACGGTTTTTTTGGCGCCAAAAATATTTCTGATCAGTTTTCGGCATTTTCGTTCAAAGATCCGGAATCAGCACGTCAAAATACGTTAGAGAACAAAAATTTGAAATTCGAAAAATGAAAAATTAAAAAGTTCAGAAATTATCTCTCGCGCTATCTCTCACCATATACTCGACTTTTTTGTCCGTCGATTTTTTTCGTTCAAATTCTCAGTAAATACTAATTCAGCCATTCTAAATCGATTGGCGTTCGCAGAATTGGTCTATCTCTAACCGTTCTTGAGTTGGTCAGCTCTGAATCAGTTTTCAAACGGTTTTTTGGGCGCCAAAAATATTTCTGATCAGTTTTCGACACTTTCGTTCAAAGATTCGGAATCAGCACGTCAAAATACGTCCGAGGACCAAATTTTGAAATTCAAAAAATGAAAAATTAAAAAGTTCAGAAATTATCTCTCGCGCTATCTCTCACGATATACTCGACTTTTTTGTCCGTCGATTTTTTTCGTTCAAATTCTCAGTAAATACTAATTCAGCCATTCTAAATCGATTGGCGTTCGCAGAATTGGTTTATCTCTAACCGTTCTCGAGTTGGTCAGCTCTGAATCACGTTTCAAACGGTTTTTTTCGCGCCAAAAATATTTCTGATCAGTTTTCGACATTTTCGTTCAAAGATTCGGAATCAGCACGTCAATATACGTCCGAGGACTAAATTTTGAAATTCGAAAAATGAAAAATTAAAAAGTTCAGAAATTATCTCTCGCGCTATCTCTCACGATATACTCGACCTTTTTTGTCCGTCGATTTTTTTCGTTCAAGTTCTCAGTACATACTAATTCAGCCATTCTTAATCGATTATCGTTCGCAGAATTGGTCTATCTCTAACCGTTCTTGAGTTGGTCAGCTCTGAATCAGTTTACAAACGGTTTTTTTGGCGCCAAAAATATTTCTGATCAGTTTTCGACATATTCGTTCAAAGATTCGGAATCAGCACGTCAAACTACGTCCGAGAACCAAATTTTGAAATTCAAAAATGAAAAATAAAAAAGTTCAGAAATTATCTCTCGCAATATCTCACGATATATTCGACTATTTTGTCCGTTGATTTTTTTCGTTCAAATTCTCAGTAAATAGTAATTAAGTCATTCTAAATGGATTGCCGTTCGCAGAATTGGTTTATCTCTAACCGTTCTCGAGTTGGTCAGCTCTGAATCAGTTTTCAAACGGTTTTTTTGGCGCCAAAAATATTTCTGATCAGTTTTCGACATTTTCGTTCAAAGATTCGGAATCAGCACGTCAATATACGTCCGAGGACCAAATTTTGAAATTCGAAAAATGAAAAATTAAAAAGTTCAGAAATTATCTCTCGCGCTATCTCTCACGATATACTCGACCTTTTTTGTCCGTCGATTTTTTTCGTTCAAGTTCTCAGTACATACTAATTCAGCCATTCTAAATCGATTATCGTTCGCAGAATTGGTCTATCTCTAACCGTTCTTGAGTTGGTCAGCTCTGAATCAGTTTACAAACGGTTTTTTTGGCGCCAAAAATATTTCTGATCAGTTTTCGACATTTTCGTTCAAAGATTCGGAATCAGCACGTCAAAATACGTCCGAGGACCAAATTTTGAAATTCGAAAAATGAAAAATTAAAAAGTTCAGAAATTATCTCTCGCGCTATCTCTCACCATATACTCGACTTTTTTGTCCGTCGATTTTTTTCGTTCAAATTCTCAGTAAATACTAATTCAGCCATTCTAAATCGATTGGCGTTCGCAGAATTGGTCTATCTCTGACCGTTCTTGAGTTGGTCAACTCTGAATCAGTTTACAAACGGTTTTTTTGGCGCCAAAAATATTTCTGATCAGTTTTCGACATTTTCGTTCAAAGATTCGGAATCAGCACGTCAAAATACGTCTGAGGACCAAATTTTGAAATTCGAAAAATGAAAAATAAAAAAGGTCAGAAATATCTCTCGCGCTATCTCTCACGATATACTCGACTTTTTTGTCCGTCGATTTTTTTCGTTCAAATTCTCAGTAAATACTAATTCAGCCATTCTAAATCGATTGGCGTTCGCAGAATTGGTCTATCTCTAACCGTTCTTGAGTTGGTCAGCTCTGAATCAGTTTACAAACGGTTTTTTTGGCGCCAAAAATATTTCTGATCAGTTTTCGGCATTTTCGTTCAAAGATCCGAAATCAGCACGTCAAAATACGTTAGAGGACAAAAATTTGAAATTCGAAAAATGAAAAATTAAAAAGTTCAGAAATTATCTCTCGCGCTATCTCTCACCATATACTCGACTTTTTTGTCCGTCGATTTTTTTCGTTCAAATTCTCAGTAAATACTAATTCAGCCATTCTAAATCGATTATCGTTCGCAGAATTGGTCTATCTCTAACCGTTCTTGAGTTGGTCAGCTCTGAATCAGTTTACAAACGGTTTTTTTGGCGCCAAAAATATTTCTGATCAGTTTTCGACATTTTCGTTCAAAGATTCGGAATCAGCACGTCAAAATACGTCCGAGGACCAAATTTTGAAATTCAAAAATGAAAAATAAAAAAGTTCAGAAATTATCTCTCGCAATATCTCACGATATATTCGACTATTTTGTCCGTTGATTTTTTTCGTTCAAATTCTCAGTAAATAGTAATTAAGTCATTCTAAATCGATTGCCGTTCGCAGAATTGGTTTATCTCTAACCGTTCTCGAGTTGGTCAGCTCTGAATCAGTTTTCAAACGGTTTTTTTGGCGCCAAAAATATTTCTGATCAGTTTTCGACATTTTCGTTCAAAGATTCGGAATCAGCACGTCAATATACGTCCGAGGACCAAATTTTGAAATTCGAAAAATGAAAAATTAAAAAGTTCAGAAATTATCTCTCGCGCTATCTCTCACGATATACTCGACCTTTTTTGTCCGTCGATTTTTTTCGTTCAAGTTCTCAGTACATACTAATTCAGCCATTCTAAATCGATTATCGTTCGCAGAATTGGTCTATCTCTAACCGTTCTTGAGTTGGTCAGCTCTGAATCAGTTTACAAACGGTTTTTTTGGCGCCAAAAATATTTCTGATCAGTTTTCGACATTTTCGTTCAAAGATTCGAAATCAGCACGTCAAAATACGTCCGAGGACCAAATTTTGAAATTCGAAAAATGAAAAATTAAAAAGTTCAGAAATTATCTCTCGCGCTATCTCTCACGATATACTCGACTTTTTTGTCCGTCGATTTTTTTCGTTCAAATTCTCAGTAAATACTAATTCAGCCATTCTAAATCGATTGGCGTTCGCAGAATTGGTCTATCTCTAACCGTTCTTGAGTTGGTCAGCTCTGAATCAGTTTACAAACGGTTTTTTTGGCGCCAAAAATATTTCTGATCAGTTTTCGGCATTTTCGTTCAAAGATCCGGAATCAGCACGTCAAAATACGTTAGAGGACAAAAATTTGAAATTCGAAAAATGAAAAATTAAAAAGTTCAGAAATTATCTCTCGCGCTATCTCTCACCATATACTCGACTTTTTTGTCCGTCGATTTTTTTCGTTCAAATTCTCAGTAAATACTAATTCAGCCATTCTAAATCGATTATCGTTCGCAGAATTGGTCTATCTCTAACCGTTCTTGAGTTGGTCAGCTCTGAATCAGTTTACAAACGGTTTTTTTGGCGCCAAAAATATTTCTGATCAGTTTTCGACATTTTCGTTCAAAGATTCGGAATCAGCACGTCAAAATACGTCCGAGGACCAAATTTTGAAATTCGAAAAATGAAAAATTAAAAAGTTCAGAAATTATCTCTCGCGCTATCTCTCACCATATACTCGACTTTTTTGTCCGTCGATTTTTTTCGTTCAAATTCTCAGTAAATACTAATTCAGCCATTCTAAATCGATTGGCGTTCGCAGAATTGGTCTATCTCTAACCGTTCTTGAGTTGGTCAGCTCTGAATCAGTTTACAAACGGTTTTTTTGGCGCCAAAAATATTTCTGATCAGTTTTCGACATTTTCGTTCAAAGATTCGGAATCAGCACGTCAAAATACGTCCGAGGACCAAATTTTGAAATTCGAAAAATGAAAAATTAAAAAGTTCAGAAATTATCTCTCGCGCTAACTCTCACCATATACTCGACTTTTTTGTCCGTCGATTTTTTTCGTTCCAATTCTCAGTAAATACTAATTCAGCCATTCTAAATCGATTGGCGTTCGCAGAATTGGTTTATCTCTAACCGTTCTCGAGTTGGTCAGCTCTGAATCAGTTTTCAAACGGTTTTTTTGGCGCCAAAAATATTTCTGATCAGTTTTCGACATTTTCGTTCAAAGATTCGGAATCAGCACGTCAATATACGTCCGAGGACCAAATTTTGAAATTCGAAAAATGAAAAATTAAAAAGTTCAGAAGTTATCTCTCGCGCTATCTCTCACCATATACTCCACTTTTTTGTCCGTCGATTTTTTTCGTACAAATTCTCAGTAAATACTAATTCAGCCATTCTAAATCGATTGGCCTTCGCAGAATTGGTCTATCTCTAACCGTTCTTGAGTTGGTCAGCTCTGAATCAGTTTTCAAACGGTTTTTTTGGCGCCAAAAAAATTTCTGATCAGTTTTCGACACTTTCGTTCAAAGATTCGGAATCAGCACGTCAAAATACGTCCGAGGACCGAATTTTGAAATTCGAAAAATGAAAAATTAAAAAGTTCAGAAATTATCTCTCGCGCTATCTCTCACGATATTCTCGACTTTTTTGTCCGTCGATTTTTTTCGTTCAAATTCTCAGTAAATACTAATTCAGCCATTCTAAATCGATTGGCGTTCGCAGAATTGGTTTATCACCAACCGTTCTCGAGTTGGTCAGATCTGAATCAGTTTTCAAACGGTTTTTTTGGCGCCAAAAATATTTCTGATCAGTTTTCGACATTTTCGTTCAAAGATTCGGAATCAGCACGTCAAAATACGTCCGAGGACCAAATTTTGAAATTCAAAAAATGAAAAATTAAAAAGTTCAGAAATTATCTCTCGCGCTATCTCTCACGATATACTCGACTTTTTTGTCCGACGATTTTTTTCGTTCAAATTCTCAGTAAATACTAATTCAGCCATTCTAAATCGATTGGCGTTCGCAGAATTGGTTTATCTCTAACCGTTCTCGAGTTGGTCAGCTCTGAATCAGTTTTCAAACGTTTTTTTTGGCGCCAAAAATATTTCTGATCAGTTTTCGACATTTTCGTTCAAAGATTCGGAATCAGCACGTCAATATACGTCCGAGGACCAAATTTTGAAATTCAAAAAATGAAAAATTAAAAAGTTCAGAAATTATCTCTCGCGCTATCTCTCACGATATACTCGACCTTTTTTGTCCGTCGATTTTTTTCGTTCAAGTTCTCAGTACATACTAATTCAGCCATTCTAAATCGATTATCGTTCGCAGAATTGGTCAATCTCTAACCGTTCTTGAGTTGGTCAGCTCTGATTCAGTTTACAAACGGTTTTTTTGGCGCCAAAAATATTTCTGATCAGTTTTCGACATTTTCGTTCAAAGATTCGGAATCAGCACGTCAAAATACGTCCGAGGACCAAATTTTGAAATTCGAAAAATGAAAAATTAAAAAGTTCAGAAATTATCTGTCGCGCTATCTCTCACCATATACTCGACTTTTTTGTCCGTCGATTTTTTTCGTTCAAATTCTCAGTAAATACTAATTCAGCCATTCTTAATCGATTGGCGTTCGCAGAATTGGTCTATCTCTAACCGTTCTTGAGTTGGTCAGCTCTGAATTAGTTTACAAACGGTTTTTTTGGCGCCAAAAATATTTCTGATCAGTTTTCGACTATTTCGTTCAAAGATTCGGAATCAGCACGTCAAAATACGTCCGAGGACCAAATTTTTAAATTCGAAAAATGAAAAATTAAAAAGTTCAGAAATTATCTCTCGCGCTAACTCTCACCATATACTCGACTTTTTTGTCCGTCGATTTTTTTCGTTCAAATTCTCAGTAAATACTAATTCAGCCATTCTAAATCGATTGGCGTTCGCAGAATTGGTCTATCTCTAACCGTTCTTGAGTTGGTCAGCTCTGAATCAGTTTTCAAACGGTTTTTTTGGCGCCAAAAATATTTCTGATCAGTTTTCGACACTTTCGTTCAAAGATTCGGAATCAGCACGTCAAAATACGTCCGAGGACCGAATTTTGAAATTCGAAAAATGAAAAATTAAAAAGTTCAGAAATTATCTCTCGCGCTATCTCTCACGATATACTCGACTTTTTTGTCCGTCGATTTTTTTCGTTCAAATTCCCAGTAAATACTAATTCAGCCATTCTAAATCGATTGGCGTTCGCAGGATTGGTTTATCACTAACCGTTCTCGAGTTGGTCAGCTCTGAATCAGTTTTCAAACGGTTTTTTTGGCGCCAAAAATATTTCTGATCAGTTTTCGACATTTTCGTTCAAAGATTCGGAATCAGCACGTCAAAATACGTCCGAGGACCAAATTTTGAAATTCAAAAAATGAAAAATTAAAAAGTTCAGAAATTATCTCTCGCGCTATCTCTCACGATATACTCGACTTTTTTGTCCGTCGATTTTTTTCGTTCAAATTCTCAGTAAATACTAATTCAGCCATTCTAAATCGATTGGCGTTCGCAGAATTGGTTTATCTCTAACCGTTCTCGAGTTGGTCAGCTCTGAATCAGTTTTCAAACGGTTTTTTTGGCGCCAAAAATATTTCTGATCAGTTTTCGACATTTTCGTTCAAAGATTCGAAATCAGCACGTCAATATACGTCCGAGGACCAAATTTTGAAATTCGAAAAATGAAAAATTAAAAAGTTCAGAAATTATCTCTCGCGCTATCTCTCACGATATACTCGACCTTTTTTGTCCGTCGATTTTTTTCGTTCAAGTTCTCAGTACATACTAATTCAGCCATTCTAAATCGATTGGCGTTCGCAGAATTGGTCTATCTCTAACCGTTCTTGAGTTGGTCAGCTCTGAATCAGTTTTCAAACGGTTTTTTTGGCGCCAAAAATATTTCTGATCAGTTTTCGACACTTTCGTTCAAAGATTCGGAATCAGCACGTCAAAATACGTTAGAGGACGAAAATTTGAAATTCGAAAAATGAAAAATAAAAAAGTTCAGAAATTATCTCTCGCGCTATCTCTCACGATATACTCGACTTTTTTGTCCGTCGATTTTTTTCGTTCAAATTCTCAGTAAATACTAATTCAGCCATTCTAAATCGATTGGCGTTCGCAGAATTGGTCTATCTCTAACCGTTCTTGAGTTGGTCTGCTCTGAATCAGTTTTCAAACGGTTTTTTTGGCGCCAAAAATATTTATGATCAGTTTTCGGCATTTTCGCTCAAAGATCCGGAATCAGCACGTCAAAATACGTCCGAGGACCAAATTTTGAAATTCGAAAAATGAAAAATAAAAAAGTTCAGAAATTATCTCTCGCGCTATCTGTCACGATATACTCGACTTTTTTGTCCGTCGATTTTTTCTGTTCAAATTCTCAGGAAATACTAATTAAGCCATTCTAAATCGATTGGCGTTCGCAGAATTGGTTTATCTCTAACCGTTCTCGAGTTGGTCAGCTCTGAATCAGTTTACAAACGGTTTTTTTGGCGCCAAAAATATGTCTGATCAGTTTTCGACATTTTCGATCAAAGATTCGGAATCAGCACGTCAAAATACGTCCGAGGACCAAATTTTTTAAATTCGAAAAATGAAAAATTAAAAAGTTCAGAAATTATCTCTCGCGCTATCTCTCACCATATACTCGACTTTTTTGTCCGTCGATTTTTTTCGTTCAAATTCTCAGTAAATACTAATTCAGCCATTCTAAATCGATTGGCGTTTGCAGAATTGGTCTATCTCTAACCGTTCTTGAGTTGGTCAGCTCTGAATCAGTTTTCAAACGGTTTTTTGCGCCAAAAATATTTATGATCATTTTTCGGCATTTTCGTTCAAAGATCCGTAATCAGCACGTCAAAATACGTCCGAGGACCAAATTTTGAAATTCGAAAAATGAAAAATTAAAAAGTTCAGAAGTTATCTCTCGCGCTATCTCTCACCATATACTCGACTTTTTTGTCCGTCGATTTTTTTCGTTCAAATCCTCAGTAAATACTAATTCAGCCATTCTAAATCGATTGGTGTTCGCAGAATTGCTCTATCTCTAACCGTTCTTGAGTTGGTCAGCTCTGAATCAGTTTTCAAACGGTTTTTTTGGCGCCAAAAATATTTCTGATCAGTTTTCGACATTTTCGTTCAAAGATTCGGAATCAGCACGTCAAAATACGTCCGAGGACCAAATTTTGAAATTCGAAAAATGAAAAATTAAAAAGTTCAGAAATTATCTCTCGCGCTATCTCTCACCATATACTCGACTTTTTTGTCCGTCGATTTTTTTCGTTCAAATTCTCAGTAAATACTAATTCAGCCATTCTAAATTGATTGGCGTTCGCAGAATTGGTCTATCTCTAACCGTTCTTGAGTTGGTCAGCTCTGAATCAGTTTACAACCGGTTTTTTTGGCGCCAAAAATATTTCTGATCAGTTTTCGACATTTTCGTTCAAAGATTCGGAATCAGCACGTCAAAATACGTCCGAGGACAAAATTTTGAAATTCGAAAAATGAAAAATAAAAAAGTTCAGAAATTATCTCTCGCGCTATCTGTCACGATATACTTGACTTTTTTGTCCGTCGATTTTTTTCGTTCAAATTCTCAGTAAATACTAATTCAGCCATTCTAAATCGATTGGCGTTCGCAGAATTGGTCTATCTCTAACCGTTCTTGAGTTGGTCTGCTCTGAATCAGTTTACAAACGGTTTATTTGGCGCCAAAAATATTTCTGATCAGTTTTCGACATTTTCGTTCAAAGATTCGGAATCAGCACGTCAAAATACGTCCGAGGACAAAATTTTGAAATTCGAAAAATGAAAAATTAAAAAGTTCAGAAATTATCTCTCGCGCTATCTCACACCATATACTCGACTTTTTTGTCCGTCGATTTTTTTCGTTCAAATTCTCAGTAAATACTAATTCAGCCATTCTAAATCGATTGGCGTTCGCAGAATTGGTCTATCTCTAACCGTTCTTGAGTTGGTCAGCTCTGAATCAGTTTTCAAACGGTTTTTTTGGCGCCAAAAATATTTCTGATCAGTTTTCGACACTTTCGTTCAAAGATTCGGAATCAGCACGTCAAAATACGTTAGAGGACGAAAATTTGAAATTCGAAAAATGAAAAATAAAAAAGTTCAGAAATTATCTCTCGCGCTATCTCTCACGATATACTCGACTTTTTTGTCCGTCGATTTTTTTCGTTCAAATTCTCAGTAAATACTAATTCAGCCATTCTAAATCGATTGGCGTTCGCAGAATTGGTCTATCTCTAACCGTTCTTGAGTTGGTCTGCTCTGAATCAGTTTTCAAACGGTTTTTTTGGCGCCAAAAATATTTATGATCAGTTTTCGGCATTTTCGCTCAAAGATCCGGAATCAGCACGTCAAAATACGTCCGAGGACCAAATTTTGAAATTCGAAAAATGAAAAATAAAAAAGTTCAGAAATTATCTCTCGCGCTATCTGTCACGATATACTCGACTTTTTTGTCCGTCGATTTTTTCTGTTCAAATTCTCAGGAAATACTAATTAAGCCATTCTAAATCGATTGGCGTTCGCAGAATTGGTTTATCTCTAACCGTTCTCGAGTTGGTCAGCTCTGAATCAGTTTACAAACGGTTTTTTTGGCGCCAAAAATATGTCTGATCAGTTTTCGACATTTTCGATCAAAGATTCGGAATCAGCACGTCAAAATACGTCCGAGGACCAAATTTTTTAAATTCGAAAAATGAAAAATTAAAAAGTTCAGAAATTATCTCTCGCGCTATCTCTCACCATATACTCGACTTTTTTGTCCGTCGATTTTTTTCGTTCAAATTCTCAGTAAATACTAATTCAGCCATTCTAAATCGATTGGCGTTTGCAGAATTGGTCTATCTCTAACCGTTCTTGAGTTGGTCAGCTCTGAATCAGTTTTCAAACGGTTTTTTGCGCCAAAAATATTTATGATCATTTTTCGGCATTTTCGTTCAAAGATCCGTAATCAGCACGTCAAAATACGTCCGAGGACCAAATTTTGAAATTCGAAAAATGAAAAATTAAAAAGTTCAGAAGTTATCTCTCGCGCTATCTCTCACCATATACTCGACTTTTTTGTCCGTCGATTTTTTTCGTTCAAATCCTCAGTAAATACTAATTCAGCCATTCTAAATCGATTGGTGTTCGCAGAATTGCTCTATCTCTAACCGTTCTTGAGTTGGTCAGCTCTGAATCAGTTTTCAAACGGTTTTTTTGGCGCCAAAAATATTTCTGATCAGTTTTCGACATTTTCGTTCAAAGATTCGGAATCAGCACGTCAAAATACGTCCGAGGACCAAATTTTGAAATTCGAAAAATGAAAAATTAAAAAGTTCAGAAATTATCTCTCGCGCTATCTCTCACCATATACTCGACTTTTTTGTCCGTCGATTTTTTTCGTTCAAATTCTCAGTAAATACTAATTCAGCCATTCTAAATTGATTGGCGTTCGCAGAATTGGTCTATCTCTAACCGTTCTTGAGTTGGTCAGCTCTGAATCAGTTTACAACCGGTTTTTTTGGCGCCAAAAATATTTCTGATCAGTTTTCGACATTTTCGTTCAAAGATTCGGAATCAGCACGTCAAAATACGTCCGAGGACAAAATTTTGAAATTCGAAAAATGAAAAATAAAAAAGTTCAGAAATTATCTCTCGCGCTATCTGTCACGATATACTTGACTTTTTTGTCCGTCGATTTTTTTCGTTCAAATTCTCAGTAAATACTAATTCAGCCATTCTAAATCGATTGGCGTTCGCAGAATTGGTCTATCTCTAACCGTTCTTGAGTTGGTCTGCTCTGAATCAGTTTACAAACGGTTTATTTGGCGCCAAAAATATTTCTGATCAGTTTTCGACATTTTCGTTCAAAGATTCGGAATCAGCACGTCAAAATACGTCCGAGGACAAAATTTTGAAATTCGAAAAATGAAAAATTAAAAAGTTCAGAAATTATCTCTCGCGCTATCTCACACCATATACTCGACTTTTTTGTCCGTCGATTTTTTTCGTTCAAATTCTCAGTAAATACTAATTCAGCCATTCTAAATCGATTGGCGTTCGCAGAATTGGTCTATCTCTAACCGTTCTTGAGTTGGTCTGCTCTGAATCAGTTTTCAAACGGTTTTTTTGGCGCCAAAAATATTTATGATCAGTTTTCGGCATTTTCGCTCAAAGATCCGGAATCAGCACGTCAAAATACGTCCGAGGACCAAATTTTGAAATTCGAAAAATGAAAAATAAAAAAGTTCAGAAATTATCTCTCGCGCTATCTGTCACGATATACTCGACTTTTTTGTCCGTCGATTTTTTCTGTTCAAATTCTCAGAAAATACTAATTAAGCCATTCTAAATCGATTGGCGTTCGCAGAATTGGTTTATCTCTAACCGTTCTCGAGTTGGTCAGCTCTGAATCAGTTTACAAACGGTTTTTTTGGCGCCAAAAATATGTCTGATCAGTTTTCGACATTTTCGTTCAAAGATTCGGAATCAGCACGTAAAAATACGTCCGAGGACCAAATTTTTTAAATTCGAAAAATGAAAAATTAAAAAGTTCAGAAATTATCTCTCGCGCTATCTCTCACCATATACTCGACTTTTTTGTCCGTCGATTTTTTTCGTTCAAATTCTCAGTAAATACTAATTCAGCCATTCTAAATCGATTGGCGTTTGCAGAATTGGTCTATCTCTAACCGTTCTTGAGTTGGTCAGCTCTGAATCAGTTTTCAAACGGTTTTTTGCGCCAAAAATATTTCTGATCAGTTTTCGACATTTTCGTTCAAAGATCCGGAATCAGCACTTCAAAATACGTCCGAGGACCAAATTTTGAAATTCGAAAAATGAAAAATAAAAAAGTTCAGAAATTATCTCTCGCGCTATCTGTCACGATATACTCGACTTTTTTGTCCGTCGATTTTTTCTGTTCAAATTCTCAGTAAATACTAATTAAGCCATTGTAAATCGATTGGCGTTCGCAGAATTGGTTTATCTCTAATCGTTCTCGAGTTGGTCAGCTCTGAATCAGTTTACAAACGGTTTTTTTGGCGCCAAAAATATTTCTGATCAGTTTTCGACATTTTCGTTCAAAGATTCGGAATCAGCACGTCAAAATACGTCCGAGGACCAAATTTTGAAATTCGAAAAATGAAAAATTAAAAAGTTCAGAAATTATCTCTCGCGCTATCTCTCACCATATACTCGACTTTTTTGTCCGTCGATTTTTTTCGTTCAAATTCTCAGTAAATACTAATTGAGCCATTCTAAATCGATTGGCGTTCGCAGAATTGGTCTATCTCTAACCGTTCTTGAGTTGGTCAGCTCTGAATCAGTTTTCAAACGGTTTTTTGCGCCAAAAATATTTATGATCATTTTTCGGCATTTTCGTTCAAAGATCCGTAATCAGCACGTCAAAATACGTTCGAGGACCAAATTTTGAAATTCGAAAAATGAAAAATAAAAAAGTTCAGAAATTATCTCTCGCGAGATCTTTCATGATATACTCGACTTTTTTGTCCGTCGATTTTTTCCGTTCAAATCCTCAGTAAATAGTAATTGAGCCATTCTAAATCGATTGGCGTTCGCACAATTACTTTATCTCTAACCGTTCTCGAGTTGGTCAGCTCTGAATCAGTTTTCAAACGGTTTTTTTGGCGCCAAAAATATTTCCGATCAGTTTTCGACATTTTCGTTCAAAGATTCGGAATCAGCACGTCAAAATACGTCCGAGGATTAAATTTTGAAATTCGAAAAATGAAAAATAAAAAAGTTCAGAAATTATCTCTCGCGAGATCTCTCATAATATACTCGACTTTTTTGTCCGTCAATTTTTTTCGTTCAAATTCTCGGATATTACTAATTCGTTCATTTTGAATCGATTGGCGTTCGCAGAATTGGTCTATCTCTATATATAAATAAAATAATAAAATTTCAGATATTGACAGTTTTTTTTAATCTACACAGCTACGGCCCACTTACTTTTGATCCAATTGATGACATTTTAAGCAAATTATGCACATTCATTTCTAAAACACATACATTTTCCTGCGGCATATTTCCTTCAGATAAATCTCATGTTCGTGAAAGAATGCTCCCCTGTGATTTTCCCGGCAGCATCCGAATGCAATGAATTATGATGAGCATTGCGGGAAATGGCAGTGGCTGACTAGATGTAATTTTGGCCAGCATTGTCGGGAATAGGAAATTATCAGGAACTCGATGTTGCTGGAGAGGTTCTTTTCTGCTGTAATTGAAAAAAAAAAGAACTAGGTTTGTGCCACAAGGACTTTATTCCGGTTGATGGAAAACGGTGGAAAGCGGATAATGAGTTTTTCTCTAGCTTATTCTTGAATAAAGTAGATTTTCGTGTCGGGTTGTGAACAAAGGCTAATCGGTTTCGAATTGCTGGAAAAACGTATCAATCCAGCAGTAGATCATAAGGCGCGATGATGTCAATGAAAGATTATCAAGTGAAAAATATGGAAATCTCTTGTTGTAGTTGTCGATGAAGTTTGGCATCAAGCTGTTCTAGTTGAAGTAAACGATATAGTGCAACCTATCTATCTGACAGTTTCCCTTCAAAAACTAGCCAGTCCTATTCGAGATCCACATCGAATGTTTCACATGCGATTCATTTTCAGGGATTATTGTGTTTTGAAAGTGCCGCCAAATTTAATTTTGCACTATATCGTTTACTTCAACAGTATGAATAAATCATCATATTCATTTTGATATTCGACCACTTTCATAACGGTGAGATTTGTTGAAGCTGCGTACACATTCAGGCGAATAAAAGAGTACAACTGACGTATTCATTTGCTTTCATTACACCGCTTTGTTATTCGGTGTAAGGAAAAAACGTTTTCCTAAATGCAAATCCAGGCCAGGCAGGCAGGCAGGCCAAAGATATCGTCAATTTCAACCGAGCAAGATCGAAGACACTGATTAACCTCAGCTAAACTAGTCTACAGACAATAACAGGATTTCTAACGGGGCATTGCAGACTCAAAGAACGCCTAAGGAAGCTAGGCTTAGAGGAGGACAGCACCTGTAGATTCTGTGGGGAACGTCCAGAAACACCCCACCATATATTGATGGAGTGTTACGCTGTACATCATAAAATATTGAATGTACTGGGATCACACCAGCTGACTGTGGGAGAAATACCACCGGTAGAGTCCCTCAAAATCCTAAAATTCCTGAAGGAATTAAGGCTTGAAGGACTGTTGTAAACAAGAAGACCTTGTGATAGCAGAAGAAGACGGGACACAATAGTTCTAATCAGGTCGCAGCGCATCGGTCACCATCCATACCTACCAATACCAAATGCATATCCAAACCAAATCAATAAGGTTCAGTATTTAAATGTGCTCAACAAATACGTACAATCGAGGGTGGCGCGAGACCACCCTTAATAAACTGATGTTTGTCACACGTCCGCGAATTCTCACTATCTTCCACTTTTCTATTCCTTTCCAAAACAGGCGAGATATTCAACAATTGAACAATTCTCGTCAGTAATTTGTATGATGTCGAGCTTGGTGTAACAAGTCTACAATATAACATGGAATATCCATTCGTAATGTCATGATAATTTCGCCTGGCTAGGACAAAATACACGTCAAAAAGATATGAGTTCTTTCGATATAAGAACCGAAATTATACAAGGTACAACATCATTACATAAGAGTGCCGATTGTTACAATGTCTTGGAAAAATTGAAGTGTATTTAGATAACCCATCTTCATTACCAACAAAAAGAGTTTTGTAGGCTGGTCCATCAGTATCTATCAAGTTAATTCTAGCCCTTCATATAAGGGGCTGCAATTTTTCTGGGTTTTCCTACAGCATACAAAGCAAATACGCCAGTACATATGACATATGACATATGATGACCATCAGGAGCGCTGATGATTTTCATTCCTCACTGCTTTTCCTCGATGAGGTTATGCGATAAAAAGGTTGTGCCACTTTAAGACGACGATGTAGTCTCTGCCCCGAATATTTTTACACCGGCATGTTTCAGAAATATAGCAACGTTGTTTCTTCAAGCAACAAGTAGTTGTGAAAACACGGCTGAAAGTTTCATGAATCGCCTGCAAGAGCACCGTACCTATCGTCCCACTCTCAATTATCGTGGGAAAATTTGGCGACAGACCAACGCATTAACAACTAAATTCAACAGAAAACCACTATAGATATGTCGCAATGCAGATAAGTTGGCATTATTCTGAACCCAATTGAGGACACGATTCACGTGAATAGAAAAGTATCTATATTTATCTATGGTTGAGTGCTGTTTCAGTGTTTTCTTGTATTGTTTCCACGCTGGACAATGCTAGTAGGCGATGTTTTCCCGCGATTTCTGATGTAAAGTATGTCGAATTTGGCTGATTGAGCCATTGAATATGAACTGAGTAGGAAAGGGAAAATAACAGTTGGGAATTTTGATTATGACTGGAATGGAATGATTGGAATGTTCTATATCCTAGAAATGGAGTGGTTTAAAATCACAGTGAGTTAGAGTGATGTTTGATTTATGTAATTCTGAGATTCTACCTAACCAGGGAAAAGAAAAGTACTAAGCAAATGGGTGAAGTATACAAGGCTCAACACTTATCATCCTTGCACAACAGGAAAGAGCCTAGCAGACCTCCTTTCTTGGAAGTAAGATAATTGCCAACTAAAGGTGTGAAACATTGTACGTTGCACAACCAGAGGGCAGGACTACTCCTCCGATGTTCAATACCACCCTCAAGGTGAAACAGGTTCGTTTTTGGAACAAGGAGCAAAGTTGGCTACTGGCGGTACTGTTGCATAATAGACCAGCTCAGCTTGGCATACAAATTACTACGCTGGAATTGGAGAAATTACTTTTTCTCACAAGCTCACACTATACTCAATTACTCTTCTGGGAAAAAGAGGGTACACACAGGCTTTTTCCATCGACTTGTCCTGAAGCTTCACCTGTCAACAACCCGCGTTTTTTCAACTTTCGAGTGGCGGCTTTGTGGGTAAATGGCATGTGGAGGTCTATCCATAATGGGTCACTAGGAATCTTAGAACCTCTTTCTGTGGACTTCAGATTCCTGGTTCACGTGGATCAAAAGCAAGCTAGGATTTTCAGGCCAAAGAAATCGAATTCTTCACGACATGGAAATTATCGAAACATCCTTTTTTCCTATAAATACCCGGACCAAGCCCATGAGAAGCGAGTTCATCTGGGACCTTCCACCAGGCAACCATTCACATTGGACCTGAATTATTCCTCGCCACCAACATTGACGGAAAGATGGAGTCACCTACAAGATTGGACGAAACGCCACCAGAGCAAGGAAGCACAGGTCCGTGAGAATTTGGAACCAAGTATCTTGAAGTAACACATTGACCTTCATAAACTTCTTTCAAAATTCAAACTCAAATTCAAATTCAGAGTTTTTAAAAGTGAAAATATCTACTCATTGACTAATCAGAAATGTCCTATGGTAGTATCCCCAGTGTGTCATGGTTCGGAAATGCTTATTTCAGAAAAATCTTATCCGGGTTGTCTTTCCTATCTGACGCTAAATTGTAAAACATCCAATCCCACTAAAGGAAAATCGATGGCACCATTCAATTTTCTTTGGAATCTTTCTGTCGAAGAAACCCGTTTCAAGTGGATTACTAAAATTTTCTTATGCTTATGAATTGATATGGATTCTCGTCACCATCCAGAATGGATCGAAAGTGACTGGACAGTGACCACAATAAGTACATTTTGATGTAAATTTTAACTGGCCAACGAACTTATCTCAATTTTGGAATTATCCGTCCTCAAGTATCTTGACCATGATGATTACAGCCTTCTTTCTGTCACTTAATTCCTCATCTATCTCTGTCTAAATGTAGACCCTTTAACAGGAATCGTAAGAATTCCTGAGCATCTTCCTGGGCATACCCGATGAAACAAGGAGCAAATTTTTGGATTTGACTTTTCAAGGAGACTATATTCACAATTCTATCTGACGAATCTTCTGAGCAAAGTTCCTTGATCACCTCGGCAAATGCTTTTATTAAAGCTCCCTCCCTAGATATGCCAGGGTTTATATCCCTTGTGTAGGCGTCTTTTATCAAATACTTCAATAACCATCTTGTGTTCGATAAACATTGGATAACACTGTTCATGAAGCATTTGTTACCAATAATTTTCAACCCATTAAGACCGAAAGTTTTGACAATACTATGTTCTACGAAACTGATGGTGTTGAAGCTGTTTGTGCCCTGTTTTCCATTGCTATCATCTGTCAAAATTCATTTTGTCGAAATTCTTTTGTTATTGCAAAAATGTTCATCAAGCAGATGCAGCCATTTTCCTGCATAATATTATTGCTCAATTTCATTTTCCTTTGTGATATCGATATCAATATATCAAATAATCGTATTAACATGATGCTTATCAGATTCACATGTTTCAAATGCACTGTCGAAGGCAACGTATCATTTCCCCAAAGTTGAATAAACTCATTTAGTAGCGCTACTGCTGTTCGTGCTTCCGTGTTATTATTTCCAAACCATGTCATTACTCACCGTCTTGTTCATATTTACAATTGATTTTCTTCTCAAAGTCTCCTTCAGAGTTGGCTTGCAGAATAGTTGGAAAGCGGAGTTTAACTTCGAAGGTCGCGAAAGTTCTCTCAAAATAGCTCGAGCATATGTTGAAGTGTACTTCCGTGTTCTTTCTTTTCATCTTTCCATGGATCGATCCGATACTACTTGAATGTGAAGTAGTATAAAATTAGAAGCCGCTGGCGGTTGGGAAAGAGTTCCGAAACACGCTTTGAATCTCCGGCAGACTGATTTATTCGCGTTTATGAATTTATGAACATGTCGCCAATACTTTTGCCAGTGGTTGAATATTCAGTAAATTATTTGTTTTTAGGTTTGTATTTGATTCATTGTTCTGTTTGTTTCACAGAGATTGATTCTTCTACCTTACATAGTTTTATTCCTAGTTATTTAGTTACGTACCAAATTTTATCCTTATTTTTTATCTGTCTACCTTTTATTGACGAGTGTAAACATTGCGCAATGTAGTAACACAATA
Organism: Chrysolina haemoptera; assembly: GCA_958298965.1. Lineage (NCBI taxonomy): Eukaryota > Metazoa > Arthropoda > Insecta > Coleoptera > Chrysomelidae > Chrysolina > Chrysolina haemoptera. The sequence continues at coordinate 26,094,499 of OY282593.1, forward strand.
AAAAAAAAAAAAAAAAAAAAAAAAAAAAAAAAAAAAAAAAAAACTCATATAAGTGATGAAGGTAGCGCGCGAGGATCGAAAACAAACATCAATATCAGCAGCCGACGCATGTAAGCTCGCATCAAAGCTGCGGAGACTGAGATCCTCCTGTAGCTGCACAAGGATAAGCCAATGCATGGGGTCTTCTTCAAGAACATTGAAGGCTTATCCAAAAACCTGACCTTTGCTTTCCTCAGGTCAAATGAGCTGAAGTCGGAGACCGAGGGATTCATAATGGCCTGCCAGGATGGTGTCTTCAACATCCTGGTCTACCGTAGCCGCGTGATGGGTATAGAAATCCCCGACACTAGATGCAGAGCGTGTCGTGGGGCGCCTGAGACCCTTATGCGTTTGCTGTCAGCATGTCCAGCATATGCGGTCTCAGCCTATATCCACAGGCATGACGCGGCTCTACGAGTGTTGTACTACCATCTACGACACTCGTACGGTATAGACGAGACACTGGTGTTGCCTTATGCTCCGGGTGATATTGAGTCCGTTGTGAAGAATGAGGAGTGCCGAATATATTGGAACTACTCATTCCCTATACCCTCAGGCAAGTACAAGCCAATAAGCCTGATGTAGTCCTTCTCGCCCATCAAAGTAAGACGTTTTTTCGTCATGGAGTTTTCGGCTCCTGGCGAAACGAACGTCGTCCGAAGAGAGGAGGAGAAACGGACTAAATATCGAGACTTACTCTGTGAACTCCGCAGGCTCTACCCAAATCATTCTGTTAAAATGGTGATTCTTATTATAGGGATGCTTGGTGGTAATATGGACACACTGCTCTCGAACTTGAAAATCATACCGGCTTGCCGTAATATGGCAGAAATCTTAGCCGGACGAATACAGAAGGCCGTCATTCTTGGTTCACTGCGTCTGAGCACTCCGAACGTATCGGGGCTTCGGAAACAGGGCCTGACTGGAACATCCTTTCAGGAAAAAAATAATAATAAATTTTATTGGCAGGAAAAACTGCAAAATTACACATTACCCCGTCAAATGGCAGGATTCAATTTCTGACCATACCACAAGTGATACAGTCAGACCTTGCTCTTCCCTCCAACCAAATCTGACCTTTCCATGATCAGTATCTGAAAACACAACGAAAGCGAGAATCCTGTGTCATTTCAACAACGAACAAAAAGCGCACCCCTTAATACTTTTTCTTTCATTGTGTTCTTTGACAACGATACGGCGGAAGAGGAAGAACATTAGGAATGTGCCCAGCCGATTCACGCTCACACTTCAACTGATCCTAACAGCTACGAATTGTCGCGACAAAGTAATTGTTCCGTCGTATTTGTCGATTTTTTCCGTTCGTCCGATTCGTTTTATGTGCCACGGAATGATCGCAACGTCCGCGTCCCACCAAAAGGGATGGATCGTAAAGTTTAGTACGCCATTACGCGGAGTTTACATGGTATTTCACTCCGGTCCGTGGTGTGGTATGAATAGAATGCGGCTCAATAAAACGGTTTGAATGTTGGTGAAGACTGTCTGGGACTCTGGGTTGACGTTGACATGTAAATCGTTGGATTTGTGTTCGAATGATTTCCACTTCAGAGTAATAAAAGACCACAGAGATGCCTTGTCCATCCTTGTCTTGAAGTAAACATAACTTTGTTTGTTTACAAGCGAGGGGGCCTTAAACATGTCAAGTCCGTATTCATTCGGGTAGTTTCGTGTATGCCCGCTCATTTCATTCGGATCAAGTAGTCATTCTTCTTTGTATTAGGGTCCTTCATACTCTAAATGTAAACAAACTGTCGATAACATTTCACCCCCCTCGCCCACAAGTTGTATAGAAAAGGATAGTTCGTGTTCACTTCAAAACAGGTATTTGTGTAGGTATAGGCAGGGCATCTCTTTTATTACTCTGAGATTTCCACTTGAAGACGACTGTTGACTCCAACAAAACAAGTCTGAAAAAACTCAGTTTTAATACTCTTTCATTGTTTATTTCGTCGTTTTTACAACATGAATGTATAGTTACAGAGTAACTAATGCAAAGACAATAAATTTTGTGGAAATTTTAATCGTTTTTTACCTTAGTGTCAAAGCTACAGTGTCATTACTCATCCTCTCATAGTTGGATTCGTTCTCTCGTTACTGCCAAAAAACGAGGGATGAAGGATGAGATCCATCAATAAATTCCATCCCCATGCTGTCATACTTGCCTTGCCAATCATAACCATCATAACTTTGTCATAATCACACGATATATCAAACACCTTATCAGAATCCAAAAGGTTTCGAATTACGTGGTTTATTATCTTTCTATTTTTGATTAATGTCTCATTTCCGCGTGGAAACACGATTAATGAAACGACATGCGACCATCTGTTTTAACACTGCTTAAATATCCGTCATATTAATATAATATATATGTTCCGATACATGTGTTTTGATGTTTGATGTACATGCAACAGTCCTAGGGCCAGCGATAGCAGAGGCCAGTATTTAGAATGGAATGTTTTTATTTTCAGAAGGCACAGTTCATGCGATCTTTTTTTATAAGAATAGGAAATTACACTAGTAATTTTTTGTATATATTTTTTTTCAAGTACCTACAAGTCAGACTTCGTGAAAAGAAATTTTTGAATTTTTATTTTTTTATTGTATTTGATCCAGAAAAAAAAAAGAATTGAAGGAGAATTCAAGCACTAGCTATTTTCGCGCGAACTATTACCGGTATTTCATTGGACGAATATAGATGACGTCAAAGTCTCCCCATATATTGCACGTCTGGAATCAAAACAAAGGGTGCCTTCCCATGAAATTAAACTAAATAAACTAAACTAAAACTAAAACTAAAACAAAATGCAGAAAATGTAAAAAGTACGCTATAATCTGGCATCCTAGCACACAAAACCACCTATAACACCTACAAGCGAACTGTTAGGCCAGCAAACAATAACATCCTCTTGTAGGAAATTTTCGTAGCCTTCTTTCTATATACCTATGTATTTAACGAATGTGTCTCGTTATGGTCGCAAAATACGCAAAAATGTAAAAAGTACGCTACAATCTGGATCCTAGCACACAAAACCATCTATAACCTCTAGAAGCGAACTATAGGCGAGCAACCGATAACATTTTCTTGTAGAAAAGTTTCTTAGCTTCCTTTATATATACCTATGTATTTAACGAATGTGTCTCGTTATGGTCGCAAAATGAGGAAAATGTAAAAAGTACGCTACAAATCTGGGATCGTAGCACACAAAACCACCTATAACACCTAAAAGCGAACTGTTAGGCCGGCAAACAATAATATCCTCTTGTAGGAAATTTTCGTAGCTTTCTCTCTATATACCTATGTATTTAACGAATGTGTCTCGTTATGGTCGCAAAATGCGGAAAATATAAAAAGTACGCTACAATCTGGCATCCTAGCACACAAAACCACCTATAACACCTACAAGCGAACTGTTAGGCCAGCAAACAATAACATCCTCTTATAGAAAATTTTCTTAGCTTCCTTTCTATATACCCATATATTTAACGAATGTGTCTCGTTATGTTCGCAAAATGCGAAAAATATCGAAGGCGCGCTAGGACCCGGCATCCTAGCACATAACACCGCCATAAAAAAATACTTCCGAAAATTCTAGAATTTTTTTTCAATATTTTTCCCGTATTCTACGCCATTGACTTAGTATATCAGTTAATTTTCGAAGACATTTTGACAAAAAATGTTTTTTCGGCTGCTATCACCATTGTTTAAATAAAGCTATCACTACCTATACTTTTATGAAAGTGTCTTTTTATCGTCAAAAAAAGCGAAAATTATAAAACATACGCTACCTACTAAAATTTTTTGTGATACTGAGACCAACGATCAAGCCATTTCTCTATATCTGGTTGTAATATTTTCATTATCTTTCCATTTCTTATTGATCCAGAGAGATCTACATTATTTTTCCCTCATTCCGTTGTGCTGAGACCACTTATGGAAGTTCAATTCAAGCCCTAAGTATAACGAAGTTCTTCCTTTATTTGAAATACAAATGTTCTTTGTATCGACAACATTGATCTATAATAACCTATTTAGTTCCCTTATGGTTATGCAACTTTCCATACCAGCTGTACCGTTGATTGCAGAAATGGTAAATTCGAAACCCTACAATCTGTAAGGCCTTTTCAGTGGGAAATATTTAAACAGGACACTTTTTATAAACTTTTTTATTTTACTATTGAAAGTTTTTGAGCTGTTTGAATATATTTCATTACAAAATGGGCCGGTTTTCTGTTCCTGGTCTCCGAATAAGCGTTGTATACTTACTTCAGTTTTTCAATCTGTAAGGGGTTAGTTAGGTATTTAGTTGTAGAAAATATCAAAATAAGCAATAAGCCTGTGTATTATTCAGACGACCCCCAACAAATCCCTGAGAATAAATAGTATCTGTGCAACGTATTGGATTGTTGTATCGTTTCTTCTCCGATTTCTCCGAATTCGGAAGTTTGCTAAAAATACCAGTTTCTATTTCACAATTTCACGTTGAATCATTTCCTCAAATTTCGAAAGTAGACTCTTTCAAGGAAGTTGACACATCAGACAAAACAAACCGGGTGCGGTAAGCTTTTATATTATTTTATATATTGTACACAATGGTTGGGTGTTTTGCCAAGAATTGTTTCACGTCAAGTCGTCTTTTGAGTTACGGAGAAAAATCGTCGAACAGATTTCAAGAGACGATTTCTATTTATAATTCATGACTCAAGAAGTACCTACTTCGAAGGCATCATCACGAATTTTTATTTTTTTTGGGGTCGTATTGAGAGCTATTACGATGAAAATTCGTTTTCAATAATTAAAAACTGTTGGTCTTCCGTATCGTATAGATTTAAATGGACTACAGTTCAAGGCCAAGCACTTCAATGTACGGTGTTTCTATGATTTTTTTTGATGATAAGTAATCTAGAAGTTAATTGTCTCCATTCAGCCGATTATCTAAAAATCAATTGTCGAATAAAAAAGTGACAGATGCTAAGAAGGATTCGATCTGACTCACATGAAATGAATATTTGGTGTGCAGAAAATCAACTTTTACTGAATTCTAGTGAATCCAGTGACGTCGTCAAATTCTATTTAAAAAAATCGCTAGTATGTTTATTGGAATTTTAGACCTCGAAAAAAATTCGAAGTAGGCCTTGAAAAGTTGATTTTTATTTCGAATTGATGGCACTTGATTAGAACTTTTGATGCTCTATCTATTGAAAAAAAAACTTCTGAATCGGATAATGTGCTCTAAATTTTTAATCCAAAAACTTACAAATTTTGGTTTTCCTAGTAACATATAGATATAGATAAAATCTTACATGAGGAATAGAAATGATCGTAATATGTAATGGGTTATCTTCAGAGACAAGAAACATTGAGCTTGGTGTGCCGCAATGTTCGGTCCTGGGACCGCTACTGTTTTTACTATGTGTTAATGATCTACCACAACATATTGTGGGGGGCTATGTTTGTAGACGATACTATACTACCATAACCATAACTGGGCAAAATGCACAGCAACTCGTCCTTCATCTTCAGCCAAAGTAGGGTTACAACATTAGGAACTACAGAAAAGAGAAATCCTACGTTAGTGATATTGAAAAACAGTAATAATTGTTAAACCTACCAATATGTGGAGGAAAAAATCTATGTAATATCTAAAGTTAATAAAACATTAAAACAAAAAGGTTATATTAGTAATATTTTCCACACCTAATGGCGGATCCCTTAATGTCAGTTCAGTGTTAGATCTGATGAAGAATAACATTTTCAAGAATGATTCTTTATATTAATATAATATATATTAATTTGTCGCCATGCACGTGTTCAAAAAATAAACAAGAGGTTATGAAATTTGACATGAAGTTTGAAGGTTGACATCTGTCATGTGAGACGTACCGATTTAAAGCGAGAGAACTGCCGTTCTATGGTAATATGGTAAAGATAAAACATCAATCATATAACATCAACTGTTTTAAGCTATCAAAATTTGTTTGTTCGTTGAAACATTCAACGTCTCAATTTTTAAATGCCTCATTTATTTCAAGGGTCTCAAGTAGACTGAGCGTTTACCCTTTATCACAGATGTAACATTTTTAAATGGAATAGAGAATATGAATATTTCGAATCAACCAGTGGCTGTGAAAAAGTTTGCGATTCGATCAAAATCAATTTCCTAAATTTTGCTTTCAATTAATTCAATGAATGCATTTTCATGACCTCATGAGTGACTGTGTTGAGAATTCAAGTGATAAATTTTGAGCATATTATACCTTACATCAGAATGATCCATTGTCTAATTTGAAATGGAACATAGAGTAGCGAATTCCATCACCATTATGCCGTAACACATTATTATCCCAACGTATTGTACGTTGTATTTCTGGAATATGTGATAGCTATATCAATAGACTCGTTTCACAATGGGAATCAAACTGATAAATGTAAACACCGCATGATGACTTTGCATAGTAATGTTGTTTCATTCGGAAACTGAATGAAACAAACAAGGTTTGTTTATGAAAACCCAGTATCGAAATAAACATCGTTTGTTTTAAGTCCCACAGGCGATTCAGTAGCGTAGTGTTCCGGAGTCTCCGGTTTATTCCATCAAAATCCTTGTCCATCAAGTGAAGTTCAAAGTTACTACCAGAATCTTGGTTCAGAGCCTCGGATTTAAAATTCCTCAAGTTTTTATGAAAAAAATTAACAATACGATTTATTTGCATACACCCTCTAACCTCATTAAAATCCATGAAACTCATCTTAATATTTCAAAGAATCGGAACGCAATTAGACGTTTGGAATGGATTCCTTGAGGTGGAAGACTATATTTCCTGCAGGAGTTTCAACACATTGACCTGCCCTTTTAATGTTAGAAAAACTACTTGATACTCGAGGTATTCTCTTATAAATAACTATTGATTTTGTGATTAACCTACTTTGAATGGATTTTACGATAGTTTCAAAATTTATTATATGAATAATAACTATTTATTCAGTGTTTTGGCCACTTGAAAATTGTGTACAGGATAAATGATTGTGAAAATCATGCCAAGTTTAATCGATTTTGGTGTATTTCGTTATGTCAGTTGAAACACCATTATCAGATCTGTCTCGCATTTATTGCCGACTTTTGTTTGTTTAAAAGAGAGACAAATTGAGGACAGTAGACAAAAGGTAATGAAAGGAAAAGATGAGGACAGGCGAAAGGAAATGGAAAAAGAGCTGAGGAAAAACAAAAAGGAAAGGAAGAGAGAGCTAAAGAGAGACAAATTCAGAAGGAACGCAGACGGAAGGCAATGAAAGAAAGAGCTGAGGAAAGACAAAAGGAAAAAGAAGAAAGGGGGACAAATGGACGAGGAACGCTGGCAGAAGTTGGAGGGACAGTGGGAAATAGATAAACAATTTAATGACGAATTGCGTCGGAAAGTTTTCCAAAAAAAGGAGAACGACAGATGCCGGAAAAGACAAGAACAGCAGGACCAGTTACAGCAAGTTTTACAAGAACAAGGAAATGAAGAGGTGCAGGGTCAGTTTCTGGAAACTCAGCAGGATCAGAGAGATGAGAGGCGTGAAGAAAAACCAGATGAACAGAACTGGCTTCTGCAAACTTCGCTAGATCAGAAAAGTTAGGGGAATGACGAAAAAACAGAACAGGGCTGGTTGAAGAAAACCTTATGCCAGAAGAGGAAAACAACATAGCTGATGGAACAAAAGGAATGTTAGGACTTTCTTTCAAAACTTCATTTTTTATAAAAAATACTTATTTGATATTAGTTGTCAACAGTTGACGAGTTATAGGCGAAACCATACTTTCATGGCCAAAAGGGTAGTTTCCCTCCAACAGTTTATGAAGGAAAATTTCCGTGCCAATTTATTGGGTTGAAATAATGTATATTTTACTTCAACGACTGCACTATAAGGGAAGTTCCACAAAGCATTATTACGGGTTTTCATGCAAATTTTATTAGGGCTATATCTCTCGGATTCATCTCGACGGCTTTTATAGCGGGTTTAAAACACCGTCATCGTTATATCCCTTAATGTTACCGTTATTTTGATTTAGTTTCCGTTCGAAGGATAAAGTTGTCGTTTCATTGCGAAAGTTCCTCAATCAATTCGATGTCGTTCGGCACAATCTGAAATTTGTCAATCTAATTGAAATAAACCTTGAACGATCAGTTACGATGATGGCATGGGGAATTAGGTGATTGCTTCGCTTGGTTAATCTGAAATTGTTTCAAACTTGCGGAATCTGAACAAGTTTCAACTTTTTTCAGTGACAAAGTAATAAAGAAATAATTCTTAGATGCAGTGCAAGGTAGTAATTTCAGAAAACTTTGCCAAGAATTCATCAAACATAACTTTTGCAACATGTTAACATGTTTTATTCTTGTTGCTAAAATATTGTTACGACGTACTCTGCACGGTAATTACAACGGCTGGGAAACCGTTGCCGTGTACATGTAATTGTAATGATTATTCATATGATTACTCATTGGTGATTTCGGACGGAGTCGGTCGGCAGAGAGAGTCGAGCAGAGTTGAGTGCGGGTACAAAACCACAGTGCTGGTAGTATTTATATTATTCCCAAGTTGTGGACTCCAGTGAGGATTACAAAGAATGGCAAACGCTACAGATATGATTATATTAGTTGGTTTGATTTTCCGTCACAAATTGCATACATTTTCCACTGAGCTGAATAAGCTCCAGTTGTCACCAGTGTTAGATTATATGAATTTTGTGCATTTCTGATATTTCAATAAACAAAAGCGTTGGGAAGCTCATTTACTGTTAAAAAGTCAAGATTCAGTAAACTATCCCGCACCAATAGTCACATGAATGCGTTTTATCGAAAAATCGGAATAGACGTTTTGTTACTGTCCACGTCTACTTTCCAAATCTATTTTTTAAATTTCAATGGGACGACCTCAAACGCATCCAGCTCTACGCGAAAATATTTTCAAAAAAAATTCAAATGAGGATTGTGCGAAAACTATTGATCCGACTGAATCCAGGTTTTGCACATATAAAGTGCACGTCAATAACTACTATCGTGCAAAGTTTCAGCTCTTAATATTGAAAAATGGCAGAGTTATGACAGAGAGAAAAAAAACGAACACAATTTTCCGGTTTTTTCCGCTTTTCTCCGGTTCTAATTATCCTATCAGATCGTTTGACCCGTCGTTCTCCTCGGAATTCAATTTTCTACAGTTCATCCCTTTGCACCGTTAACACTGCTTCAATAGTTTCCATTTTACAATAAAAAACTGAAAAAAAAACGCGATTCTTTGTTGTTTATTGTTTACCTATAACAAATTAAAAAATGGAATTTTCGAGTAGAGGACATGGTGGGAATAAACTGCGGAATGTCCTGCACGGGATGGCACAGGCGGCTTCCAGGTAGTCTTTTTGTCGAGGACAATATCTCTATTGCTCTAGTCTAGTCTAGTCATAACATGTCATTGGTTAGCTCCCATTTTCACATTTATATTTTTGGTGGGATTAGTTGTACCGTCATGATTTACTTCAACACTAGATATATTGACCTCCATGATCCTCCATGCCGGACCCTCGTCAACGATTCGAATATTTCGATCCCTAACGTTTATCCAGGGTAGACCGCATTCAAAATGTCAACCAATCTAAATAGCCCCAGGCTCGCCGTGTCGGATGATCAGAGATCTAGTCATCCTTTCATCAGGTCTCTGTGGTCTCCGTTCCTATATTATTCAAGGCAAGAGCCATGCTTACGCTGGACAGAAGCGTTTTCGTGCTGGGATGATTAATGCGGGGATAACTTTCAACGAAATTGGGTTTGCTGTCTTTATTGGTGAAGTCGTGTACTTACTAAGTTCTGAAAGGAATCTCGCATGACTACAAAGTGTTTCTGAAACTCAGAAAACTAACCAACACCAAAACTTTCAGTCAAGGCGCTATTAATTCCTGATAATTATAACTTTGATTATGGAGCTAACACGCTCACAGTGAAATTGACAGAGTTTCAGTACATTTTTGTATATGTTTAAAAACTATATGTAGTACAGTAACCACAGACAAATGTATGCCACAACTTAAAAATGAATCGTAGCACTTTGAAACTCGGCACCTGACTTCTTGACATCATATATTGTTAGAAAAAAAATTGTTTACCAAAATATCAGGGAGTGGAGCAACGCCGCTCCCAAGAGGTAAACACAGCTAAAAACTCTCTCCGCGGCAAGTATCAGCACAAACTCCGAAAGATCTGGTCGTCAGAACTGTCGGGGAAAAACAAAGTTGCTGCAACTAATATCCTTGCCGTTCCGATCTTACTCTACTCTTTTGGAGTGGTGAAATGGACTCAAGAGGAGCTGCGACAACTCGATGTGGAAACTCGTAAGATGATGCATCTTAATAGGAGCTTGCGTCCTAAATCGTCCGTTCCACGGTTATACTTCCCCAGAAAACAGGGAGGTCGGGGACTTTTGAGTTTGGAGTGTCTACATAACAGAATGGTGCTGGATGGAGCCTGTAAAGTCATCAGGAGTTCAGATTCCCTTCTTTGCATGGCCCGCGACCATGAAAAAGCAGGGATTGGAGCATTTATTTTCAAGGCAGCAATCCGGGCAGCTGATGAACTTGGTCTCGTATTCGACACTGAACGGGCAAACCCAAACTCTGTCACTGAGTTGGAAGCCGTTCAGCAAAAAGTTCACATCAAATCTGCGGAGACTGAGGTCCTTCTGCAGCTGCACTAGGATAAGCCAATGCATGGGGTCTTCTTCAAGAACATGGAAGACCTTGGCTTATCAAAAAATCTGACCTTCGCTTTTCTCAGGTCAAGTGAGCTGAAGTCGGAGTCCAAGCGATTCATAATGGCTTGCCAGGATGGTGTCTTCAACACCCTGGTCTACCGTAGCTGCGTCATGGGTATAGAGATCCCCGACACCAGATGCAGAGCGTGTCGTGGGGCGCCTGAGACCCTTATGCATTTGCTGTCAGCATGTCCAGCATATGCGGTCTCAGCCTATATCCACAGGCATAACAGGGCTCTACGAGTGTTGTACTACCATCTACGACACTCGTAAAGTATAGACGAGACACCGGCGTTGCCTTATGCTCCGGATGATATTGAGTCCGTTGTGAAGAATGAGGAGTACCGAATATATTGGAACTACTCATTCCCCACCCTCAGGCAAATACAAGCCAATAAGCCTGATGTACCATCAAAGTAAGACGATTTTCGTCATAGTGTTTTCGGCTCCTGGCGAAACGAACGAGACTTACTCTTTTAACTCCGCAGGCTCTACCTAAACCATTCTGTTAAAATGGTGGTTCTGATTATAGGGGTCCTTGATGGTATGATGGACACGCTGCTCTCGAACTTAAAAATCATACCGGCTTGTCATAATATGGCAGAAATCTTAGTCGGACGAATGCAGAAGGCCGTCATCCTTGTTCACTCCGTCTGCTCAGGGCACATGATTCTCGGACCCAGTAGTTGCTCACAATCAGTTGCCACTGGAAATGGAGATTTATTCGTGAATTTTGGTGCCCTAACAGACTTTTTGAATGTCTACCTGAGGAAAGAAATAAAATAAAAAATAATTCCAATCGGTTGCAGGGGTAGGCGATTTTTCCAAGAAATTCTGTGACCTCATGATGAGAAAATCATCTCCACCTCCACAAGAATCCAGGCCCAAATGTAAAAATAATGATAAAGTGTCTTTCAGTTCAGTCAGTGACTGCTGAAAATACCCTGTCATTATCCCATCCTCGTCAGGGCTGCCTGGAATTGCGGAAAATCTAGATTCCTATCAGTGTACACTCATACCGAAACCGGCAAATAAACAACCGTGAATCCAGGGAAAGCAGCGGTAGACACGAAGTTCATAAACTGAGAATGAAGAGACCCAAGGCAGAGATATCCAATAACACCCCCAGATTCTTGGTAAAATAGAAATCTCCCGGAGGCCGGATCTATATTTTCCCGTGTTCAGTCTCCGTCGGTGTGAGATGAAAATGCTGTCCGCAAAGGTGGAAATATCGTTCAAGACATGCCGCCAGAGATGCGATCGACGTGAAATATTGAATTAATAATGGTCGTTCAAAATCAGAAGTTACTCCGGTGCTCGACGCAATTTCCAACAGACCTAATCCAGTTATTTATCGAAGGTTGTTTGTAACATGGTTTGGTACATTTTATGTTGAAGTACCCGATGTTATTTGAACGAAGACCATTGTCAAATGATGAGGAATTATAAACTAGTCATACTTGCATAAAAAGTAGTACATACCATAGTAAAATTTTCGTTGGCAAGTCTTCAACAAAAAATAACTAATGCCCCCTACAACCGCTGAATCACATGCGTTAAATTTTAGGCGAATCTTCTGAACGAAATCTTTTTTTTGAGTGTAGATCTCTTAGCCAAAAATTACGAGTTGTATTTCTGATGCAGCTACTGCATCCAGGCAAATATGACCCCATATGCCCTTTTTGCCTTTCCTTGCTCTCCACATATCTACACCTATGTAGCTTTAGGTACCCAATAGATATCCTATATTCAGATATTCTTCAGGATAACCTAGGAGAGGAGTCTGAAGAACCAAGCAGTATTCCGGTTTGTTTACCATCACTGTATAATTTTTTCACTTGTGAGTCTAGTCATATCATTATTAAAAATAATTTTTGTTTTTTATATATTTATTTCATTTGTGAAAACGCCTACGAGACGTCTTTGAGACGTCCGTTGTTACAAATCAGGACATCTTCAAGACATCCTTTTTATGTCCAATTGAAGTCCATAATGGGCCTAAATTGAACCAATTCTGGACATCTTAAAGGCTACTCATATCCAAAAGTGAAGCCCCTAATGGACCCATCAAAAACATTAAATATATTTTGGTTTTCAATAGTGCGCTGGGTTTAAAATAAAGCCAAAAAAATATATCTTCGGACACTGCAGTGCAGAAGATATCATTCCACAGGAAAACCTGGTGAGAAATCTCCAGGAAGTAAAGGTTCTACACAGAACTAACTGCACTTCGGCTGATGGACAGCCCCGGCGAGCAATAATAATAAGAAAAAAAAAATGTCAAACGACAGTTTTTTTTTTAATATCAGAGTTTATGTATAGTCATCATTCATCATAGGAGTTTATGTGAATTAACATCCCTGGTTCGATCTGAAGGTATATTTTATAGGTGTTTCTGCGCCCTCCCTAGTAGGTATGTCTTGTGGCCTGACAGTGATGTCCCAGTGATGTTTTCCTACTAGAAAGATGCGTCCGTCGAAAATCTAAGGCATTTCCTGAGAGGCTCTATTTTGGTAATGGTATGATCATGAGATTCCTTTGAGATGTAATGAGTAGTACGTCTCATGACGTACTGAAGCGACATCCCATGGTGTCCTAGGTATATTTCCGGAATATCAAGAATGAAGAAGAAGATGAAAGAAGATGAAAGAAGAAGAAGATGAAAGAAGAAGAAGATGAAAGAAGATGAGAGAAGAAGAAGAAGAATGTACTTGTGTTGTTGAGTTCTTTACTTCTAACTTCTTTCCACTTGTTACCTTTAAATGCAGGTCAATATGTCCGTACTCTCTAAGTGGTTTGTGACTTCTTGCTGGATCTTTTCAACTTCAAACCTCCTATATTTTTTATATTGTCGTGACTATTTTCATTCTGAGAATTACCATGATTTTTTATGGTTTGCTGGACGAGCAGGGCTCTGCAATGATTTAGCATGTGAAGAGATTGAATCCAGCCATTTGTTAGGTTATGTGTACCGAGTAAATAGGCAATAGAATGGTAATGCCAGAAAACTCAGCAATTCGTGGAGATCCTGATACGGGTCCACTAAACTTTATTAAACCCAAACCTAAACCTGACCTACCTGACATACTTCCATTTGGTCGACATTATAGGATGAACAAACAAATTATTGAGAACTTCAACTTGAGTTGCTTCCCCCGATCGCAAAATATTCAACGACTCCGTGATTTTTCTTAGGTCACGGTAAATTTAAACGAAAACTTCATCCCCAATCGCTAACACAACTTTTGTTCCGACTGGAATAATTAAGTCAGCTTAGGTCTGTCGGCAACTTGTTAAATATTCATTAATCCTAGTATATTTCAATTACATTATTCAAAATTCTCCATTTGTTGATAATACTCTTCAAAGCCAAGGGAATTACAGATACAGTATAAATTCAGTTGAATTCGCAACTTTAAGGTTCGTTGACTAATTTTTCATGCAGTATTACTGTTATTAACTGCGTAGTCGTGAGTCAAAAATGACAGGATAGTGTGTTAGAGGAGATTTGAATTGTTTCAGAGAAAATGAAGGGTTTTTCCAATTATTTCAATCAACTGACAGGAAACGTTCGAAAAGTTCCTTTAGTTTTCCCAGAGATGTATTAGATGGTTTGTTTGCTGAAAACTCATTGTTAGCATTCTTTAGTAAGATATTTGACAAAATGTTCAGAATGATTTCGAAATGTTCTTATACAATGACGTACGTGTTGGTGACAAGCACAAATTAGTTATTCATGCAAGTTTCTTGCACTAACTTTTGTATTTTTTCCTGTTATGAAATTATGTCATTTCGTCCAGCACGCCCAATTCCACATGTAAAATGTTTAATTATTCCACATGGTGTAACAAATCACATCACTTATTTATTCTATTCCGTGACCATCAGCGTGGCATACAACAATTATTTGGTGAGATAGTATTATATCGAATGCGAATGCAAGCCTATTTCATATTTTGTAAAAGATTATACTACTAAAGGTACGTTCGCATGCGAATGTCGTCTGCGACCTAATAGCCGCGAGAACATCGTTAGCGCTTTGTTTATCTGCCTGTTTTCTTACCTGCTACTGGATCGCTTGTGCTGGCGAACGAGTCGCGGCTACTCGGTCGCGGTCGCTAGACCGTGGAGAAAAACGTACCTTTAGATATTACAGGAAGAGGATTTTACAAATGACTATGGTGGATGTTGAGGTAACCGCTATATCTGATGGTGACAAGACGGTTGTAATGTGGTGGCATGATGTACTTTCACAGAAAGTGAATGTAATAATGAATAACGCTGTATATCAGCAACAAACGTGAAAAAAATTAATAATAACTCCATTCGTCAGATCCAGAAGTGTGAGTGAATTTCAACAAAATAATTGAATATCAAGAAAAGTATACTTTGAAACACAAAGACCAACCAATAAATTCTGTACGATACGCAGTCTTTGGAGAAACTTTTGAAACTGATATTTCTCACGTCTCCAAAGTTGAATAGCAGAGAATTATTCCCAGGACATCCTCTGCTTTGTCAAGTGTGGAATATATTAGGCTATTCGTCTTCATTTTGGCATCATTTGCAAAAAAGTTTTGGAATTTATAGCCCATCGTTCGCACATATATCTGACTTGCATTCCACTCCAATTTGAATGAAGTGAATAATTTAAGGTGGCAGGAAAAACACCATCAGCAAATTTTTTATGCAAATATATGACGAAAGTTCCAGCAGCCTCACAGTGGTAAAATAAGGCTACACAAATCTGTGACATCATTACAACCATTGGAAGAAAGAGATCAACCACAATAAAAAAAATCCTGCACGCTAAATTGAGTTTCAATTGAGTTTCAGTTGAATTTCAGTTGTGTTCACAAATCGGCAGTAGATGAACACGCGCTTAGTGGAGAGGATCACAGGTTGCTTTTTGAAGTCGCTACATTTCTTGCCGCCGATTATGGGTATTGTCCCGGATGTAGTCAGAATTATTCGAATAGTGGCTGGCGCCATCTAGGAAAAGACTAGCAAAATAATAGCGGCGGCGCGAGTGATCACGGCACCACCTGTGAACGAGGAGCGGTGGCATGAGTCTATTCGCCTAGAAGAGAGTAGAGAGTACTGGAGAGCTCCTAGTAAACTCGAAGAACATGAAAGAAGAACTTTGTGGCGTGGTGAACCGATTGGAAGAAAGAATGGGGACTGTCGAGACAGAGATGGAGAAAATCAAAGATGAAATTGAGGAAGAGATGGTTGGAGGGCTTCTCACCGAAATTACAGAGTTCGCGGGAAGGTCCATACAAGATCATGAAAATAATAAACCACCTCGTCTACCGGATCCGAAAGCCATCCCGACGAAAACGTAGAGTCGTCCATTTCGATAGGTTGGTTCCCTACGCCGGATATATTCAGACTTATTCGAATAGTGGCTGGCGCCATCTAGGGGAAGAATAGCGAAATATTAGCGGCGGCACGAGTGATCACTGCACCACCTTTAACCTTTAACTAATCACTGGAATATCTGAAGAAGTTAGCCATTCGCGCTTGCGAAACGTTAGATTCCAAATAATGACGGCTTTTGAACACAAAAATATATTCATTTGAATTGTCATGACAACTGCAGTTCATATTATGTTCAATCTGAGTCGGGCATAATTGAGAATGAAAAAAAATGGCTTTGAAGTGTCAGGTATAATAGCTGTTTTCCAACCCGACCAGAAAATTAATAGGCCTTTCAACTTACTCTCCGAGAAGTCTCTCCCCTTTATTGTTCAGCTGAAAATGGTGCGAATCGCAGCTCACATTTCCCTGTCGCGAATCCACTCATGAAATTCCATCCCAATGCCATTTGAAGAGACACGTAAATAAACAACAGAGGTTCATTCCATTCCATCTTCCGGACATTAATCAAAACTCCATTGAAAAGACAGCCACAATGTAATTAAGACGTGGCCGGGCTCCAGCGATCAAACATGGCCGCTTTAGAATTCAGACTATTCCCGAGAGGTATGTTTGATTCATATCTTGTTCACCACGTCTCCGGTAACTGCGGAATCTCGGTACTTGGTTCAACTGGAATAATCGGAGAATTGGTTGATGAAGGTGAAATTTGCGTTTGTAATGAACGAGTTTTGATGAATTTAATTACCACTCGAGACGAAAACTTCTGTCTGGTTTGCTTGAACTCCGAATTCAAACTTTGAGATTATTTCTTCCTTATTCAAGGACATACGTAAGGAATATATATACTTTTTAAGTAGCACCCTATACATTTTCTTTCTGAATAGTGAACTGCAGTCAATTCGAACTTCAACGATGTAACGTTGTGTGGTGCAGGCATGTACAGTCTTCTCTTGTAAGTCGTTGAAGTCAATTGGTTTGGTTTCATACACGATTTTCTGCAAATCTCTCCAGAGAAGAAAATCTAAAGGTGTCAGATCTGGCGAACGTGCAGGGTACAACGGCTCCAAAGTCTACCCGAATTTCTAATACATCTTCCAGGAGACTATTGTTTCAGAAAGGGTCAAATTAGCAAAAGACATTTCAACGTCAGGATCCATTAGCGTTTTGAATGGGAAGCCTTAAAAAAGGAAAGCCAGACGGAGACTGTGATTATAATGATGAACTTCATTGTAACCCAGAGAAACAATAAAAGAGTATGAGTGAAACAATGAACGAAGGAAAACGATTGAAAGTCGATCGATTGGCTAATTAACAATGTGAGAGAGAATGATGATGGCAAATTCTGAGAGCTTGGAAAACAATTTAAAAGCTTTTTGGATTCGTTCCAGCTCTTTACCGTTGATAGACGCCGAAGCAAAAAAAAAGAAATTGCTTGTTGTGTCGTAATTGCTCGGAATTGGTGTATGGGGGTTTTCTTGGGGAGCATTCGTCCCAACCATGAAATTTCAACAAAAATTATCTGAACAATGATAATAACAATATCGTATTTATCATGAGGGAACGTTAACTATATTATTTTATATACCGTATGAGCTTCAAAACTGGTAGGGGACTGCATGAGATACTGGATTAATTTTCAACTCGAGAACGGTTAAAGATAGACAAATTCTGCGAACGCCAATCGATTTAGAATGGCCGAATTAGTAAATACTGAGAATTTGAACGAAAAAAATCGATGGACAAAAAAGTCGAGTACATCATGATAGATGATTTTCTTGAACTTTTTTATTTTTAATTTTTTAAATTTTAAATTTTCGTCCTCAAGCGTACATTGACGTGCTGATTCCGAATCTTTGAACGAAAATGTTGAAAACTCATCGGAAATATTTTTGGCGCCAAAAAAACCGTTTGAAAACTGATTCAGAGCTGACCAACTCGAGAACCGTTCGAGATAGACCAATTCTGCGAACGCCAATCGATTTAGAATGGCCGAATTAATAAACACTGAGAATTTGAACGGAAAAAATCGACGGACAAAAAAGTCGAGTACATCATGATAGATAATTTTTTGAACTTTTTTATTTTTCATTTTTTAAATTTCAAATTTTCGTCCTCAAACGTACTTTGACGTGCTGATTCCGAATCTTTAAACGAAAATGTTGAAAACTCATCGGAAATATTTTTGGCGCCAAAAAAACCGTTTGAAAACTGATTCAGAGCTGACCAACTCGAGAACGGTTTAGAGATAGACCAATTCTGCGAACGCCAACCGATTTAGAATGGCCGAATTAGTAATCACTGAGAAATTGAACGGAAAAAATCGACGGACAAAAAAGTCGTGTACATCATGATAGATAATTTTTTGAACTTTTTTATTTTCCATTTTTTAAATTTCAAATTTTCGTCCTCAAACGTACTTTGACGTGCTGATTTCGAATCTTTGAACGAAAATGTTGGAAACTTATCGGAAATATTTTTGGCGCCAAAAAAACAGTTTGAAAACTGATTCAGAGCTGACCAACTCGAGAACGGTCAGAGATAGACCAATTCTGCGAACGCCAATCGATTTAGAATGGCCGAATTAATATACACTGAGAATTCGAACGGAAAAAATCGATGGACAAAAAAGTCGAGTACATCATGATAGATAATTTTTTGAACTTTTTTATTTTTCATTTTTTAAATTTCAAATTTTCGTCCTCAAACGTACTTTGACGTGCTGATTTCGAATCTTTGAACGAAAATGTTGAAAACTCATCGGAAATATTTTTGGCGCCAAAAAAACCGTTTGAAAACTGATTCAGAGCTGACCAACTCGAGAACGGTTAGAGATAGACCAATTCTGCGAACGCCAATCGATTTAGAATGGCCAAATTAGTAATCACTGAGAAATTGAACGGAAAAAATCGACGGACAAAAAAGTCGTGTACATCATGATAGATAATTTTTTGAACTTTTTTATTTTTCATTTTTTAAATTTCAAATTTTCGTCCTCAAACGTACTTTGACGTGCTGATTTCGAATCTTTGAACGAAAATGTTGAAAACTCATCGGAAATATTTTTGGCGCCAAAAAAAAACGTTTGAAAACTGATTCAGAGCTGACCAACTCGAGAACCGTTTGAGATAGACCAATTCTGCGAACGCCAATCGATTTAGAATGGCCGAATTAGTAATCACTGAGAAATTGAACGGAAAAAATCGACGGACAAAAAAGTCGAGTACATCATGATAGATAATTTTTTGAACTTTTTTATTTTTCATTTTTTAAATTTCAAATTTTCGTCCTCAAACGTACTTTGACGTGCTGATTCCGAATCTTTAAACGAAAATGTTGAAAACTTATCGGAAATATTTTTGGCGCCAAAAAAACCGTTTGAAAACTGATTCAGAG
This sequence comes from Chrysolina haemoptera, assembly GCA_958298965.1. Classification (NCBI taxonomy): domain Eukaryota; kingdom Metazoa; phylum Arthropoda; class Insecta; order Coleoptera; family Chrysomelidae; genus Chrysolina; species Chrysolina haemoptera. The sequence continues at coordinate 26,114,117 of OY282593.1, forward strand.
CTGACCAACTCGAGAACGGTTTAGAGATAGACCAATTCTGCGAACGCCAACCGATTAAGAATGGCCGAATTAGTAATCACTGAGAATTTGAACGGAAAAAATCGACGGACAAAAAAGTCGTGTACATCATGATAGATAATTTTTTGAACTTTTTTATTTTCCATTTTTTAAATTTCAAATTTTCGTCCTCAAACGTACTTTGACGTGCTGATTTCGAATCTTTGAACGAAAATGTTGGAAACTTATCGGAAATATTTTTGGCGCCAAAAAAACAGTTTGAAAACTGATTCAGAGCTGACCAACTCGAGAACGGTTAGAGATAGACCAATTCTGCGAACGCCAATCGATTTAGAATGGCCGAATTAATATACACTGAGAATTCGAACGGAAAAAATCGATGGACAAAAAAGTCGAGTACATCATGATAGATAATTTTTTGAACTTTTTTATTTTTCATTTTTTAAATTTCAAATTTTCGTCCTCAAACGTACTTTGACGTGCTGATTTCGAATCTTTGAACGAAAATGTTGAAAACTCATCGGAAATATTTTTGGCGCCAAAAAAACCGTTTGAAAACTGATTCAGAGCTGACCAACTCGAGAACGGTTAGAGATAGACCAATTCTGCGAACGCCAATCGATTTAGAATGGCCAAATTAGTAATCACTGAGAAATTGAACGGAAAAAATCGACGGACAAAAAAGTCGTGTACATCATGATAGATAATTTTTTGAACTTTTTTATTTTTCATTTTTTAAATTTCAAATTTTCGTCCTCAAACGTACTTTGACGTGCTGATTTCGAATCTTTGAACGAAAATGTTGAAAACTCATCGGAAATATTTTTGGCGCCAAAAAAAACGTTTGAAAACTGATTCAGAGCTGACCAACTCGAGAACCGTTCGAGATAGACCAATTCTGCGAACGCCAATCGATTTAGAATGGCCGAATTAATAAACACTGAGAATTTGAACGGAAAAAATTGACGGACAAAAAAGTCGAGTACATCATGATAGATAATTTTTTGAACTTTTTTATTTTTCATTTTCTAAATTCTAAACTTTTGTCCTCAAACGTACTTTGACGTGCTGATTTCGAATCTTTGAACGAAAATGTTGAAAACTCATCGGAAATATTTTTGGCGCCAAAAAAACCGTTTGAAAATTGATTCAGAGCTGACCAACTCGAGAACCGTTCGAGATAGACCAATTCTGCGAACGCCAATCGATTTAGAATGGCCGAATTAATAAACACTGAGAATTTGAACGGAAAAAATCCACGGACAAAAAAGTCGAGTACATCATGATAGATAATTTTTTGAACTTTTTTATTTTTCATTTTCTTAATTCTAAACTTTTGTCCTCAAACGTACTTTGACGTGCTGATTTCGAATCTTTGAACGAAAATGTTGAAAACTCATCGGAAATATTTTTGGCGCCAAAAAAACCGTTTGAAAACTGATTCAGAGCTGACCAACTCGAGAACCGTTTGAGATAGACCAATTCTGCGAACGCCAATCGATTTAGAATGGCCGAATTAATAAACACTGAGAATTTGAACGGAAAAAATCGACGGACAAAAAAGTCGAGTACATCATGATAGATAATTTTTGGAACTTTTTTATTTTTCATTTTTTAAATTTCAAATTTTCGTCCTCAAACGTACTTTGACGTGCTGATTTCGAATCTTTGAACGAAAATGTTGAAAACTCATCGGAAATATTTTTGGCGCCAAAAAAACCGTTTGAAAACTGATTCAGAGCTGACCAACTCAAGAACGGTTAGAGATAGACCAATTCTGCGAACGCCAATCGATTTAGAATGGCCGAATTAGTAATCACTGAGAATTTGAACGGAAAAAATCGACGGACAAAAAAGTCGAGTACCTACATCATGATAGATAATTTTTTGAACTTTTTTATTTTTCATTTTTTAAATTTCAAATTTTCGTCCTCAAACGTACTTTGACGTGCTGATTTCGAATCTTTGAACGAAAATGTTGAAAACTCATCGGAAATATTTTTGGCGCCAAAAAAAACGTTTGAAAACTGATTCAGAGCTGACCAACTCGAGAACCGTTCGAGATAGACCAATTCTGCGAACGCCAATCGATTTAGAATGGCCGAATTAATAAACACTGAGAATTTGAACGGAAAAAATTGACGGACAAAAAAGTCGAGTACATCATGATAGATAATTTTTTGAACTTTTTTATTTTTCATTTTCTAAATTCTAAACTTTTGTCCTCAAACGTACTTTGACGTGCTGATTTCGAATCTTTGAACGAAAATGTTGAAAACTCATCGGAAATATTTTTGGCGCCAAAAAAACCGTTTGAAAATTGATTCAGAGCTGACCAACTCGAGAACCGTTCGAGATAGACCAATTCTGCGAACGCCAATCGATTTAGAATGGCCGAATTAATAAACACTGAGAATTTGAACGGAAAAAATCCACGGACAAAAAAGTCGAGTACATCATGATAGATAATTTTTTGAACTTTTTTATTTCTCATTTTTTAAATTTCAAATTTTCGTTCTCAAACGTACTTTGACGTGCTGATTTCGAATCTTTGAACGAAAATGTTGAAAACTCATCGGAAATATTTTTGGCGCCAAAAAAACCGTTTGAAAATTGATTCAGAGCTGACCAACTCGAGAACCGTTCGAGATAGACCAATTCTGCGAACGCCAATCGATTTAGAATGGCCGAATTAATAAACACTGAGAATTTGAACGGAAAAAATCGACGGACAAAAAAGTCGAGTACATCATGATAGATAATTTTTTGAACTTTTTTATTTTTCATTTTTTAAATTTCAAATTTTCGTCCTCAAACGTACTTTGACGTGCTGATTTCGAATCTTTGAACGAAAATGTTGAAAACTCATCGAAAATATTTTTGGCGCCAAAAAAACCGTTTGAAAATTGATTCAGAGCTGACCAACTCGAGAACCGTTCGAGATAGACCAATTCTGCGAACGCCAATCGATTTAGAATGGCCGAATTAATAATCACTGAGAATTTGAACGGAAAAAATCGACGGACAAAAAAGTCGAGTACATCATGATAGATAATTTTTTGAACTTTTTTATTTTTCATTTTTTAAATTTCAAATTTTCGTCCTCAAACGTACTTTGACGTGCTGATTTCGAATCTTTGAACGAAAATTCTGAAAACTCATCGGAAATATTTTTGGCGCCAAAAAAAACGTTTGAAAACTGATTCAGAGCTGACCAACTCGAGAACCGTTCGAGATAGACCAATTCTGCGAGCGCCAATCGATTTAGAATGGCCGAATTAATAAACACTGAGAATTTGAACGGAAAAAATCGACGGACAAAAAAGTCGAGTACATCATGATAGATAATTTTTTGAACTTTTTTATTTTTCATTTTTTAAATTTCAAATTTTCGTCCTCAAACGTACTTTGACGTGCTGATTTCGAATCTTTGAACGAAAATGTTGAAAACTCATCGGAAATATTTTTGGCGCCAAAAAAACCGTTTGAAAACTGATTCAGAGCTGACCAACTCGAGAACGGTTAGAGATAGACCAATTCTGCGAACGCCAATCGATTTAGAATGGCCGAATTAGTAATCACTGAGAATTTGAACGGAAAAAATCGACGGACAAAAAAGTCGAGTACCTACATCATGATAGATAATTTTTTGAACTTTTTTATTTTTCATTTTTTAAATTTCAAATTTTCGTCCTCAAACGTACTTTGACGTGCTGATTTCGAATCTTTGAACGAAAATGTTGAAAACTCATCGGAAATATTTTTGGCGCCAAAAAAAACCGTTTGAAAATTGATTCAGAGCTGACCAACTCGAGAACCGTTCGAGATAGACCAATTCTGCGAACGCCAATCGATTTAGAATGGCCGAATTAATAAACACTGAGAATTTGAACGGAAAAAATCGACGGACAAAAAAGTCGAGTACATCATGATAGATAATTTTTTGAACTTTTTTATTTTTCATTTTTTAAATTTCAAATTTTCGTCCTCAAACGTACTTTGACGTGCTGATTTCGAATCTTTGAACAAAAATGTTGAAAACTCATCGGAAATATTTTTGGCGCCAAAAAAACCGTTTGAAAACTGATTCAGAGCTGACCAACTCGAGAACGGTTAGAGATAGACCAATTCTGCGAACGCCAATCGATTTAGAATGGCCGAATTAATAAACACTGAGAATTTGAACGGAAAACATCGACGGACAAAAAAGTCGAGTACCTACATCATGATAGATAATTTTTTAAACTTTTTTATTTTTCATTTTTTAAATTTCAAATTTTCGTCCTCAAACGTACTTTGACGTGCTGATTTCGAATCTTTGAACGAAAATGTTGAAAACTCATCGGAAATATTTTTGGCGCCAAAAAAACCGTTTGAAAATTGATTCAGAGCTGACCAACTCGAGAACCGTTCGAGATAGACCAATTCTGCGAACGCCAATCGATTTAGAATGGCCGAATTAATAAACACTGAGAATTTGAACGGAAAAAATCGACGGACAAAAAAGTCGAGTACATCATGATAGATAATTTTTTGAACTTTTTTATTTTTCATTTTTTAAATTTCAAATTTTCGTCCTCAAACGTACTTTGACGTGCTGATTTCGAATCTTTGAACGAAAATGTTGAAAACTCATCGGAAATATTTTTGGCGCCAAAAAAACCGTTTGAAAACTGATTCAGAGCTGACCAACTCGAGAACGATTAGAGATAGACCAATTCTGCGAACGCCAATCGATTTAGAATGGCCGAATTAATAAACACTGAGAATTTGAACGGAAAAAATCGACGGACAAAAAAGTCGAGTACATCATGATAGATAATTTTTTGAACTTTTTTATTTTTCATTTTTTAAATTTCAAATTTTCGTCCTCAAACGTACTTTGACGTGCTGATTTCGAATCTTTGAACGAAAATGTTGAAAACTCATCGGAAATATTTTTGGCGCCAAAAAAACCGTTTGAAAACTGATTCAGAGCTGACCAACTCGAGAACGGTTAGAGATAGACCAATTCTGCGAACGCCAATCGATTTAGAATGGCCGAATTAGTAATCACTGAGAATTTGAACGGAAAAAATCGACGGACAAAAAAGTCGAGTACATCATGATAGATAATTTTTTGAACTTTTTTATTTTTCATTTTTTAAATTTCAAATTTTCGTCCTCAAACGTACTTTAACGTGCTGATTTCGAATCTTTGAACGAAAATGTTGAAAACTCATCGGAAATATTTTTGGCGCCAAAAAAACCGTTTGAAAATTGATTCAGAGCTGACCAACTCGAGAACCGTTCGAGATAGACCAATTCTGCGAACGCCAATCGATTTAGAATGGCCGAATTAATAAACACTGAGAATTTGAACGGAAAAAATCGACGGACAAAAAAGTCGAGTACATCATGATAGATAATTTTTTGAACTTTTTTATTTTTCATTTTTTAAATTTCAAATTTTCGTCCTCAAACGTACTTTGACGTGCTGATTTCGAATCTTTGAACGAAAATGTTGAAAACTCATCGGAAATATTTTTGGCGCCAAAAAAAACGTTTGAAAACTGATTCAGAGCTGACCAACTCGAGAACCGTTCGAGATAGACCAATTCTGCGAACGCCAATCGATTTAGAATGGCCGAATTAATAATCACTGAGAATTTGAAAGAAAAAAATCGACGGACAAAAAAGTCGAGTACATCATGATAGATAATTTTTTGAACTTTTTTATTTTTCATTTTTTAAATTTCAAATTTTCGTCCTCAAACGTACTTTGACGTGCTGATTTCGAATCTTTGAACGAAAATGTTGAAAACTCATCGGAAATATTTTTGGCGCCAAAAAAAACGTTTGAAAACTGATTCAGAGCTAACCAACTCGAGAACGGTTAGAGATAGACCAATTCTGCGAACGCCAATCGATTTAGAATGGCCGAATTAATAAACACTGAGAATTTGAACGGAAAAAATCGACGGACAAAAAAGTCGAGTACATCATGATAGATAATTTTTTGAACTTTTTTATTTTTCATTTTCTAAATTCTAAATTTTCGTCCTCAAACGTACTTTGACGTGCTGATTTCGAATCTTTGAACGAAAATGTTGAAAACTCATCGGAAATATTTTTGGCGCCAAAAAAACCGTTTGAAAACTGATTCAGAGCTGACCAACTCGAGAACCGTTTGAGATAGACCAATTCTGCGAACGCCAATCGATTTAGAATGGCCGAATTAATAAACACTGAGAATTTGAACGGAAAAAATCGACGGACAAAAAAGTCGAGTACATCATGATAGATAATTTTTTGAACTTTTTTATTTTTCATTTTCTAAATTCTAAATTTTCGTCCTCAAACGTACTTTGACGTGCTGATTTCGAATCTTTGAACGAAAATGTTGAAAACTCATCGGAAATATTTTTTGCGCCAAAAAAACCGTTTGAAAACTGATTCAGAGCTGACCAACTCGAGAACCGTTTGAGATAGACCAATTCTGCGAACGCCAATCGATTTAGAATGGCCGAATTAATAAACACTGAGAATTTGAACGGAAAAAATCGACGGACAAAAAAGTCGAGTACATCATGATAGATAATTTTTTGAACTTTTTTATTTTTCATTTTCTAAATTCTAAATTTTCGTCCTCAAACGTACTTTGAAGTGCTGATTTCGAATCTTTTAACGAAAATGTTGAAAACTCATCGGAAATATTTTTGGCGCCAAAAAAACCGTTTGAAAACTGATTCAGAGCTGACCAACTCGAGAACCGTTCGAGATAGACCAATTCTGCGAACGCCAATCGATTTAGAATGGCCGAATTAATAAACACTGAGGATTTGAACGGAAAAAATCGATGGACAAAAAAGTCGAGTACATCATGATAGATGATTTTCTTGAACTTTTTTATTTTTAATTTTTCGAATTTCAAATTTTTGTCCTCAAATGTATTTTGACGTGCTGATTCCAAATCTTTGAACGAAAATGTCGAAAACTCATCGGAAATATTTTTGGCGCCAAAAAAACCGTTTGAAAACTGATTCAGAGCTGACCAACTCGAGAACCGTTCGAGATGGACCAATTCTGCGAACGCCAATCGATTTAGAATGGCCGAAATAATAAACACTGAGAATTTGAACGGAAAAAATCGACGGACAAAAAAGTCGAGTACATCATGATAGATAATTTTTTGAACTTTTTTATTTTTCATTTTCTAAATTCTTAATTTTCGTCTTCAAACGTACTTTGACGTGCTGATTTCGAATCTTTGAACGAAAATGTTGAAAACTCATCGGAAATATTTTTGGCGCCAAAAAAACCGTTTGAAAACTGATTCAGAGCTGACCAACTCGAGAACCGTTTGAGATAGACCAATTCTGCGAACGCCAATCGATTTAGAATGGCCGAATTAATAAACACTGAGAATTTGAACGGAAAAAATCGACGGACAAAAAAGTCGAGTACATCATGATAGATAATTTTTTGAACTTTTTTATTTTTCATTTTCTAAATTCTAAATTTTCGTCCTCAAACGTACTTTGACGTGCTGATTTCGAAACTTTGAACGAAAATGTTGAAAACTCATCGGAAATATTTTTGGCGCCAAAAAAACCGTTTGAAAACTGATTCAGAGCTGACCAACTCGAGAACCGTTTGAGATAGACCAATTCTGCGAACGCCAATCGATTTAGAATGGTCGAATTAATAAACACTGAGAATTTGAACGGAAAAAATCGACGGACAAAAAAGTCGAGTACATCATGATAGATAATTTTTTGAACTTTTTTATTTTTCATTTTCTAAATTCTAAATTTTCGTCCCCAAACGTACTTTGACGTGCTGATTTCGAATCTTTGAACGAAAATGTTGAAAACTCATCGGAAATATTTTTGGCGCCAAAAAAACCGTTTGAAAACTGATTCAGAGCTGACCAACTCGAGAACCGTTTGAGATAGACCAATTCTGCGAACGCCAATCGATTTAGAATGGCCGAATTAATAAACACTGAGAATTTAAACGGAAAAAATCGACGGACAAAAAAGTCGAGTACATCATGATAGATAATTTTTTGAACTTTTTTATTTTTCATTTTCTAAATTCTAAATTTTCGTCCTCAAACGTACTTTGAAGTGCTGATTTCGAATCTTTTAACGAAAATGTTGAAAACTCATCGGAAATATTTTTGGCGCCAAAAAAACCGTTTGAAAACTGATTCAGAGCTGACCAACTCGAGAACCGTTTGAGATAGACCAATTCTGCGAACGCCAATCGATTTAGAATGGCCGAATTAATAAACACTGAGAATTTGAACGGAATAAATCGACGGACAAAAAAGTCGAGTACATCATGATAGATAATTTTTTGAACTTTTTTATTTTTCATTTTCTAAATTCTAAATTTTCGTCCTCAAACGTACTTTGACGTGCTGATTTCGAATCTTTGAACGAAAATGTTGAAAACTCATCGGAAATATTTTTGGCGCCAAAAAAACCGTTTGAAAACTGATTCAGAGCTGACCAACTCGAGAACCGTTTGAGATAGACCAATTCTGCGAACGCCAATCGATTTAGAATGGCCGAATTAATAAACACTGAGAATTTGAACGGAAAAAATCGACGGACAAAAAAGTCGAGTACATCATGATAGATAATTTTTTGAACTTTTTTATTTTTCATTTTCTAAATTCTAAATTTTCGTCCTCAAACGTACTTTGACGTGCTGATTTCGAATCTTTGAACGAAAATGTTGAAAACTCATCGGAAATATTTTTGGCGCCAAAAAAACCGTTTGAAAACTGATTCAGAGCTGACCAACTCGAGAACCGTTTGAGATAGACCAATTCTGCGAACGCCAATCGATTTAGAATGGCCGAATTAATAAACACTGAGAATTTGAACGGAAAAAATCGACGGACAAAAAAGTCGAGTACATCATGATAGATAATTTTTTGAACTTTTTTATTTTTCATTTTCTAAATTCTAAATTTTCGTCCTCAAACGTACTTTGACGTGCTGATTTCGAATCTTTGAACGAAAATGTTGAAAACTCATCGGAAATATTTTTGGCGCCAAAAAAACCGTTTGAAAACTGATTCAGAGCTGACCAACTCGAGAACCGTTCGAGATAGACCAATTCTGCGAACGCCAATCGATTTAGAATGGCCGAATTAATATTAATAAACACTGAGAATTTGAACGGAAAAAATCGACGGACAAAAAAGTCGAGTACATCATGATAGATAATTTTTTTAACTTTTTTATTTTTCATTTTTTAAATTTAAAATTTTTGTCCTCAAACGTACTTTGACGTGCTGATTCCAAATCTCTGATAAAAAATGTTACTTTTTATTTTCACAATCCTGAATTTTTTATTTTTATTTTCGATCATTATGTTTTCCCATGGTAACTCATATACAGTAAAAACTTAAATTATAGATATATAAGTACGTGAATACAAATCATTTCCTACATTAGCCACGTTTTCAAAATATAACTGTTTTTTTTTTTAAATTGTGATTTTGATTGCTCAACTCTGTGATGAATACAATTTTTTGAAAAACCCCAAGAGCCGTAAAAGTCCTTTTAGTGTATTTTTCAGTTCTATAGCAATGGAAATAATACTTCGAAAATTCTTGAAGGACGCCTGAGTCAAAAACGAAAATATAAAATGTTTCACAATTCTATGGATATTTTTATCATTTCTTTTTTTAACTCCAATCTATATGTCATTGTTTGTTTCTAACGATATGAATTCTCAAACTCTCATGACACAAACACTAAACAACTCAAATACACAAAAGCAGAAAAAAACTAAACTTACCAGTTTTGCTTGTAAAAACTCCTACAAAAAAAAAGGAAATAATTAGTAAAAGTCTAAAAATCATGAGAGGAATCCGGTACAATATGAAGCTTTTTCAGAAGATGGAATAACAGGGAAAAAAAAGTCGAGGAGAAATGGGATTGTATTTATTTTTCAGTTTTTTATGCATTCCGCCTACTATACTGAATATGGAACATATTCAGACCAAACAGGGCGTAATAAAAGATGCTAACGACTCCATTACGCTTGGCTGTTACGGGCGTACCTTCATTAATGAATTATATAATAATATGAAGCTTGCGTCATTTGTCATCATATTGGACATAACCTCAAACTCTGTTGTTTTTTAAGCAGCTTAAAGTTTATACACTTTTGGGCAAAATCATCAAATATTCTTTCTTTTAAATAATACTGACCATAATTTTAACTCAAGGCAGTGAACCTATATACAGGATGTCCTGGAAAAACGCTACCAAAATTAAAGTGCAGATAATGCAATCAGAATTAAGGGACCAATATTTTTTAATTTTGTCACAACTTGTCTAGGAGGAGTCCAAGAAAAATAGGTTTTTAATAATTACTAGAAAAGTACCTAAACAATTCCAACAAAAAATTGTGTGGTGGAAGACCCACCATATGTCATGTTGAATATATCAGTTCCATTAATTTTATATAACATATAGTTTTGTACAGATCTAAGTGCCTCACTAGTTCAACTGTATTGGCGCTTGACTTGACGCGAAGTTTTAATATGCAGGGTGACCCACTGAAAAAAAAAATTGTATAACTTTTTTTGTTATGAATGCTATGTACAGGGCACAACCTGTCACATTATAACATACATTCAAATCAATAGTGACCGTAGTAATTATCGACATTGGATATTTATTAGATTTGACTTCCTAGTGATGTTTTAAAATGAATTACGAACCATTCACGCTCAATTTATTTATCATTAACTATACGTACCAATAGCTATTACATTGCATCTGGGGTGCTAAGACCAGTATTCAGAATCATCCGAATCATTTTACAATAATCCGCGTATAACAAACAGTTTTTCGAAGTAACAATTGTTCTTTTTGATCTAAATCGAACTGAATACTGAACGATGAAAATTCGAACTGCGGAAATTATTTTAATCGGATTATCTCAATTCAGGTGCTGCGTTTGTCTGAGCGAATAAACATCGATGACGCTTTGTTGGCGTTTCGCACAGAAAGAGTTTATCGAATATCCAAAGCCAATCGCTCATACCACGCCACGATGAGAGCTGCTGGATATAGTGACGTTGATGTATTGATTCAAAGCAAACGTTAAACAAACGTAGTTATCGACGAAAACGTTATTTACCGTATTACCTCGTGTGTTTGTAAAAGGCGATGAAGGCTGACTAGAATTTTATGGCCGATTTAAAATTGCATTGGTCTTTTCATCATCCTACCAAACTTGACAGGTTGTAACATACACATACACATTTTTCGTTATACGTAGAACATGACATGAAAATTAACCTAAGCTAACCTTACCTAACCTAACCTTACCTTACCTTACCTAACCTAACCTAACCTTACCTAACCTTACCTAACCTTACCTAACCTAACCTAACCTAACCGTCGATGGTTGAAAAATAAGTGCACTGATACCAGATCGGAATAAGTTGAAGCAAAAAACATCTGCAAGGAGACAATCGAATCCAATCGAAGATCGTTGAATGTCCCAATGCTTCTCGCTGTTTTTAATCTTTTACCACAGCCATGGAAAAAAATTCATTTCCTCCGATTTCTACGAGTGTGAAAAACGATTTTTTGTTTTGGAAGTTGTACTTTTTTAAAGGTTACGCTTATACTGCACGGAGTCCTGCGCTATAGATCTGTCGATGAGCAGGTTCTCCTTGCGCCAGCGACCCCCTTCTTTGGTCCTTTTTGCTCCTATATCCGTTCATACACCGGGTTAACTGCGAAGAGTATTCATATATACAGGAGAACTTCCTCTGGAAGCCTATCCTTGTTTGAAATCGATACAACGGACCGTTTTTGAGTTATCGACTCTTTTACCCTAAAAAACGGCCAAAATATTTTGAAATTGCTCTTCACCGCCATTTCACAGGACGTTTATGCATCGTAGTGGCCTTTGTATCGAAACAGCCTCCTTTGTAGTTGAGTCTCGAATTCGGAATAAATCATAATTCTCCATTTATTTTTCACGAACATGCGTTTCAAATCGGGAATGAGGACGGTACTGACCTAAATCTGTCAGCGGAAAATAGCTCGGTGTTCCACAGACGTGTTTATTATTGAGATCTAAATAAAAATTGGGATAATTCCAGACGGGAAAGAATTCAGAGAAATTTTGGGGGATCTGCAGTCGCAGTAGACGGTGCTTCTGCTTTTCTTAGAAAATAGCGGATATTCTGTGAGCTGCATGTTGATTTTCACACCTATATTACCATATCTCGTTACTCGTTAATAGAATTTTTAGAATTTTTAGATGATAGATATTTCTAATCTAGGGGGCTATGGATATGATCATATCACCAACTCAGTCCCAAAATTTTACTGTTTTCAGACAAAATGTTTCTGCTATGTATAATTTAACTTTCAAATACGTTCCCACTATATTTTTTTCTATTTGGACTCCAAAATGAAGTCATTATGAAACCCAAATACGTATAGATTGGTAACATCAATTATCAGATAAATATCAGACAAGAGGGAAGGGATTTTCAGATATTAAACAAAGAAGAAAAATAACCTTTACTTCGAAATACTCGTACGGTATAGACGAGATACCGGTGTTACCTTATGTTCCGGGGAATATTGAGTCCGTTGTGGAGAAAGAGAGTTGCCTAATCTACTGGAACTACTCATTCCCTACAAATACAAGCGAATAAACCTGATGTAATCCTCCTCGACCGTCAAAATAGGACGATATTCGAAAAGAGAAGGAAAAACGGACAAAATATCGAGAGTTAGTCTTTGAACTTTAAATTGGTGGTTCTGATTATAGGGGTTCTTGGTGGAATGATGGACACGCTGCTCTCTAATCTAAAAATCAAACCGGCTTGCCGTGATGTGGCAGAAGGCTGTCATACTCGGTTTACTCCGTCTACTCAGGGCACATAATTCTCGGACCCAGTAGTTGCTCACCCCATGGACGTGGGGATGGCTGTCTGGTAAATGGCACCAGTCCCCATTATATCGCTATTTTTTAGAGGAGATTCGAGTTTTTATGAAATAACATTTTTCACCAGAACGTTAAAAACACGGGATGTTATTTTTTTCAACATTCTTTTGAAAAATATGCCCTAGCTTCGAGAAAACCCTGTATACAAATGCCATTTGCACCCATATCCATCAATCTAACGAAACTAGGGCCATTTTCACATCCAAGAGTAGCTCTATATCAGACTGAACAACTTTGATAGTTTGCCTAATGACACATTTAATGTTGTCACGAACTGCTAAGCGATAAGGTTCATGAACCACGCTCATTAAATAGAACGATTACGTGTAATAAATGGTTTGAGCGCAGGTACACGTTGATTGCGGGTGTAAGATGATTCGGATAAAGAGAATATCTCGTGACTTCATCACACTACACCTACATTAATAGACCAAAGACCATCGGTTACCCTGTTAGCTGATTGTGGTTTTCCAAATTATGTGACACAAAAATGGCGTTCCAGACATGCGAGCAAAGTTGCGAGATGTCAAATTAGTTGGTTGTTATGCAGATCGCTGTCAAACAAACTACGAGCGCCATCTATTATTCAACAATGAGCTTATCGAGTTAGTTGGGCTGAGGTTGAGATGGCGCTCGTAGTTTGGTTAACACCGATCTGCGGGCGGTGTCTTAGCTTTTGCCTTGACATGGATAGGTAATTCGGCCATTTGTTGCAGACATTAGTTACTGGAGAGTAAATCCTGAGCGTTCTAGATATTTCATGAGCTCGATGTCGATAGCTTTCTCCATGACCTTCGAGATAACATCTTAGAGCTTTGAAGCAATGGCACTTGTTCAGATGCGGTGAGTAAAGAATATATTCATTGAGTAATATTAATTTTTGGTGAAGAATGACCTTAATTATTCCAAGCTCAATCATGGAAATCTCAAACACAGCTCATGTTCATAAATATCCGCTGGTATCATGAAAGTTATGCATCATCAAACATTTTTGAAAAGATGTTAAATTTTAATGCATTGCTATCGCTTAGCCGAAACAAATAGTCCATGCATTTGGACACAAGGCCAAACAAACAGTTATTGTAGGTAGGTGTGCACAATATCCTCTTTTCAAAGCGGAAAAGCTTTCGAACAAGTGAAGCGTGGACTTTTTTGGGTACGGTCCAAAATGTTTACATTTTCTATGAGTTGAGTAACTGAGAGAGAATGAACAGACAAAACGAAAAAAATGCATATCTCAACGAAAATGACAAATGCGCCATTTTTAATTACTTTTTAATGTCATATGTGGGCTATTTTTGATCAGAGTGCAAGAAAAAAGTCTTCACGGCGTGCAAGAAAGTACAGACCTATGATGTTTAAAAACAGGTAATAAACAATACCCATCACTTCGTTTCAATTGTTTTTTATGAAACATATTACAATCATATGCCATCGATACTAATTTTTTTAAATTTTATATTTATAGTACAATAATTGCTGTTTTTCTGGTAAGTTAATTCCAAACGACGATTTTGGTAATTTCTTGTATAATGTTCTCGACTTCATATATGATATCACCGCTAAAAATTCCGTTTCCAATTTTCAATTTTTCTTCCATGGACTGCTCCTTTGTCTATACCCCAGATGGAAAGTTTCCGATACGGTAGACAGAAATCTACGAGAACAACAAGGAACGCAATGATATGATAATACCACATAAATAAGAAAGACGCACTACTGTGCGCCTATCCTGTTACCCCACCCGACGAATTAACAGCTCGATATCCCTTCCTAGAGCTAGTAGAGGAGAAATTGTAATGCTCTCTCAACATATAGCAAGCTATTCCTTACGATCTCATGAAACCAGCATACCCAAGATGAAAACTTTTCGATACTGTATAACTGAAATTATTTCTGAGCACCCGACAACCTGATTTCTGTTTTAATTTCTCCTGGTAGGTGTGTATTTTTGCGATTGACTGAAATAATTTTGATTAATGTTCCTGTCACCGCCAAAATATAAAAAATTGGACGTTTATATTAAAGGGCATTTTTATTTCCATATTAAAAAACCAAAGTCCTTTCAATAACATATACTGACATACTGATCCTATCAAACCTGCATCTCGATATCTTTGTTCTCCAACCCAATGGCAACCAAAAATATCCATTTGTTTTGATGGTATCGAAGATAGGATATCGGATATTGTTCGTACCGCTGGGTATTCATTCATATCGAATCCATGTATTATTGCAAATACACACCCAAATCGAACGATATATTTACGAAACGGACGATACCCATTCCGGTATTCTGGCAGCATACAATGCTTTGACCGCTTCCCTTTGCAACATAAAAACCAACAATATCATTAATTTTCGCTTCGGATCATATTATGAAAATACCGAATCAGAAAATACTCACCTCACGGATTTTTCGATGATCCGACTCGGGATTGACCAACCCGCAATTTATCGTCCCTTTTTAATCAAATCTTTCCTGTCCCACGCTGGATTCAATAACGCGATTTAAAATCACGTATTGCGAGGATATGACGTCATTTTCTCTTGAGAATCTTTTCCTACGGTTTCAAGAATTGGGTCCCTGCGAAACGTTTCAAGTGTTCGTTCTCGCGAAAATTCCTTCCTTTCTAATGAAAAGCTGATAAAAGCTACGCATAGATTTTTATTGCAAGTCGTTGCATAGGATGGCATAATATATTGATGTTAAGAGAATTGATCCAGGACAATGATTTATGGATTGATGAAACAGTGTGGGGTGTTTTTGGTATTAACTCTTGTTGCAGACATACATGGCTTGGTCTTGATGAATTGTAGGTTTTGTTAGTTTCATGTGCACACTTTGTCTTCGATCTTTCCGAATCTTTTGTTTGTCTCTCCCCCTGGTTCGTCTGGATGTTGGTTATTAACAGTTTTTGTGCAGGAATGTCCTCCCGAACTAACACCAGCTTTTGTCCAACAGGAAAATTGCAAGAGTACAAGAACCGATTTTTGGGTATTATAGTTTGTTGAAGGCTCTACTTAAATCGAAAAAAATTGCAACAACAATATTATTTTCGTCTATCAAATCATGTACCTGTTGTATAAAATGAAATGGTGCGGTGTCGAGTGGTCTTTTCTAAATCCGTGTTAGCATTTTGTCATAAGTTCGAATGTTTCTAGGTAACCATTTATTTTAGAGGAAACCATTTTTTCAAAAATATTTGAGAAGACACTAATAATTGATATGGGACGATCATTTTCGATATTTTAACTATCGCCATTTTTCAGTATAGGTACAAGAACCGCGATTTTAAAAATGTCAGGCTGTTTCCCAAAGGAAATACAAGTTTTAAATGTGTCCCAACACTTCAGGTAGAATATCCACACATTCTTCAATAATTTTTGTGGATACTTCATCATGGCCTGTACTTTTTTATTGGTTAATGATGTTATAACTTTTTTCACATCATCCGCAGAAACTGGTTCAAAAAACATGGTTGGGTTGACATTTTGCATTGAAGTACAACTTTCCGAATCATTCTTTGGGAAATACGCCCTAATTTCTTCATCAATTATTGTCGAGAAGTAATTTCCGAATGTTTCCACGATTTCTTTATCACTACTGATTATATTCTCATTACGTTATTAGTCAACCAGAGTTATTTTCAACATGCCAACTAAATTTGGGCAAACTTCATGACAGCATCTTCCAATCTCATTTATAAATTGAAAACGAACACAAAAAAAGCCCATTTCAGTATAAAACCAGGTTGATAAATTTCCAATTCACAAATGGAGCAGGAACAGAACGGTAAAAACCCATTTCACGCCCTTGATCATCCGGTCCTTTTGTTACTGGCTGTTTGCCACGTGAGAAAATGAACAGTCACCGTGGAGGAGTAAGTAGTAACCACAATGCCAGAATTGCCAGACCGACTACGAGGACGCTACGAGCCATTATTCACGCAGAGCTTTCCAATTTCTGGATAAACATATATTTCCAGGCGCGTTGACCCCTCAGCGGCGTAGAGCGTTGAGTTAGTTGGGATAACATGGTTGGATCGTAATGACCAGTGAATAAAACTATTCTCCGATGAATTTCTTTATGTACTCTTGCATCCTGAACACCGTTTTTGTTTTACGCTGAAATAACGTCTGAAATTCTATGCTAATTCGAACTTGCATGAACTGAACTAAAATTGGAATTGAAATAAGTACGTCCAATCGTTTAAAAATTGTTCAAGTTCCAATTACGTAGGCAACTCGCATATAGTACATATTCAATGACAGCTATTTGCGAAATAACCTCTTTCCTTTCGTGTATCGTGCAAGTCAGCTCTATCTGAACTCACTTCAGCTATATCGGGTTATTTGCGTATGTTATTCGAAACTAGTCCTCAGATCTCACATTATATCATTTAGGGTCAGTTGGCAACACTGAATATATCCCCAATGAAAGGTGACTGACAGTAGTAGCACTGGCAGCTTCCCGTTTGCTATAGTTTTATGAAATTGTGATTTGCGAATAGACCCTGTACAATCAACTCAGATCAACTTTTATCCGGTTGCCAAGAGGCAATCTCGGGATAAACTATCCTATGAAGATGTCTGGAAGAGCCTCAACAGATTGAGACATACGGTGCTGGACCAGAATCTTATCGACCTGGGAATCACAAAATTTTCCTATGGGATTGATAAGCTGAATTGGAGAATTAAGAGAATCTTGTTGGAAACGATATTCAGATCCAACGTCGACAAGATTTTGGTGTGCTGTTACCATCTTACATGACCTGATATGAAGATCGTGCAATGTTACTTCTTTTGGAACTCACGGTGCATTTTTAGGAAGGGGCAATGTGACAATCTGCGGCCGGCCCTGGCAGCTCATAAACAAAGCATGACAACCGTGGAAGAAGATTCATAAGCTTTCGAGACGACCACTGTAGCTAAAGTGACTGCCCACTGGGGAATAATGGTGAAGTCGGAGTAAAATAAACAGAATCAGCTTAGCAGCATTTTTGTAGTGAATATGTTGAGGTCAGTTCAAGTCAATTATTTTACTATGGAGATAAATTACATTTTTATCACAATCATATTTATTTAGATCACTATTTAAACCTAATTCTACAAGAGCATAGGGAAAATGAAAAAAAAATGCAACTGAAACTGCTTATAATTTACAAAAAAATAGTGCTGATATTATTTACAACACAGGCTTGTATTTTTTCTGTATTTTCTAGTTTTCTACTTTATTTGATTATCTAAACCTTTTTATACTTGACCATAGGACATTTCAAACGCAGGGATACAAACTAGAACTAATGTAGTTTTTATTATTATTAAGCTTTTATCGTGACATTCTCAACCGATTGATTTGAAATTTGGCATACTTTATGTAAGTTAGTTAATGCATTATGGAATTTTTGTGGTGGCTCCTGATTATGGACTGAATCCATTCAAAATTGGTCTTTTGGGGTTTCTGATGTTTTTATCAAAATTCATGAGTTCATAATTTCAAGATGGTGTCTCCAAGATGGCGTATGAGTTTTCTGATTATGGTCCGATTCGATTCAAAATTGGTATTTGAAGGTTCTCGGAACCGAAAGTTATAAATTTGTCATGAAAATCATTGATCCAAAACGGCAGCTCCAAGATGGTGAACTTTTTTTGTGATCATGGTCCGATTCGAAACTAAACTGGTATGTGGGGATTTTTGGGGTTGAGGATTATGATTTTTGTTGAATCCATATATTGGAAATGACGGCTCCAAGATAGCAGACAATTTCTCCAGTCGAAGATTATGAATTTGTTGTCGAAATGCATAAATCAAAGATGGCGGGCGAGTTTTGTAATTATTATTGTACGATTCTCTTCAAAATTGGTATGTGGGGGTGGTTGGGGTCGAAGATCATGAATATGTTGTAGGAATTTATTAAGACGGAGGCTGTAGGATAGCGGATGAGTTAATATTCAGATGGTCTCTTCATTGAAGAGTAGAGATAGCTCTAAACTCACAAGAAACAGAACTTGTACCTAAAAAAAGTTGAGTTACAGATTCAAAAGTATTCGAATAGAAGCTTTTCTTTAAAAAGATTTTTTTTATTGCTTTGTTTACATGCGTTATGAATTTTTATTAACAATGGACTTATCCTATCATTCTCGTTTCTTGAATAATGATGATTAGAATGTTCAATTCGAAAAATAAAATCAGAAAAAAAGGGTGACCGGATTCCCGTTTCATCAAAAGACGAACCTTTTGATTTCGGATTTGTTTAACACGCGAGTAGTTCAGAATCATAATGAACAAACCGATCAACAATGTTGTTAATGCAACTGTATTGTTGGCAGGAACTCGGAACTGCCGGATAAATATTTACATTATTTCATGCTCGTTCATGTTATAAATTGTCAACAATGTAACCGCAACAAATCCATTCATCTCGTTAACAATAATTGTTTGTTCTCAAAAATGATAATGCCGGTTAAGTTTACGTCACCAGCCGAACCGTATTTTTAGAATTCGATTTGTTGTTGCAAATCGCAACATATTTTTTCGACGATAATTGTCCGTGTTTAATTTATTTTTTGGGTCAGTTCGCAGCATTTCCAACAAAACAATCTTTGATCGCTCCATTTGTTATGATTAGTCGATATTGTTTCCGCTTTGTTTATTTGGTTTGGTCCTTAGGCCACCTGGGTCTCGTAAAGAATGGGAGCGCGATTGAATCTCAAATATATAATATTGCGAATTGCGATTCGTGATTCGAAGTTATTTGCATTGGCAACATGAAGTTTGTTCTACATAACAATCTAATGTTGTTAGGAGTGGAACAGCAATAATGTTAGATTCTTTGTTGTTTTAAATAAGTTTATGGTAAACTAGCGGAACCGGCAGCATTTTTACACATCTCACATTCGACGGAGCACCCTTATAAAATCTACATTTATCAACCGTTTGGAATGATTTTTTTTCCTTAGGAAGACATTCAAAAAGTCTACTAGTCTAGGACGCCAAATTTCATTAATAAATCTCCATTTTCAAAGCCTACTAATCTGATGTTTCAAGGTCAAAAATATAAAAAAATTACTAGCGATTTTTTTAGAAAAATTTTAACAACTAAAACTTTTATCAGAACTTTGACTACACCACTGGATTCAGGGAGTCTCGGAATATCACTGACTAATTTCATAGAAATTTGTTGATGAATAAAAAAATTAAAAATTATGATATAAAATTACGGTAAAAATCTGTTGTAAAAAAAAATTGAAATCGCAATTTTGTGCCATAAGGCGATTCATATGGCTGTTGCCAAGTTGACCTCTTCGCATTACTTACTGGAAATCTGGTGTGAAAAAAACAATTGAACGTCGCGATTGTGGACCCTCAACTAAATCTAGTGGTACTATTTTTGTTTTGCGGAAATGCGCTGTTGCCAAGTTTTGGTCACTTTGGAGATATGGAAATCTGATACGGAAAAAACAATTGAACGTCGCGATTGTGGACCATCAACTAATTCTAATGGTACTATTTCGGTTTTGCGGATATGCGTGGTTGCCAGGTTAGTCACTTCGCACGGATTTGCGAAACGTCGGCCGGACCCGCTCGCTTCGCTCGCGTTTTATCTTGTGTTCTGAATCTAATATTACTTGGAGAAAAAGGAGAAAGTTTCAGGTTAGGTTAGGTTAGGCTCGCTTCGTTCGCCTTTATTACGTACCGACTTAGGACAAAACGAGAAGGCAAACTGAGCTGAAACTGCGTGAATTTGTTTTTTTGCTCGCAATTGGCACACAAACCTAACCTGAGCAAGCTAACCTAGCTTGCGAGTCAGTCAAAACTTGTCAACAGCGCATTTCCGCAGAACAAAAATAGTACCACTAGAATTAGTTAGGGGCAAAATGGCGACGTTCAATTGTTTTTCTCATATCAGATTTCCAGTAATCCGAAGAGGTCAACTTGGCAACAGCGCATTTCCGCAAATAAAAAATGGTGCCGTTACAGTTGGCTGATGGCCCACAATCGCGACGTTCAATTGTTTTTTCCATATCAGATTTCCAGTAAACCAAAGTTCAGCTCTTGGATTTTCCGTCCTGTTCGAAAAAAATTGCGGAAACTCGCAAAAAATAAAATCGGAAAAATTAAAGATTTTACAAAAAATCAGATTCTGATCACAATAAAAGATTATTACCGCAAAAAGCATGCAAAGTTTCATCAGAATTAGCCGAAAGGTTTTTGATGAATAAAAAACTGATTTTTTCTAAAAACTTTGACACCCTGTAAGTTGGAACACATGCTTATATGAAGAGAACATCTTATTTTCACCTAAAAAACCCATACTGAACGCTTGGCGGTTCAACCCTGGGTCACCCTGTATAAACAGACAGGGTAGAGTCGTTATATCAACTTTTACCACTTATTATATCACCCCTGAGAATTGGGCAAACAATTCCGAATCAATTGATTGAATATTTCTCCAGAAACACGCACAAAAGAAGAAGCAGAAGGACGGAAAGTTATAAACCAGTTGGAAATATATATGAAATAATTCTCATTATTATTCTTCGGCAGTTTGTGGTGTAGTAAGTGAACGAGGGTTGGAGAAAAGTGTTTTTAATTCCACGGGGAAAGTTTTACGGTTGCTGGCTCTCGAATTCAATTGGGTATTTTCTCAGACAACAGACGAAATAAGAGAGCAACGAAGAAAAAAATGGCTTCGAAAATGGAGGCAGCAGAAATCTAAGGATTGAAATAAATGGCCTCAACAGGGAAACTGAAAGTGGTCAAATTTCGTTTATCAGGCGCTACCAGCTATCAAAAAAATATTTTTTTTGGTACTCACGTATTTTGGGCTCTTTAACTCAAAATCCAAATGAAATTTTCGGCGGACTCAAGTGATTTCGGACATACGGCCTATTTTTGAATTTTCACTGGCATTTTCTAGAGACGTTACTACCGCGAAAAAAACACTCAATAAGTCCCCTTCTTTTCACCAGCCCGATATACATATCCTGCTTCCTCCGCTCACACTTTTTGAATTGTATATTGTACGTTGGTAACACCGAAATCAATTATTGCCAACTTTTCAGATTTAAATGAGAGCGAATAATAGCTGCGGTTTTTTGGTCTCCTTCGATAATAACAGAACATGTGACAGCTCTAGATCCAATCACATTGACCAGAAAAAATTGTGCAGTTAGGTCAGGACGGAAGGCAGGATTTTCATGCATATGATATCCGCCGATCCGATGGTACAAAAATGTTCTCTTTGGTTGAAAAGATCATTTTCGTACCATCGGATCGTCGGATATCGTATGCATGAAAATCCGGCCTAATAAGAGCAAGCGAAGCGAGGCTATCAACGGCGAGCGCAGCGAACACCTATTTTTATTTACGTTTTAGGTTAGGTTGGTTTAAGTAGGTTGGGTTAGGTAGGTTAGGTTAGGTTAGGTGGGTGGGTTAGGTTGTTTTCCCTTCTTTTGCCTTGAAAGTTTGGATCTGTGTGCAGTTAGGTCGAGACGTAATAAGGGCGAGCGAAGCGAGCCTAACGACGGTAAGCGCAACGAGCACCTTCTTTTATTTAGGTTTCAGGTTGGGTTAGGCTTGCTTCGCTCGCTCTTACAACGTACCGACCTAACTGAACACAGATCCAATCTTTTAAGGCAAAATAATGGAAAATAACCTAACTCAGCCACCTAACCTACCCTACTTAACATACCCTACCTCACCTACCTAATCCAACCTAACCTAAAACGTAAATTAAAATAGGTGCTCGCTGCGCTCGTCGTCGTTAGGCCTGGTCGCTCGCCTTTATTACGTCCCGACCTAACTGCACACAGATCCAATCTTTCCTGGTCAATGCGATTGGATCTGGAGCTGTCACATATCATCACAAAAAAACGCAGCTATTAATAAATCTGAAAAGTTGGCAATAATCGATTTCAGTGTTACCAACCATACATACAATTCGAATTCACTAATATCTTTCTGTCATATTCAAGTCATATTCGTTAGCTTATTGTCTCTACATGATTAGAAAAAAACACGATTTTTTTTAAAAACTGCCGTTTCCAATGAAAAAAAAGCGTGGGACGGAGGAAGCAGGATGTGTATATCGGGCTGGTGAAAGAAGGAGACTTATTGAGTGTTTTTTTCGCGAAATTACTTGAGACCGCCGAAAATTTCATTTGGATTTTTTGTTCAGGAGACCAAATTACGTAAGTACAAAAAAAAATTGATATCTTGTGGCGCCAGATAAACGGAGTTTTACCCAGAAAGGCTTCACAAATTGCACGCAGGTTCAATGAATTGCATATTAATTGAAATTGCTTAGCAAGAAATAGAAATACCGAAAACACCAAAACTACGTCAATTTACGCTGGACACGCGTTTCGCCAACAAAGTTAGATTTTGATAAAGCTAAAATTTCACTAATCTGATAGTTTTTATTGCAATTCTATTTAAACTAAATGTTATTTACCTGTTATTCTACTTATCCCGGCCTACCTTCAAGATGCTTCAAGTGTCTAACAATAATTATTAGAATTCACCATCTCTATTTACTCACTTGTTTTGGATTTGATTTGACACACTCGACACACTTTCTTGAAAATTAGACACTGATGCATAGTAATAGAATAATAATATTTACAAATCAACGAACAAACATAATACAGTATGAATAGGATTCTTCTTCTTCTTCTTCTTTGTAGTTTCTATACTTTTTTGGTTTTCTGACTACCTTTACGGGATCAATTTCACCAGACCCGGTGTTCAGGAATATGACTCCCATCCTATCATAATAGGAGGAACCTTTATTGTACTATGAACTTGAAGAATGTGCTATATGGAATCGGGCCCTCATCTGCATTCATACTTTTTTCAACTTGGCAGTAACCAGACTATCGAATGCGTTGAGATGTCTATAGTCATAAACCTGTCCGATTAACTTTGAACTTGTGTCATCCAATCTGTCATGGTTATCCAAAGTATGTTGGGCTACATTCGATATTTCTGGACCCAAAAAATCGTGTCTGAGCAAAAACGCTAAATATTTTGAGGCCAATATTGTTTCCATTATATTTCACCGATATTATTTGTATAATGTCCAAGTAATTTTGATTTTTGTTCGAAAATATGAATAGGATATTCATAAAATCTGTTGTGGAATCATCTGCGGCTGAAAGACAAACTTTAGTCGCTATTTTCCATCGTTCAAGATAACCACTCTCCATGAAAATTGAAAAATGAAAAATGAGATTTTTTTGTAATATCTAACAGAAAACAACCACTTCCCAGGCTAAAGCCACGCTGAACATTGAAATACATCTGATAGATATTGTGAAAAGACTCTAACTGAAAAGAAAATATCTAAAAGTGAAAATTCAGATAGTTGACTTTTTTAATTTTCTCTAGTTTTCATTGAAAATTCATTAAATAAATTACATAGGGAGAACGTTATTTAAAAATATCACTCACAGAAATCGTTCATTTCATTGAAGAAAGTTTCGCTTCTCTCGCATTTAATCTTCAGAAAAGCTTGCTTTCCAATTCTATCAATCTCCCTGATGAGCTTGGCAAAGCGAAATAGATTTTCGTCGACCAAAATGTATTGAGGATTAAATGTGAGAGAAGCGAACCTTGCTTCAATAAAATTAACGATTTCTGTGAGTGATATTTTTTAATAACATTCTCACTATCTAATTTATTCAACAAATTTTCAATGAAAACTAGAGAAAATTTTAAAAAATCAACTATCTGAATAAAAATACGAATTTTCTCTTTAAGATTTTTTCTTTTCAGTTAGAGTCTTTTCACAATATCTATCAAATGTAGTTCAATGTCCAGCGTGGCTTGTGCCGGGGAAGCAGTTGTTTTCTGTTATATATTACAAATAAATCCCATTTTTCATTTTTCAATTTTCATGGAGAATGTTCCTTTGTCCAAGTAATATTGGACCGTTGATACCGCGAAATATTTATAATTTCATCTCGCCAATATTACGTTTAAATATTCTGTTGATATTGTACAATATCACCCCAATGGAAGTGTGCTATCGCTAAATGTTTTGTAGCCAATATTACTCCGAGAATATTACACCAATATTAATTTTTAAAATATTGTACCAATATCGCGCATATCGCCAATATTATTATTTGAATATTCTGCCAATATTGTACCAATATTGCCATAATATATAAGTGTGCTACTACTGGGGGTAAGAATGTGCTCATTTTTATTTTGACTACCGACTAATGAGGCCCATTGAAATTATTATTTAACATCACCTCTTCGTTTCTTTATGAATGTCTCTGAGCGATTTCTCCTATCGTCGAACTCACCTTTGGAAGTGAAACTGAAAGACCTGAGCCTGTACGAATCCTCGTCCTCTTCCTCCGTGTTGCTGTTGCTCCTGGCGCGCGACTCTGGGACGTCCAGGAACGCGGTGGACTTCCTCTGGTACACCGAAGTGCCTCGTCTCTGCGACCCCTTCCTCCTGATGTGCGGAGACACGTCCGGCGTGGTCTCCTGGTCCGTCAACTTGGGTTCACTGTTGCTCTGGCTGCGGATGCCGTTGTTCGAGGACGCGACGGCCGCGCGGTTCTTCACCGACCGCCGGTTGGTCATCCTGGCACTCTGCGACCTCGCGGCCGGCCTCCTGCGGCGCCCGATCTCCGGGGAAGCCCCCGACGGCGGGATGGCCTCCAGGCTGGACGCGTGGCTGGTGGCGCAAATCGACATCGAGCGGCCCTTGGCGCGAGGCTGAACGTGCGGTCTGTCGTCCGTCATGGCGTGTACTGACGCTCCGCCGCCGCGACGCTGCGAACGACACCGACGCCGGTTGTTGCCCGGTGGGTCCGCGGTTATTTCGGGAGCGACTTGCGTTTGTTTCTCTCGCTCGGTTGGGTCTCTTCGGTCAGCTGGGATGGAATGTCTTCGTCTTGGGGGGTGTATTTTTCCACCTATCTTAACAAATGTTGATGGAATATGTTTATATCCGAGATGTGCTCAAAACAGCATATTTATATTCTATTTCAATACCAAATAATTTTTGATTCACATTTTTCAGTGGCGTAACCAGGATTTCAGTTTGGTGGGCTGAACATATAATTTATCAGTTACCAGATATGTATCCCAAAGGCAAATACTTTGGGATACATATACAATCGTTTCAGAATGGCCTGATTAGTATATACTGGGAATTTGAACGAAAAAAATCGACGGACTAAAAAGTCGAGTAAATCATGAACTTTTTTTATTTTTCATTTTTCGAATTTCAAATTTTTGTCCTCGTACGTATTTTGACGTATGAGGAAAACGTTTGAAAACTCGTCGAAAATATTTTTGGCACCAAAAAAACATTTGAAAACCGGTTCAGAGCTGACCAACTCGAGAACGGTTAAAGATAGACAAATTCTGCGAACGCCAATCATTTCAGAACGGCTTAATTAGTATATACTGAGGATTTGAACAGAAAAAAATCGACGGACTAAAAAGTCGAGTAAATCATGAACTTTTTTTATTTTTCATTTTTCGAATTTCAAATTTTTGTCCTCGTACGTATTTTGACGTATGAGGAAAACGTTTGAAAACTCGTCGAAAATATTTTTGGCACCAAAAAAACATTTGAAAACCGGTTCAGAGCTGACCAACTCGAGAACGGTTAAAGATAGACAAATTCTGCGAACGCCAATCATTTCAGAACGGCTTAATTAGTATATACTGAGGATTTGAACAGAAAAAAATCGACGGACTAAAAAGTCGAGTAAATCATGAACTTTTTTTATTTTTCATTTTTCGAATTTCAAATTTTTGTCCTCGTACGTATTTTGACGTATGAGGAAAACGTTTGAAAACTCGTCGAAAATATTTTTGGCGCCAAAAAAACATTTGAAAACCGGTTCAGAGCTGACCAACTCGAGAACGGTTAGAGATAGACAAATTCTGCGAACGCCAATCGTTTCAGAATGGCCTAATTACTATCGACTGAGAAGTTAAACAAAAAAATCGACGGACTAAAAAGTCGAGTGAATCGTGATAGATGATTTTCTTGAACTTTCTTTATTTTTCATTTTTCGAATTTCAAATTTTTGTCCTCATACGTATTTTGACGTGCTGATTCCGAATCTTCGAACGAAAATGTCGAAAAGTCATCGGAAATA
The DNA here is from genome assembly GCA_958298965.1 of Chrysolina haemoptera. Classification (NCBI taxonomy): domain Eukaryota; kingdom Metazoa; phylum Arthropoda; class Insecta; order Coleoptera; family Chrysomelidae; genus Chrysolina; species Chrysolina haemoptera. Next base: position 26,141,264 of record OY282593.1, read on the forward strand.
TTTTGGCGCCAAAAATAACATTTGAAAAACGATTCAGAGCTGACCAACTCGAGAACGGTTAAAGATAGACAAATTCTGCGATTGACAATCGTTTGAGAATGGCCTAATTAGTATAAACTGAGAATTCGAACGAAAAAAATCGATGGACTAAAAAGTCGAGTAAATCATGATAGATGATTTTCTTGAACTTTTTTTATTTTTCATTTTTCGAATTTCAAATTTTTGTCCTCGTAAGTATTTTGACGTGCTGATTCCGAATCTTCGAACGAAAATGTCGAAAACTCATCGGAAATATTTTTGACGCTGAAAATAACATTTGAAAACCGATTCAGAGCTGACCAACTCGAGAACAGTTAGAGATAGACAAATTCTGCGAACGTCAATCGTTTCAGAATGGCCTAATTAGTATACACTGAGAATTTGAACGAAAAAAATCGACGGACTAAAAAGTCGCGTAAATCATGATGGATGATTTTCTTGAACTTTTTTCATTTTTCATTTTTCGAATTTCAAATTTTTGTATTCCCACGTATTTTAACGTGCTGATTCCGAATCTTTGAACGAAAATGTCGAAAACTCATCGCAAATATTTTTGGCGCCAAAAAAACCATTTGAAAACCGATTCAGAGCTGACCAACTCGAGAACGGTTAGAGATAGACAAATTCTGCGAACGCCAATCGTTTCAGAATGGCCTAATTACTATCGACTGAAAATTTTAACGAAAAAAATCGACGGACTAAAAAGTCGAGTAAATCGTGATAGATGATTTTCTTGAACTTTCTTTATTTTTACATTTCTCGAATTTCAAATTTTTGTCCTCATACGTATTTTGACGTGCTGATTCCGAATCTTCGAACGAAAATGTCGAAAACTCATCGGTAATATTTTTGGCGCCAAAAAAACCATTTGAAAACCGATTCAGAGCTGACCAACTCGAGAACGGTTAGATATAGACGAATTCTGCGAACGCCAATCGTTTCATAATGGCCTAATTACTATCGACTGAAAATTTTAACGAAAAAAATCGACGGACTAAAAAGTCGAGTAAATCGTGGTAGATGATTTTCTTGAACTTTTTTCATTTTTCATTTTTCGAATTTCAAATTTTTGTATTCCCACGTATTTTAACGTGCTGATTCCGAATCTTTGAACGAAAATGTCGAAAACTCATCGCAAATATTTTTGGCGCCAAAAAAACCATTTGAAAACCGATTCAGAGCTGACCAACTCGAGAACGGTTAGAGATAGACAAATTCTGCGAACGCCAATCGTTTCAGAATGGCCTAATTACTATCGACTGAAAATTTTAACGAAAAAAATCGACGGACTAAAAAGTCGAGTAAATCGTGATAGATGATTTTCTTGAACTTTCTTTATTTTTCATTTCTCGAATTTCAAATTTTTGTCCTCATACGTATTTTGACGTGCTGATTCCGAATCTTCGAACGAAAATGTCGAAAACTCATCGCAAATATTTTTGGCGCCAAAAAAACCATTTGAAAACCGATTCAGAGCTGACCAACTCGAGAACGGTTAGAGATAGACAAATTCTGCGAACGCCAATCGTTTCAGAATGGCCTAATTACTATCGACTGAAAATTTTAACGAAAAAAATCGACGGACTAAAAAGTCGAGTAAATCGTGATAGATGATTTTCTTGAACGTTCTTTATTTTTCATTTCTCGAATTTCAAATTTTTGTCCTCATACGTATTTTGACGTGCTGATTCCGAATCTTCGAACGAAAATGTCGAAAACTCATCGGAAATATTTTTGGCGCCAAAAAAACCATTTGAAAACCGATTCAGAGCTGACCAACTCGAGAACGGTTAGATATAGACGAATTCTGCGAACGCCAATCGTTTCAGAATGGACTAATTACTATCGACTGAAAATTTTAACGAAAAAAATCGAGGGACTAAAAAGTCGAGTAAATCGTGATAGATGATTTTCTTGAACTTTTTTCATTTTTCATTTCTCGAATTTCAAATTTTTGTCCTCATACGTATTTTGACGTGCTGATTCCGAATCTTCGAACGAAAATGTCGAAAACTCATCGGAAATATTTTTGGCGCCAAAAAAACCATTTGAAAACCGATTCAGAGCTGACCAACTCGAGAACGGTTAGATATAGACGAATTCTGCGAACGCCAATCGTTTCAGAATGGCCTAATTACTATCGACTGAAAATTTTAACGAAAAAAATCGACGGACTAAAAAGTCGAGTAAATCGTGATAGATGATTTTCTTGAACTTTCTTTATTTTTCATTTCTCGAATTTCAAATTTTTGTCCTCATACGTATTTTGACGTGCTGATTCCGAATCTTCGAACGAAAATGTCGAAAACTCATCGGAAATATTTTTGGCGCCAAAAAAACCATTTGAAAACCGATTCAGAGCTGACCAACTCGAGAACGGTTAGATATAGACGAATTCTGCGAACGCCAATCGTTTCAGACTGGCCTAATTACTATCGACTGAAAATTTTAACGAAAAAAATCGACGGACGAAAAAGTCGAGTAAATCGTGATAGATGATATTCTTGAACTTTTTTTATTTTTCATTTTTTGAATTTCAAATTTTTGTCCACCTACGTATTTTGACGTGCTGATTCCGAATCTTCAAACGGAAATGTCGAAAACTCATCGGAAATATTTTTGGCGCCAAAAAAACCGTTTGAAAACCACCGATGGTTCGGAAATTACCTTTCGTGAAAGTTAACCTCCTCAGATTCCCAATTTATTATTTTTCTCTGATAAAATTCATTGCGTTCAATATGATTCTTGTGTAATATTTCCACCCCATTATTCATTACCTCTCCGGTATGATGCAAACGTACATTAAAAACCACGATTTCAATTAATAATTTTTAATTACCCTTTATTTCGTTACCCAGTTAAAGAAGAAAGCATCAAACAAGAATTCCACAAAAAGCCGCCTCAAGTATTTTCATTATTCCATAATTGGATATTTCAGTGAAATTCAGTTTCATTTATGTCTGTGTTTACATTTTCTCTGCAGAAGGTATTTCGTGGAATTTACTTATTTTCGTTTCTCATGAAATGATTTCACTGTAGGTGAATGTGTTACGAAGATATGGAATACTTAGGTATTTCTCATGAGACGGCGATTTGTGATTTGATTAATGAACAGTAGAATATTTTTTACGGGCTCCAAAAATACTTTTGTTTTGAATATTGTGCTAGCAATTTACTCAAAAAATCGATTTACAAGTTTGAAATTTTAAATTTTCTTATTGGTTAGTCGACTGACTCGTTATCACTCGACTTGCCAATAAAAAACCTAGTAAACTGGCAACATTGGCTGAAAACACATCAACATTTTGTACTACTCAGATGAACTACCGATCTGAATAGGTCTGTTCTTTCTCTTACACCATTTTTACACCGTATCACTTTCTGATGCAACATCTTTCCGAGTCCCCGTGGAACAAAGAACGCATGTAAAGTATGAAAGTTGTTGTTGGTGGATTGATGGAATGGAACGACCAGTGAAGAAAGAAAGGGCCAAATGCTAAATATAACAAAACAAAATGAAAAACTACTAAAGTAGGTAGTCATATTTATTCAAAGAATTGATTATTAAGTTTTTTCTAAATCATCTTTGTGCATTTTAATTGGTATTCCTAGAAGAACAAACGCATGACAGGAATTGATAGCAGGTAAGTGCTATTTACCTAATTTAAAGGTAAAAGGCATAAACATCTAAAGTTTTCTCAATATTTCAGGCGGATTTTAGTATTCTATAAACCAGTCTGGTCCAATTTCACATCATCGACATTGTTTGTGGAGTGAAAATTAATTTTTCAAAATGAAGCACTGTTTTATTCCCAATTGTGAAAATAGTGACGAAAACACTAACAAATAACAATAAACAAATTGCATTATCTCCATAGGATTCTTTGGCAGCACTGATATAAAATAGATGAATTGAGTTAGAATAAAAATAAGTGAGTACCATACTAACTTTTTGTTTTTTTCATGACGTACTTCAGCACTTATGAATTTCATATTATTTGCAAAAAAGTCATGGACCATTTCGCTGGTTACGTCAGGTAGATTATTAGAATCTGCTTTCTCAAAACCCAGAGTCAATCTATTAGACATTTTGATTGACCTCAATTTCCAAGTCACATAATATAGAATACAAATTCAACACAATGTTTTGCTTATAAATAAACAACGTAATGTTATCTAATGAATTGTAGTAGTTCAAAAGTCTCATCTCATTTTGCTGTCAATGTCAATGTTGTACCAAGGTTGCCATTTAAAAGGAAAACTTTCAAAACGGACATTGTAAAATTGTACAAAAATTAAATATTTTTTCACCAGACGTGTGAAATCTGATGAAGTTCAAATATAATGTAATCCATTTCAAAAATATCAACAAAAAAATGGGACGTAATCTAATTTCCCGTCATTCCACTTCACACTGAAAACGAGAGGAGTAAAATGCTTCAAAATCGGTATCTTTCAACTTCGCTTTGAAAGGTAATACTTCGAATTCTGATAGCAGGAAAAGCTTTACTCGAGGCATACTTATGTGAAAATCCCGTTTAATGTACAATCCGAAAGTCTCGCTAGCTGAAGGGGATTTGCTGAGCTTGTTATACTCCAGACTTGTTATGTATACCAGATCAGGCATTCATTTAATTTACCCTTTAGCGTGAATCTTTTCTGCGTCAAGAATTCAAGGTAGTTTGCCACTGTGTTTGAATGGTTTTTATGAAGAAATCGATAAGGGAATCTAGGTTATTTCACTCTTATTTCATCTTGGCAAATATTAACAATATTTTATAATAGTTATTTATGCAACAAGTGCAACAAGTGTGTTTATTGCACGAGTTTCATACAATATTTTTTCTACGTTCATGCAAAAACCAGAAAATGTTTCATTTAAGTGGCACTAAACTGTAAGGAAGACATTGTTTGTTTAAATCTATCTGCTAAAAGTAATTCAAAATTATTTTGTGTAATTCAGATGATATTCGAAGGAAATAATTTTATTTTTAACAAATTGCATTTTCTAGTAATTTCATAAATAATTTTATTTTTAACAAATTGCATTTTCTAGTAATTTCATAGCCCATTATATAATGAATATGATGAAACATGCAACTATTTAAAACGTAATACAATCTCACAGAAAATGGGCTAAATTTGGCGTCGATTTGAAAGTTTATGTCTGTCATGATGACAGAACGCTATAGTAGAATGACAGATGAGTGCAATAAAGAGACAATTTTTCCACCAAATATAGTTCAATAAAGTTTTGTTTTTTGCATGAACGTAGAAAAAAATTATAAGCACTTGAAAAAAGAGTTGTTGATAGTTTAAGTTTGGATCACATCATCTGAAGAGTTGGAACTCATTGGTAGAGAACTTCTAAAGAGATCCGACGAATTGTGACATGTGTTTATAATTCCGGTGACAATGCAATATGACATTTTTGTTACAGAAAAAAAGATGGCGGACAAAATTTGTGATAATGGTCCGATTCGATCCAAAATTGGTATATAAGGGTTTTGGGGTTAGAGATTATGAATTTTTCATCAAAATTCATAAATTCAAAATGGCGGCACCAAGATGGCTGACGAGATTTGTGATTATGGTGAGATTCGATTCAAAATTGGTATGGGGGGTTTTTTAGGTAGTTTATTTCGATTTTTTTGTCAAAATTCATAAATTAATAATGGCGGCTCCAAGATGGCGGACGATATTTTTCCTTACGGTCTGATTCGATTCAAAATTAGCGTGCGAGGGTTTTCGGGGTCAGAGATTGTAAATTTTTGTAAAAATTCATGAATTCAAGATGGCGGCCCAAGATGGTGGACGAGTTTTGTGATTATGGTTTTCTGGGTCCAGATTTCGATTTTTTAATCATAAAAAAATAATAGTTCAAAAACACTAAAGAACACGCTTTATGTGCTCTCAATCTCATACATAATTTTTGCTGAGAGTTTTTCCTTTCAAAAGTTCAGTTTGTTCAATCAAAAAGGAAACAAGAACTAGTTTATTAAGGTATATACGATAACCGATGGGTTATCAAACTCGGCCTAATGGACTCGTTTGACAAATTTCCCATTTCATATCGTATTGTGAATCTTTAGGACACTTATATCGTAAATATCTATCACGGATTTCGATTCACTGTAGTTATTCGAATTCCTAATTAACAATATTCAATTGATCAACAATCTAATTTAGTATAGAACCCTTCATTCTACCCATTACGGAATTGGCATCCCCTCATGTAATTATTGTACATCAACATCAATTGGCAAACAAATACATATTGCTGTTCGATTGAAATAATTGGCAATATCATCAGTTTTGTGTAATTGGATCATAATAATTCAGAAATCTACTACGATCAATATCTATTAAACTAATAACGACAAACTATGTAGGTGGCTAATTTAAATTAGATGTATGGATGAGAACAAGCTATTACCCCAATACAATAACAATTCAGGGGCTGAGTACCTGTTACCGAAAGAAGGATAACCAACTGCACGGTAGAACTAACCTTCATGTTCCTACTTTCAGGAAAAAGATCGCCTCTACATTCAGGTAGACAGATTTCTTATGGGCTTGAGACTTCAGCTAGCGCCAGCCTGTTCGATTAGGGAGTGCGAAAAAAAAATTCTCAAGTATATCGGAATCGATAACCGACCGCATGCCTGATTAGGAAGGAATTGTGTTATGAGTTGCCTAGATGCCAATTTTCCTACTTTCAGGAAAAGATCGCCCCTACATTCAGGTAGACAACCTTCTTATGGGCTTGAGACTTCAGCTAGGGCCAGCCTGTTCGATTAGGGAGTGCGACAAAAAAATTCTCAGGTATATCGGAATCGATAACCGACCGCATGCCTGATTAGGAAGGAATTGTGTTATGTGTTGCCTAGATGCCAATTTTCCTACTTTCAGGAAAAGATTGCCCCTACATTCAGGTAGACAGACTTCTTATGGGCTTGAGACTTCAGCTAGGGCCAGCTTGTTCGATTAGGAAGTGCGACAAAAAAATTCTCAGGTATATCGGAATCGATAACCGACCGCATGCCTGATTAGGATGGAATTGTGTTATGAGTTGCCTAGATGCCAATTTTCCTACTTTCAGGAAAAAATCGTCCCTACATTCAGGTAGACAGACTTCTTATGGGCTTGAGACTTCAGCTAGCGCCAGCCTGTTCGATTCGGGAGTGAGACAAAAAAATTCTCAAGTATATCGGAATCGATAACCGACCGCATGACTGATTAGGAAGGAATTGTGTTATGTGTTGCCTAGATGCCAATTTTCCTACTTTCAGGAAAAGATCGCCCCTACATTCAGGTAGACAACCTTCTTATGGGCTTGAGACTTCAGCTAGGGCCAGCCTGTTCGATTAGGGAGTGCGACAAAAAAATTCTCAGGTATATCGGAATCGATAACCGACCGCATGCCTGATTAGGAAGGAATTGTGTTATGTGTTGCCTAGATGCCAATTTTCCTACTTTCAGGAAAAGATCGCCCCTACATTCAGGTAGACAGACTTCTTATGGGCTTGAGACTTCAGCTAGCGCCAGCCTGTTCGATTGGGGAGTGCGACAAAAAAATTCTCAAGTGTATCGGAATCGATAGCCGACCGCCTACGGTCTACGTCAACGGTCAACCCAAAGTCTGTTAAATTGATGGTGGGAGTTTCGAAACATGATTTTTCAACAGCAAACGATGTAGGCAAATAATATAAATTGCATTAGGATGTTCAATCTTTTATATTTCATTAGTTACCGTACATTCATTGAAAATCTTTTGGGTAGAGGGTAACATTTTTCTTTTTTCCTGCGTGAATGAGGTTTATCTCGATGAGTTTTTCGGAACCTGATGTAAGGTACAATTCAGCAGTTTCTTTCACAGGAACGCCGTTGACGTGCGTGATAATATCGCCTACTTCTATCCCACACCTGAAACAAAACATCGACTCTTCAGCAGAATTCCGGAGTAATGCGAAGCATAATTGAAAAACAATTAAAAGGTTTAAAAGAAAGTGAAAACCTTGAAATTAGTTTTTACTTTAGTATTCACAATTATAATGCCAGACAAACACAGTTTCAGACCACATTTTGAAAAAAAAAACAGTTCATGTGGTGCTGTGTGTAGTTTTGGCAATTATCTCAGAAACCTTCACTTATAGACACATGGAATATTGTTGATTTTTAGGTCTAAAAAAATAGGAAGGAAAATATGACTACTTATCATCGTTACTGGTATACAAACATTGAAAATTATAACTTCAAATTATCATGTTGATGAGTTTTAATTTTTTTTTACTTCAGGAGTATTGGAGAAAAAAAAATATCTGAATTTTTTTCGTACTTTTGACACCCTGTATCTTAGAGGGTGTTTGTTCATTTTAGAATATACCTTGATTCAAACTTATCACCTCGAAATCAGGTGAGGAAGCTGTTTTCGGAGTTTTTTTTTGTAAATTTTTTTTTTTTTTATAAAACCAATATCTGAATGAAAAAAGTAATCTTGAGCAGTAAATGATTGTGAACAGAAGTTCTCGGTAGTAATTTCCAACAGTAATGAAACACCTTCATTTTCAATAACATGAATAAGTGCGTTGGGAATGGGTACTTTGCTTTATGTTCGGCATCATAACAGCCCAGTGCCCAGTACACTGGAAGTGCATTATATCCTCGGTTTAATGACTCCGAATGTGCTAAAAATAACATTGTTAAAATTATGACGTGCGCTTTTTAGAAGGCCACAGATACCATTCATCAAATAATATTCGAATACAGCAAAACAGAAGCGATACATTTTTAAAATAGATAATTTATATTGCACTTTCATTTACCTGACAAAAACTTAGAAAAAACATTCCAATCTCTGATTTTTATCCGAAAATATGAATAGGATAGTCATAAAATCTGCTGTGGAATAATTTGGGGCTGAAAGGCAAACTTTAGTCGCTATTTTCCATCGTTCAAGATAGCCTCTTGGGAGGTATTCATGTTGAAAAAAGGGAAATTCAAATGTTGTTACTTCTGATAGCCTTTGGCGTGTGACGTCTCTCGGCTGACGTCATCGGGCCATAAACGCCTACTTTACGCCCTTGATACATAAATAACTGTTGTGACTGCCATATCTCCAGATTCGTATTCAACGAGAAACCTTGCAAAAAAGTCTGTGAAAAATTCATAATAATACATTTTTACTCACTGTGACGCTGGCGACCCCTGGATAACTTTCCAGACGAGCAGTCCTTGATTGACGTCCTTGGGAATCTTGTTGTTCTTCCTAAGTAGATCGCTCAAGACTTCAGGTGTAATGGAAATGGTCGTTATTCCGAACAAAGTTTTGCCCATGGGCCCTATCGATCGGCCGCTTTTAATTCTGTACTTGCTGTTCTCCAGAAACTTCTTGGCGTATTCTTGAAACAAATAAAAGTTTTCAAGATTTTAATGTTTCGTCTGGGATTATATCGCGGGTATCTGAGAAAACTTCATGAAGGAAAACGAATGCTCAAGTATTAATTTGAAAACGAAGCTTTCCATGACTGGAATAATTTTTGTCTACGTTCATGCAAAAAGCAAAACTTTATTGAACTATATTTAGTGGAAAAAAAAGTTCTTTATTGCACTAGTATATGTTGGAATATTGACAAAAATTAATTCGATGGTTCCTTGTTTCTTTATTAGTTCTAGCACAGTTTATTTTGTGTATATACAGTGACCGCCAAAAGATTCTTGGGAAAAGTTTGTGCATGTCCGATAACCTAAAAATCGATTTTGACACATGTCACGTGATCGCTGGTATGGCGGCAAATTGAAAAAAATTACTATGAATAGGCAAAAAGTCCAGTGAAATGGCAAGATATCGAAAAAAGTTATTAGAATTCAATTATAGATTTATACGAAGTTTGACAAAATAATGTCAGAAAATTGAAAATAGCAATTTTTTTAAAATATTTTCCTAGTTTCATAAAAATATCAAATTATTTTCTTATGAATAGCCTGATCATACTGAAATGTTTGTATTTCAATAATATAACAAAAGTTTCTCAATTTCTCCACACCAGAAAGCACTAAATTAAAAAAAATTAATTTTGTCAGAACCCTTGCTGTTACCTTGGTTCGTATCTAACAGTTACATCAGAATTCCACAATTATTGCGATGATGGAGAAATCCAAAAATATATTGTTTTTCCGATTATAATAATCTTAAAAATAGTGCGTCAAATTAAAGAGGCTAAAGTTTTCAACATTGCATGCGAAGTGAAACGCTCTGGCACGATCATCATCGAAACTTGATTATAATCTGGAAGACACCATGTTTCTGGAGTGTCTTGTCATCACAATGATCGTGGAATTCTGATATAACTGTTAGATACGAACCAATGTAACAGCCAGGGTTTCGACAAAATCAATTTTTTTAAATTTAGTGCTCACTGGTGTGGAAAAAATGAGAAAATTTTGTCATTCTCATTGAAATACAAATGTTTCAGTATGACCAAGCTATTCATAAAATAATAATTTGATATTTTCATACAGCTAGGAAAATATTTTTAAAAAATAGCTATTTTCAATTTTCTCTCATTATCTTTTTAAAATTTGTAATTGTGTATAAAATTCAATTCTTAGCAACTTTTTGAAATAACTTTTTTTGATATCTTGCCATTTTACCCCACTTTTTGCCTTTTCATAGTAATTTTTTTCAATTTGCCGCCATACCAGCGGTCACGTGACATGTGTCAAAATCAATTTTTAGGTATCAATACTCTAATAATAAACTTTTTTCCCATATGGTACATACTTTTTGGCGGTCACTGTATAAAGGGCACGTAGGCACTTCATCAGCGTTTCATGCTGATATGTATAAAAATGCTGAATAAGATTATCGGTCCTCTAGGACTCGAATGGTTATTTTCGTTATTTTCATAAAGATATATTATTCATATAACAGTCAGTGAGTTACGTTTAGACTTTCCAAGTGCGTTCATCTAATGAAAGTAAACGAATTATGAGTAAAAACCGAATCCACTGTGTTTTATTTTCAACCTATAACCAATTCAATTTTCGTCCTGACAGAATCCAAAAAAATTCACCAGAGTGACGTATTCGATGAAAACAAACTGCGAAAATCACGGATTGGAATCTCGTGCCTGACAATCGACCCTAATCTCCATATTTTCATGTCCGAACAAGCGGAATGCGATTCTTACCCACGGGAATTGCGAACGATATTCCGGATGTCAATCGGAGATTATTGATTCCGATCACATTTCCGTTCAAATTGACGAGCGGTCCTCCGGAATTTCCGAAAGTTATTGAGGCGTCAGTTTGGATATAAGTCATCGAGTAATTCTTTAGCCCGAGCTCTTCGGCAGGCCGGTCCACGCAGCTCACCTGAAAAGGGAAAAGGGACATCGAATGAAATCAACTAACTTTTACATATATATAGTGACCGCCAAAAAGTATGTACCATATGGGAAAAAAGTTTATTATTAGAGTATTAGAAGAAATATTCTTGGGAAAAGTTTGTGCATGTCCGATAACCTAAAAATCGATTTTGACACATGTCACGTGATCGCTGGTATGGCGGCAAATTGAAAAAAATTACCATGAATAGTCAAAAAGTCGGACAAAATGACAAGATATCGAAAAAAGTTATTTGAAAAATTTGCTTAGAATTCAATTTTATACACATATACAAAGTTTGAGAAAATTATGTGGGAATATTGAAAACAGCAATTTTTTTAAATAGTTTTCTAGCTGTAGAAAAATATCAAATTATTTTCTTATGAATTGCTTGACCATACTGAAATATTTGTATTCCGATGATAATAACAAAACTTTCTCATTTTCTCCACACCAGAGAGCACTAAATTGAAAAAATTGAATTTTGTCAGAACCCTTGCTGTTACATTGGTTCGTATCTAATAGATATATCACAATTCCACTATTATTGCGATGATAGGGAGATCCAAAAATATCGTGTTTTTCAGATTATAATCAATTTTTGATGATAATCGTGCACGAACGTTTCACTTCGCACATAATCTTAAAAATAGTGCGTCAAATTAAAGAGGCTTGAGTTTTCAACATTGCATGCGAAGTGAAACGCTCTGGCACGATTATAATCGAAACTAGATTATAATCTGGAAAACATCATGTTTCTGGAGTGTCTTGTCATCACAATGGTCGTGGAATTCTGATATAACTGTTAGATACGAACCAATGTAACAGCCAGGGTTTTAACAAAATCCAATTTTTTTAATTTAGTGCTTACTGGTGTAGACAAAATGACAAAGTTTTGTCATTATCATTGAAATACAAATGTTTCAGTATGGTCAAGCTATTCATATGATAATAATTTGGTATTTTTATACAGCTAGGAAAATATAAAAAAAAATCTATTTTCAATTTTCTCTCATTATCTCTTCAAACTTCGTATATGTGTATAAAATTTAATTCTAAGCAACTTTTTCAATTCACTTTTTTTGATATCTTGCCATTTTACCCCACTTTTTGCGTTCTCATAGTAATTTTTTTCAATTTGCCACCATACCAGCGATTACGTGACATGTGTCAAAATCGATTTTTAGGTTATCGGACATGCACAAACTTTTCCCAAGAATCTTTTTTTCTAATACTCTAATAATAAACTTTTTTCCCATATGGTACATACTTTTTGGCGGTCACTGTATATATGGAAAAAGGACAACTTTCAGTTGTCAACAACTTTGGTGTAAACGCGCCTTAAGATAGGCATGAACAGAGGTGGCTACTTCCTGCTTCATTTTATTTGATTTTTACGATATTTTTTCAACTGCATGATTTCATTTTTCGTGGAAATCACAAGATGAAGAAAATGAGGCAAGTTTCATTCGATTTTATTTATATCAGAACCCAAAAATCGATATAATGCATGTATACAAATAGACGAACATGATTGTCCGATTCAATCAACCCATGTGGGGTTTCATAAAATGAACACTCTTGTATGATGAAAAATAAACAAAGCTGAACACTGTGTAAATATTTGTATTTTCTCATTGTGAAATATACCGAGGAAAACTACATTTATAAGAATTATATGCGTTGCAACGATAATTTGATGCCAATTAAAGTTTTCAGCGAATTTATACCAGGAATTGAAAAGGGGAATTAGAGTGTGTTGCCATGGAGCTAGGAGAATCGCATCAGCTGAATACAAATAGTAATAGCTGAAATGAGACCAATTATGATTATGAATACTTCAGTAGCACAAGCTGAACCTTACATAGAATAATAACGTTGACAACATGATGAATTGATACACAAAATCTTCATTAAATAATGTCAACGATATCGGTAGGATCAGAATAAGGGTGTAAATAGAAAATGAAATAGAATAAGGAACAAAATAAACAAAATAAAAAGTTTAATTTCTGTAAAGGCATTTATGCATGAAGTGAGGCAAAATAAATAATAGTAATAACCTGTCATGCCCACGCGACATGATATGTTTCACGCTGGCTGATCTGATACCAAGCTGGCTAATACCAAACAGACTTTTCGTTATATCCCAATGAACCGTCCTATAGCGACCTCTTTGAGTTCTTATCACCCAAGTTAGATTTTCAAAAACGAAAAAAACCTCAGTTTGCACACCCTTGAAAAAGCCATTAAACATTGGCGAAAGCTCGGGAAGCAGAAAAGAGTAATTTCATTTCCATTTGATCGAATCCCCAATAGAAGATTTTTATATAACAATAAAAATTATTATAATTTTTTAATACGAAAAATCTACGACAATTATTTGATTCATGCCTTATTATCATGAGGATATACGGACAACACTGTCCTCCAAAAGACATACTGAGTAAAATCGTATCCAAAATCTTGCATCATCATCATCTGCCGGTCTATATTCTGATATTTTGAAAATGAATTATTGTATTCGACATAATCGGAACAAGCCTAGAGCTAGAACTGACCGCTTGTTCTTAAGAAGAGTAGACTGGGCAAACAATGCATGAGTCATCGTACCGCTAACCTGTTATAGGAATGCGTAACGTCATCGCCTAGAAACGACTAGAACCTTCCAATAAATACAAAAAGTAACACATCACTTTTACGTTTCAGGGAAGTTGCGAAACGTTTGTTATCAACGAAGGTATATTACAGTCTACAAGAGTTTTATAATAATATTCTTCGAAAGACAAAATTTTAGAATATGAATCGAGCATAGTTTTGAAATTTCCTTTGCGATACTCTTATAACAATTTTTTTCCATGTGTTACACACTTTGAGGCGAGTATTGTACATCCAGTATTTCACACAAGTATCTGTCAGATGTAATAAATCGTTATTTGTAACAAGTAAAAAAAGGGGGATCAATCGATAGCTCTAGCAATTAAGATCATTTTATCTTAGAAATTTGTGGATTGATTATTGGATTGATTGAATGACATTTTTCGATATCATCAGATTATTTAGAACAATTATCATAATTTTTTTTTGTATACTCACGATACCAACTGTCACTGAATTACTCAACGACAAGGGACTTCCTAGGGCTACTACCCACTCTCCAATCGCTGTATCACCAGGTGTTTCCAGCTGCAAACTGGGCAGCTTCTCCACTGCTTCAAGCTTCAGTAAAGCTAAATCTATGCTCATGTCTGCATCTTCCACCTAGGTCGATAAAATTATATTTTGGTTGGTTTTCGGATTTTGCCGTGATCTTCTTTGGTTAAAATTTCCAAACGTTTCGACTGCAACTGCGGAAGTCATCTTCAGTGGGGTGGTCGAAGTACTCTCCTAGGCGTATCAACTGTTTCAGATGCAGTCGAAACGTTTGGAGATTTTAACCAAACTAGACCACGGCAAAACCCGGAAACTGTTATAATCTCCCAGAAATACTGATATCTGAATTGGTATTTATACTGAAATCCCGAATATTATTGAGAAAATAATATTCCCCAAAAATACTCAGTGGAGTATATCCGTGAATGTATTTCCAACAGGCCCCGCCCACTAGCGGTCTGGGACCTGATTGGCCGGCCATAATCGGCCAGAATCGTATAAATATAACCCAGTTGGTTACGTTTGTATGATGAGATACTTCCCAACTATCTGGAAGAAAGAAACAGTAATCATGATTCCGAAGCCCAACAAGAACCACGGGTTTCCACAAAACCACCGACCCATCAGCTTGACACCCGCGATGAGCCAAATTGCGGAAAGAGTGATCCAGACACGACTCGAAGCAATGTCTGCAGAACTGAACATCCTTCCAGACGAACAGTTCGGTTTCAGACACGAGCGATCTTCGCCGAGTCAACGCTCGAGAGGGGTGCTACATCCAAGCTTCAGCGACAGATCAACAAACTAGAACCGTGGTTCAACCGTTGAAAGATCGGAATCAATGCAGACAAAAGCAAGGCCATCCTGTTCACGAGGCGACGTAGGACACCAGAGGGCCATGTGACTATGAACGACGAGTTCAGAAGTCAAGAAGCACTGGCCAAAGACCGAGCAGGTAGGAGTGGTTCGACGGCTCGGAAGACTGCAAAGACAAGCATATCTTCTGAGAGCCACTGGGGCAATGAGAACCACCCCAACAGTCACCTTACAGGTCTTGCTCAACCTGCCTCCACTACAAATATACATACAAGGCGAAGCCAGGTCAGTCACGAGCAGGCTGCTTAGAGGACAAGCACCCATAAGCAATATGCACGGGAGAGACTACAACAAGCTATACCTGGTTACAAGAATGCCATCAGATGGCATACTTCCCAGATATAGCTTTGACAAAACTTTTTAGGACGAGTATAACAGACAGGGATGCTTGGAAGGAGGGACCTCCCATCAATGCGGAAATCGCTGTCTACACTAACGGCCCAAAAACTGATGAAGGTTCAGGAGCCGGCATCTACGGAACCAAGCCGAAGATGAAAATTTCATTGTTCTTGGGCACACAAGCGACGCTATTTCAAGCGGAAGACGTCGCAATGCACCATTGTGCACAAGAGCTAATAGGGCATGAGTTTTCAGGAACAACCATTGTCAGCCTGGGTACCCGCACACACAGGTTATAGAGGCAATGGAGAGGCCGATAACCTAGCCCGAAAAGGGGCAAGTAAGTCCCTGAATAGCTCAGAACCGTTTTGCGGTATAGCAAAAGCCGTACAAAAAACAAATACCAAATCATGGATCCAACAGAAGTCACAAGAATGGCGGAACAATACACCAGGAATGAGACTGGCCAAAGAGTTTACAAACAACCGCAGCCAACATTCACAGAATATCTACTAAGCCAGAGGAGGAACACTACTAGAATAATAGTAGGACTCTCAGGGCACTGTAGGCTCAACAAACATATGAGTACAATCGGTCTGGCGGAAGAAATGCTATGCAGGTTCTGTCAGGAAGAAAAGGAAACATCTGTACACATACTATGCCACTGCGAGGACTTGTCAAGGCTAAGGTTTCTAACGCTGAGAGAGGAAAAACCAAGAGCTCCCAGATTCATGGGAGTTTTAAAACCTAGCCTTTGGAGTCTTGTAACGAAGACAGGGCTAGATAAAAACTCTAAATGATCTCGAGGGCACACACAATAGATCTGAAAAGGTCGCGGTGTAGAGGCTCGTAGCACGATAGCCCCTAATCAAATCTTATCTAATCTAACCGTCGTCTGGTTGAACTGGTAAGGACATAAACGAAAGCAAGCAATATACTAACCTGCACCTTGAAGCTCCTTCCATCCCGCATGATCGCCGTAATAGTCGATTGAGGCTTGTTGAGGACGACATGCGCGTTCGTCAGAGCCCATCCGTCTTCGCTTATGATGAACCCGGATCCATTGGAGGTGATGATCGGCTCTCCAGTTTCCAGATCTTTCTTGTAGGGGTCGCGAATTTCCAGATAGAATACGGCCGGCGCGCATCTTGTCACCACCTTGTTTATGAAGTTGTATCTCTCTCTGATCGTGAGGTCTTTGTCGTCGCTATCTACTATTCTCAAGCTGAGTATATATAATTTAAATGAAAAAATTTAAAAAAAAATGTTTAAAAATACATTGTTGATGGTTTATGAAATTGAATAAGTACCAGAAAGGATACTTGAATATAGAGATTAAATCCTCATCATACAGTGTGTGGGTGTTTTTTTTAGATCCTTGTTCGAGTAAAAGGGGTGTTTTATGATTGGGGCAGATAAAACTAGAGAGGAGGCAGCGTTATGAATTTCCGTTAGGACTGCATGACACTTACAAAGACCGGTGGAATCATTGCAATTCATTACCATTGACTATATCTTAAACGGTTTTGACAGGCGATTACACTATACCAACCTACTGAAACTTTCTTGAAATAATATTGGCGTTTCCATTTCGACTTATTCCAATTAAAATATTCTCGTTGCAAAGTGTCGTAAAATCCTACTACGACGAATGAACACAAATGAATATTGGTAATGGAATTGAATCCCAATCACGATTTATTACCTGTAAACCTGACAGAGTTGGCACGGAAATCAAGAATAAAAGCCAACTTCTATAATGACCACATTATGTATCGTTTTCCTTTTGGATCCGCTCCGATTGCCCCCAAGCAATAAATCTAAATCGGGAAAATCGAAACAATAACTTTGTACTCTAATTTGCAATTTCTCCATTATGTGTCTCGCCTCTCATTGATTAACAACTGTGCTGACAATTAGGGAAGTTTTCTCAACTTTTTTTAGCATTCAAATCATATCAAGTTTTCCATAGAAAAAGTCGGTTTGGTCAACCTAGACAATTCATGTTACATGAATGAATAGCGTCCTGCAGGCGTTATTTATGACGGGAACATTCAGAAACGTAGTTTATTATAAGAAGGGTATTTCCTAGCTGTTTTCCAAATTGCAAAACCTTTTCGCGTTTCTACAGTTCTTCACAAAGTCGTCTTTGTCACCACATGAAATATTGAATATTTCAAAACCTCCTGGCTTCCTTCAGGGACAACAACAAGATAGTTCAGAGTTCCTGGAGTATTTACTGGATACACTACATGAACACGAGACCAACTTCAATAGTAATGAAGTCAACACTGAAAATAAAGCTTCAGCAGTAATACCAACCGTTGTGCAGCAGTCTTTTGGAGGAAAGATGTTGACCATTTCACGATGCGGAGAATGCTGGACCAAGAATGAACAAGTGGTTAGTTTCAGCGAGCTCCAACTGTTCTTCCCGAACCAATCTAAGAACGAAACAGTGCAGTCCTTGATGGAGTATTCCTTACAACTCGGAAAGTTAACAGGCGATAACCAGTATCACTGTGATATGTGCAGCAGATCAACAGACAGCGAGAGGACCACCAGGATAGTAGAAACTCCATATATACTGTTTTATTGTCGGGAAGATATTTCAGATCTGGAGAACCTGCCACATACTGTGCTTTCGCATAGATTACAGATATTTTTAATTAAAGATAATTCAGAATCCGAGCAGGCTGAAGGGTATCGGTCTGTGAATTTATTTTAATTTTATTGTATATTCATATTTTATGAATTTATGCTTTATACTGTTAAAATTAACCAAAATAAAATAATGAGTAAAGTACTTTTGGGCATTATCCAATGAAACTAGAAAATGAATACCTATACCTATTAGAAGACGATACCATATCTATCATAGGTCTTTTCTTTTGTGATATTTCCTGCTGGATATCGGCATTTTCTTCATAATTCCTTCTGATCAAATAGTAAGATGTGAGCAAAATAGCTGCAATTCCTCCTAACCCGGTCCTATTGATCCGTTTAATTTTTTGTTCAACTGTGTCTTTGGGCGGTATTTTGAATGAGAATTTCCTTCGCATAAGGATTTTCAAATATGTATTGAAGATACTCCTTGGTAATTTTGTCAATTGTATTATCATCGTTTTACATATAATGTCGTTGGATTATGTTCATAGTAATTAGAATTCACTGAGAATTTTTCATGATTGTAGTAGTTGAATAATTTGACGTTTCGGCTGAGGTGAAGTTTTGGCATATCGAAATTCACTTTCAAAATGTGTCAAATTCAATTGAAATTACATATATGTACAGTGCCCGTCTAAAGTCCGTCCCCCCTACTATTTCTTATATTCTTATAAATCAACTAGTTTTCTCAATGAACAATCAGTATTTTCTTATCTATAAACAGCTATCAGCAGGATTGGTCTAACTTGCCTCAATTTGTCGTCAATAAACACACCCAGGAATATGACACAATATTTACTGCGGATATATTTTATCAACTTTTATTTTCGAGAACCTTTTCGATAATATCTTCAAAGGTGTTTCTCGTCAAAAGATTGTGGTATCATCTGCGAAAATCGTAAATTAAACAAACAACTTGCAAAACTGGAATAAAACGCTAGACATTCGCCAACTTGATTAATGCGAAAACAAATGAACTAGTGGTGTGCTTTCCGAATGTTCCGCAATACTTTCGTGTATTGCCACCGTCGATGTTCCATGGATAGAAATTTTACGTATTGCGCACGACTATGAACTGAAAAACAACGACTGAATGCGATGAAGACGCCATCTCTGGATCCAATTACAGAAGCTCACCGTTAATTCATTTGTTTTGTCTTCAAAATAATCTAAACAAAATCGAATCAGTCGATACACCAGGGTTTTTAGGCATCTTACCGCGATCCAAGTAATAAAAAGCCTTTTCCCGCTGCCGACACTGTAAATAGTCCATGCTTAGCAACAAAACAGGTAAATGGCATTTATCATTTGTTTCCTAATCTTGACAACGGAATGTAAATAGTGTCATTTACATGCCTAGGGTAATAATGACTTTGACTTTGACAAGTAATACCTTCAAAGACCGTTAAGAAACAATATCGATCGTTACAGGTTCACTGATTGAGTCATTTCCATTAATTAAAAATATAGAACCGTTTAACAACATCAAATATAATTGATTGGTTCACCAATATGTCTATACATCACCCTTTTATAACGAGAGACAATCTCTCTTATTTCTGTAAATAATATAAGAACACTTATCGTAAAGACAGTAATGAGGAATAATTTGAAATAAAAATAATTCAGAACGACATAGTCAGTTCCATCTACGTCAAAAACATGATTGCCTGAGTCTCTACTCTCGTTGTTTATGACCAGTATAGCTGTCATAGAAACGATATGTTCTTCGTGAAAGGCCTTGAGGAATACGAAGTCCAGAGGATATCCTTTTGTCGTTTTATTATCGAATTGAAGGAATAGGAATAGCTCGCAGTTCTTCAACATCTTCAAAATTGGCTGATACCTCGATTCATCTGGAAATTGAACAAACAATTGAAACTTAGAAAAACACAAAAAACCTAAGTTTCTTTTTTCCACCAAAATTCCGCAAAATAGAACAAAAACTTGACACCATGCAACTGAAATACACTCACCCAGTTCTACTTGAATACTTGTTTCTAGTGAGGCACAATTTTCGAGAATAATCGGTCCATTTCTCAAATGCAAAAAGTCTTTGGATTCAGTGCGGACAGTGATGGCCTCGTATATTGGATATTGGAAATGAGGCTTGTTTCCAGTGAAACCAAGTATCTCATATTGTTCCTGATCACGTATCTGAAAAAATCATCATATTATTATGCTATGCTATGCGGTTTTCTACTAGCGAAAGTGTAGTGCAATAATAGTGTAACATATGGCGCGTATACAAGGGGGGTAATTATCCCCCACACGATAAAGAAAGACGACACATTGAAGATTCTATTCTAAGATTAGTCGTACGACTAATGCGAATATATTCAGTGATAAGGCATTTAACACCAAACGTTCGTGCAAAAAGTGGGAATTTCACACTCACAGCTATGTTTGCTGAAATGTACAAAAACTGTATACAGGGTGTTAAACATCTAAAGAAGCATTTGAAAATAGATAACCCAAGCCGAAAACCTGTGCTGTTCTCCAGAATAGTAGCGCAACTATCGATTTGATGTTGAAAAGGGGAACATTCTCCATGAAAATGGCGACTAAAGTTTGTCTTTCAGTCGCAGATGATTCCACAACAGATTTTATGAATGTCCTATTCATTTTTTCGAACTAATATCGAATTGATGTTTATTCAAAAGTTTTGAAAGTTCAAATTTTATGTCAAAATTTTAATGTCTCAAACGGTAGGTACCTGATCGAAATTCTTGAAGTCGTTTTCTCGTCAGTTACTCACATGAATGCAGCATCCCTGCCAACAGTTCAATAAAGGCATTCCCAATAATAAAATGAGTTTAACGTTCATTATATCAAACACACCCGATTAGATTTATACGTCGATTACTATTACTATCAGCCACTTCGTTTGCTCACTCATTCATTACTAAACCTTTAGCCAAGTAAGGTAGGTGAAAACTGGACAGTGATAACGTATCAAATTGATTATTTTTTATTTGATATATTCCTTATCTATTACGGAATTTATATTACCGATTTCTATATTTTTTTCTGGTTGGTAATAGATACTCATAGCGAATGTTTGGTGATAAAAAATATAGCTTAAATCTTATCGATGGTAGCGGCTTCATTACATTCATTCAAAGCTGGCATATTATAAAGTCATAATCCTTCTGTTTACACAAATCTTATGAGATCAATGAAAAATTACGGTCTTATGATCATAAAACACTCTCTGATTTTTTTACTAATGAAAGATAAACAAGAACAATTAACTTGTCAAGATAGAAACAAGGTGTCCTGCCTTACCAGGACGGGCTCCATTGCCATAATACTATACAATAGGAAAATTGGGTCGAAAATCGATCAGAAAACAACTACTTTTCTGGCTAATACCACGACGAACGTTGAATTATATTCAATGAATTTCCGTGCAGGGTGCAGGGTTCCTACAAGGCTATCTCCGCAATTGCTATTTGCATGGAAATGTTCATGGAAACATTTGGACCACCTATTTTTGCCCTTATTCCAGTATAGGGTAGGTCTCTGTAGACAATGACTAATGTCGGCAACAAATGATTCAATTAAATCTCCATGTCAAAACAAAAGCTAAGACCGCGATCGTAGTGTGGCGTTCACTAAATTTCGTGCGCCATCTCAACTTCAGCCCAAGCAACAATACCTAAGTTGCGTGATTTCCAAAATCACATTAAAATGTATAACGAATCTGCAATTTTTAACAATGAGCTTGTCAAGAAAGAAACAAGGTGTCCTGCCATACCAGGATGGGTTCATTGCCATGCAACTAGCTCGGAAATTCATCGGATATACCAATACCAAACAGACGAAATTCCTCTGCTGCCTTTACTTATCTCCCGATGAACCTTCCTATAGTGACTTCTTTGAGTTTTTATCACCAAAATTAGACCTCATTCTGAATGAGCTCTTGGATGGTTTTGCTGAATGACTCAGAGCTGAAATCATTATAATGGGAGATTTCAACGTACACAACTCTACCTGGCTCAAATGTTCTTGCAACAGACGAGGAAGCTGAGGCTTTCGCTATCACATATGGTCTAGAGCAACTGATAGAGCTACCCTCACGCATTCCTGATGTCAAAATCCAGTATGCCAAAATACACTTGATATTTTTCTCACCACCAATCCCTATCCATAATACAGTATAGACGTTTGTGATCCACTTAAATTCCGACCACAATCTCATCTCCACTGAACCCTTTGCGGTCCTTTGTCGGGACAGCCCCGCCATTAACATTTTAACGTTCGATCCGATATCATGTAATCCCCGACAGTATCACGTTCCGGTCCGATGTCGGGTCAGCCTCGACACTGGCTTTGGTCGAAGTCGCTACTTTCTTGTGTTAGGTTTGGCCGTGTTTTTTCCTCTGCATATTTTGAATAGAAAGTTCTTCATTTCCTTGGCTATGACAATATAATTGGATCGCAAAGGGTTAACTCTCTTCCTACAGCTTCGAGCAGCACAATGCTGACCCGTCTCATATGACATTACAGTTCAGCTCACTGGGTGGGTCTTCGCCTGTTTTTTTTTCAGCATTTCCATTAGAAAAAGTGTGTTTTTCTTTTGGGGGTCCAACACAATGAGCCAAGACAATTACTGAGATCATAATGCTGGGGATAAAAACATATATATCTAACACGTCAAGAAGAACATCATGTGGTGAACATGCAAAAACAACAAATACCTACCAAACACTCAGGTGTGCAAGAAAAAAAATATCTCCAAAAGAAATCGAAAGTTATTTTTACTGCCTTCGAGGTTGAATTGAATAGATTAAATGCACCACAGAGGTAGTCAACACTCTCGGTTTCCCTCTTTCAGTATAGAGAAAGATCGAGATCTAGAAAACTACGAGAAACCATAGAAAAACAGTTGATATCACAGTGTGACCTATTTGTGACATGAAATGTGGACTTGTATAACACCTTTTGTGACTTTCTATGTGACAACGCATTTCATGTTCGAAAGATATCGGAATGACTTTCCTTAAGGCGGACATTTTCACATTGCCTCAATTACATGTTTGTGACTTCAAAGGCGATGTCGCATATCACAATATACCTTTACATGTTTATTGTATTACATGGTTGGCTGGATTGTGACTGAAGATCAGAATGGGGTGAGAACATGTGGCAGTTGACACTGCATTTGATGAAGATTTTTGGCGATTTCACGTGGGTCACTCACACGAATGCAGCATCCCGGCCAACAATTCAATACAGATATCCCCAGTAAGAAAATGGCTTTCATGTTCGTTACTGTCAAACACAGCCGATCTATAAGTCGATTATCACACTGTCTCCACTTTGTTGTTCACTTATTATTTACAACTAAACGGTTTCACAAGTAAGGCAGGTAAGTGAAATCCAGGAAGTGATAACGTATCAAATTTATTATTTTTTATTTGTCCTTATCTCTAATGGAATTTATAAGTACATCGATTTCAATAAATCAGAAAATTTCACTCATGTGTTGAAATTTCCATAAGAGGTGTGGATATATCGGGGGTATTTTTCATGGTTGTTTTCGAATACTTTTTAATTTTTTCTTTTTTAACTTACTTTCATTGGCAGACTGTTTCAAAACCCAAGTACACTGATGAGTAAAATCTATCGTCGTCAATAAATAAAAATGACTCCTTGGTATGTAAAGACCTTTTTCCACTTATGTTCTGTGAAAATCACTCGATTTCCCTTATTTCCGACAATTTCAATGCATGGATGAGTGAAATTCAAATCATATGAAAGATTCACACAAATTTACTCTTAGATTTGTTTAATAGGAATTTTCTTTCACTCAACCATTACTTTTGATTTTTCTTTCCAGAAGTAGGCACTTGATTGAATCGAAAACGGTCCGGGAAAATTTTTCGGCGTCTCAACAATAATGACATCAATCAAAAATTGTTATGCATTTATAAAAAATTCTTAATTTATGATAAGGTTGATTGCGATTTCAGAAAAAATAGTATGTGTACCTAGTAGTAAAAGCACATTCCCAGACTTCAATACTTCAATTTACATTGTCGTCCGGGAATGTAATGATTTCACTACTAGATACATAATATACTATGGAACTCGGTGGTACTCGTTTTGGTAAGGGATTGTCTGCTATGATACCGTACTCCGTTTATATATTATATATATTTTATCAATTGTAGTGGTGAAAATATTCCAGTTTACACTTTTATATTAGACTCTTAACATGATTTGTCTAGACATGTAACCGGATGTTATCGAATTCCAGGAAATGTGATATCTCACACGTGCACCCATTAACCTTGAAAGAGGTCGCTGAACCCGTATTGAATTTCGCTGATCTAGACCACAGATCTCATAAAAGAATCTTCTTTTATGAGGTCTGTGATCTAGACATGCTGGAATGCAGTACTGGAATTTTCATGATTGTACTGAATCTGGGATAGTGGCACTCAAAGTGGCACTGACTTGAGCAACTCTATACGCAACTCCTTTGTTCCGTGGTCATGTGTCTGAAAGATCGTATTCTGTGGCTTCAGCAACTGACAGTCGAAATAATTATTAATTTTGACATATCGGAATTATCACATCAGTCGTCAAAGTCCGAATCATAAAATCGTCACATTAAATTTCCGTTCATCTCATCCAATTTCCGTTCAACATCTCATCGAAATGTCTTTCATGCGAAGGGTGATTTACAGATTGAAAGACAGCACACCATCTCCCTCAAAATTCTACAACAGTTTATCAAAGAAAGGAAAACTTATCGAAAACAAGTATATCCAAGACAAGGTTACCAGAACTAAGAAAGTGATCATGCAGCAGATCAATCATATGCAATGTTATCAACATGATATAGAATTCAAACCAAAATATATACTGGCTGACCATGAAGCCTTACTGAGATTTATAAAGAGATGACACATTCGTCAGGAATCAAAATGAAAGTGACTATTCCATCGGCATGATATTCTTATTTGAAATAAACTCGATGAACAATAAGTAAAAGTTGTATTTCTCCTATTTCTATATCAATTAATAAGCTATCAATAAATTATGTTCCGCCTCTAGAAAAGAACAGCGACTGATGGGTAAAATTCGGGGAAAACTATATGTATAATGAGGTAAGGTGAAGGTAACTTCGGGCTCCACCTTGAAATAAAAAAAAATTGGTGTTTCTCACAAAAAAAGTCGAGTTCGGTATTATGATCGCAGATTAGAACAGATTTTAGTCGCGTGGCCACAAATTATAATCGAATTTGGTAA
Source organism: Chrysolina haemoptera (assembly GCA_958298965.1). NCBI lineage: Eukaryota > Metazoa > Arthropoda > Insecta > Coleoptera > Chrysomelidae > Chrysolina > Chrysolina haemoptera. The sequence continues at coordinate 26,166,986 of OY282593.1, forward strand.
TACACGGACGGGATCAGCGTGGGCTTGACTTTGACAAAATGTTGTTAATCTATAACATTTAAATTAGGCACTCGACTATAATTTGTTGGCGAGGGGGTGACGGGTGGTGAAATGTTATGGACAGTTGGTTTACATATAGAGTAAGAAGGGCCATAATACAAACGAAGAATGACAACTTGATCCGAATGAAATGAGCGGGCATACACGAAACTACCCGAATGAATACGGACTTAACATCATAAGGCCCTGGCTTGTAAACAAACAAAGTTATGTTGACTTCAAAACAAGGATGGAGAAAGCATCTCTATGGTCTTTTATAATAAAATAATAATAATAATAATAATTACTGTGAGATCTGTACTATTCTGTTTTTAGGTAATTTTTGATAATTGTTGGAATATATGGGAGGTGCAATTACATGAGAACCTCAGTTTTCAACTGAATCGCACTTTGAAGCTTCTTCTGGTAACTTTTCTGATGTCGTTTGTCAGTTGTGATGATTCAAGTTTGAATTAATTTCATGGCCAACTTTGTTCGATTGAATAAACAACTGTATCTCCGCCATTTTTCAACCAATTTTCAATTTTAAAGATCGATGTTATCACAAATTGCGTGCTCTTTCGAATAATGAAAAAAAAAATCACAGGGTGCCATTTGAAAAAAAAAATATTGGGGTCACTTCCGGTTAAACCGAAAGTGGTGAATTTTCAATAGTGGCCTCAAAATATGGGTATCCAAGTGCTATAGCGACATACCAAGTTCGAAATCTGTATCTTCAAAACTATAAAAAAAATTGGGGGTAGGGGGCGTACCTCACCTCGTGGTCTGCCGGTATACTGTTGGACAGGCATATGAATCTCCATGTGAATCAAAACGATTATTGTATTTCTTTGAACATTGTCTTGCCATGCTGGAATGCAACACCCTTGATTGTAGGATATAATTTTTTGTTCGAATGGAGGGACTCATGAGCCACAACTATTAAGATGTTTCTGAGAAAGTTAATTTTCGAATTAAAGCACAAAATTCAAATCGATGCATAATATTCAAAACATTGGCCGATGATCTTAGCAATCGATGCCACTATAATCACCAAATAAAATACCCAAATTAGCAAAAATCTAATCTATCCTGTAGCTCGAAAACTGCGGCAATAGGATCGACCAGTGAATTGTACTACGTAATGAGGGTGCCAGTTTCTACAATATATCAAAATTCCAGCTAAATTAGCCAAAAGTCATTTTACACTATGGGTCCTGGTGTCCGCTTACTAATACAGGGTACGCGGGTTCGATTCATCGCGCCGTCAGTGGCCTCGTGTGCATGGCATCACACGTTAAAAGATGAGGGCTGCGTCTTGCCTAGCTCGCACAAGTCTCTAGAGGACTTCCGAGAGTTGCTCGTAAGGGGACAGCCGATTAACGGAAATAATAATAACACAGAAAATGTACCGTCTTATTTTATTAACTTAAATGGTTTTGTGATGATAATTTTTACTGGACAATAATTTTCATCTGCCAGCAGTAAAACCTGCTCAAACAAAATTAGATATACTACTGTGATTATTCGAAATTTCACCCTTCAACAAGAGAACTTGATAAACATTTCTCAGGGTGTTGCATTCAAGTGGGACATTCTGTTGATCCACAATTTGAATTCTAGGTCAGACTGTTAATCGTTATATTCCATCATTGCCCGAATTCAAAGGAAAATCATCGACCTAATCAACTTGCCGCTTCAACGCCAACCTTGCCTTACATAAGAACCCATCGAGTGTGAAGCATAATGCTACGCTGCCCTTATGACAGACACGCGAATTATCCTCAAAAACCGTGACCGACGTTATAAGGAGTGTGCTCGAATAAAAACAAATTATCTAGACATAAAATGATGGGCTATCACAGTTACAGGTTCTGCGACCTCATCCCACATCATGGGCACTACATGATGCCCCATTACGGAGTCCAAGTGGTTCTCCTGGGGGCAGCCATGATCTTTGCCTTGCTTGTCGTCGGGTTCTTGGTGATTTTGGACCGGGCAAGGCTCACCAATATCATACGAGCAAGGAGATCTTCGGAACATACAGCGGAAGAGATGTTGCTGAGGGCTATGTCCCATTATGGGAGGATGAATGATATTTAATGGAACGAAGCAGTTGTGAGAGGGTATTTTTGTGGAAATGTGCTTCCTAGTGTTTAGAGCCCATCTGATGAGTCGCCGTTTGCATTGGCGTTATTCCTCTGGATATCGGAAAACTCGATCGGTGCAAATCAAATTATTCGATGTGATTTTATTTTAGTAGTTTGTGAATAAAACTGTGTTATGATATGTGTAGTGATATATACAGTGACTAATAGAAAGTACGCATCATATGGGAAATATGATATGATATATTAATGAATTTTGACAAATATTGATCGTAATAGCCTCTGTGTCAAAAGAAACCCTAAAAGACGATGAATAAGGCGCAACCGAGTCCAACAAACACGCGAATTCTTCTCATAATCTTAAAAATAGTGCGTCAAATTGAAGAGGCTTATAGTTTTCAAGACTGTATGCGGATTGAATCGATCATGCACGATTATCAACGAAACCTGATTATAATTAGAACAATACGCTGTTTGTGCTGCTTGTAGAACTGCCCAGAAGCTCATTGTATTTCATTCTATTGGAATATTCCTAAACCATGCTCTGCATGACTTCCATTAGGGATTTACAGTAATAATAAAGAGTCAATCGCTTTTTATTTTCTGTGGCAACTAATAGCCTATAAATATCTAATACATAAATGTTTCACCAATAATATTCAGAGCGTTTTGACAATAAAGTTAGTGTTATCAAAAATCGCGGAATATTATTCACAGCAATGACATGTATATTCAAGAACTATTGAACCCAATTCACACTAGTTAATGTACGATAGCTGTGGCCGTTTGTCCTCCAGAAACTAGGTAGTTGACATTGATAATTATTAATGAAATTGGTGAAATTGTGCATCTCTCGAAATAACTAGATGAAACGCTCATGCACGATTATCAACCAAACGGGTTTTGGATTGACATCACAATATTAGTGGAATTCTGATTGAACTGTTAGATACGAACCAATGTTACAAAGCGGCATCCTGGCAAACACATTTTTTTATTGTTATTATTATTATTTAGTGCTATCTGGTGTGCAGAAAATGAAAAAGTTCTGTCGTTATTACCGAAATACAAGTGTTACATTTGTTGAAAGATCGTCGCCAAAAATCTAACAGATGTAATTTAAGGGTGGTAGGGGGCAGTAGTTGCATTCTGTTGGAGACTCGTCGACAAAAAACCTACCATGAAAAATTTTTATCAATATATCAAATAGTCACACATATGGATGATTGACTTAAGCTTCTTCAAAACCTTTCTCATCGATTGTTTCTAGAGCAAATTTTTGGCTAATTCAAAAATTGTTAATTTTCCATTTGCTTAAAGGTCATAAAGGTTTCAGAGGTTGATGGGAATCGCCTGATCTGTATTTGAATGAAACAAGAAACTTGATGTAACTTTCTGATATAATTATAAAATATAGGTCAGTTGGTAGCACTAAGTGTACCAAAAGAACTTCTTTGTGACTGAAGGATTTGTTGGGGTTAGGTTACAAATCAGTAGAAGCCACTATCATTTCATTGCCGACGTTTCATTCCATTAAATCATCTTCAGGATCATGGGTGTTATAGACTGAAATCAAGATGGTGTCTCTATACTTTCTTGTCGAATAGTTTATAGGTTATACAGGGGTTGGATCTGCTTCCTCTTGTCGTCGACATTATTTTTCTTTTTTGTAAACAGGACCAACACTTATTTTAAAAAATATGCAAAAATGTCCTAAATAAGTGATTGCTTCAATAATAATATAATAATAGAAATGTACATGGCAGCTGTATAAGGAGTACGTTATTTGTAGAGATGAATGTAGGTTCGTGCTTATTCTTCATCCTATTTAGTGTCTCCACTGGTTGAATTTCTGTGACAGGATCCGACTGAAAATGATGAGAAATCTCAACATGGGAAATAGTGTTCTATGTTGACTAATATCAAAAACAAAAATTCTAATCCTAAAAACTGGAATTATTCACGAAAGCAGTCTGAAATCTATGTTGTATCTCCCTTGTTTTTGGTCGAAAATTCATAAAAGCGGTATTTTAGAGAAACATCATTCAGCAACTATTATACAGTGCTAGTCTAAAGTCCGTTACCCCCCTACTAATTTTTGAACCACCTGGTATATCGCAACGAAATTTGGAAGGCTCAAATAGGAGAATAGGAGATAGCTCAAATAGAGAAGTTAGGGACGATCATAAGGAATCCAACAAAACCAAGTTTGATGCTATTATCTCCAAAGACTATTGTTTTCATAAGCCGAATGAGTGTGAGAGAGAAGTTATTGACCCGTCAGAAAGTTTCTCTCTCCCACTCATTCGGCTTATGGAGAAAATAATAGACGATATCTCCATAGTCTTTGGAGATAATAGATGTTGTTGGATTCCTTATGATCGTCCCTCAAGGATCATGCAATGATATACCGGGTGTTCTATTTAAAAAAATCATTGAAGATGGCGCTCAGCTGCCATTTTGAAACTTTTAGCTGGAATTTTCTCATAAAAAAGTAGGTTTTTATCTGCTATTTGAGCCTTCCAAATTTCGTTGCGATATACCAGGTGGTTCAAAAATTAGTAGGGGGGAACGGACTTTAGACTAGCACTGTACGTAAGTAGACGTGGTTGTATGTGATATTCGAAGGTGAAATAATGATCTTTGATAAATAAACAATGTAATTTTACTAATTTCTTACGGTTTCCTGTCAAATTATAAAAAAATGATAAAAAAATAACATGAGGGTGACTTGCTGTACATATTAAAACCTGTCAGGTATAAACAGCTGAAATATCACCAAAGTAGAAATACGTATTATTATTTTCTTTCTTATTAAAGTGAGTGGTAGACGTCACAGAGTACACTGACAAAAAAAGAATGTACGTAAAATGCAATTTATTTACAATAAAATTCTTATATAAAATAAAATAAATATTTGTTATTGCATATTATATCCAGTACATACATATATCATAAAAATAAAACGTGATAAAAGGGGTCTCTGCTATTTTTTTTTACCTTCTGAATCTTGGCCGCTCCACCAAAGGCGGTGGCTTCGTTGGAGTTTTTGTCGTTCCTGTCGCTCCTGAAAACGAGTCATTCAAATTAAGATAATCATAACACGGTTTTTGAGAGAAACAATTTTCAATAATTATTTAGCACGTGCAATGCAAGATTCTGAAGTTCACACTGTTAATAATAATAACGTTCATTCATAATTCGATGCTACAGTATATCAAAAAAAAAACACTTGATAAGTTGAGTTAAAAACAAATAATAAACTTTTTCTGATCCCCTCATTTTCAGTTTCATAACTTTGGTATACATCTTGTTAATTTCGATCAATTGTTTAATTTCTTCTTTAATTTTTATTTCATATGTATTATTATTATTATTACTTAGTGTATTTATTTTTGTATCTTGCTATAAACAGATATGTTTCTTGGGATCAATAAAGTAATAATAATAATAATTGAGGAACGCAGAGAAGATATAACTAAGTTGTCCGAGGAAAAAGAACAGTTATGTTAAACCTGTCACGAAAATTCGGACTTCGAAACGGCTGGCGCCATCTAGTGGAGAATAGCAGTAATAGCGGTGGAGCGAGTGGTCCCTAGACTGGAAGCGGATGGAACATTGTAGAAATCTCTGGATTCGACGAGAAGAAATGTTTCCGACTATATAAAAACGTGTCACAGGCCGCCAGGGGAAGTACTGACGTTTTGGAAGATTTCAATTGTCGAAATTGTTGCATACCTCTCAATCCTGAATTTGTTTTAGCCGCCACGATAGCTTTGGCCGCCGCCACACTTTTGGTCGTGTCGAATGGCCTTCTGAACGATTTAATTTCTTTACTTCTCGGCGACCTGGTCGGACAATTCGCCAATCTCTTACTGGGCGGAGGCTTGAGAACTGAAACAAATGACAATTTCCATGAGGATGAGGAACAGCCACCTACATATAGATAAATAAATAAATGAATAAATAGATTGAGAAATGTCATTGGTTCCTAATCCGCCATGAGCAAGATTTCTGATTGCTTGATATAAATTCAAATGGGGGAATCCCAGAACACTCCCAAACCCATCTCTGTCTCAAACTATAGATTAGTCTGCTTTGCAAGTGCTTTTTTTTCAATTTTTTTCAGCAGTCTCGGAAAATATGAATGAGATGTCATTTGATTCGGAGAGCGCCTAGTTGATTTATGAAAAAAATTTATTCTGCTCGAAAAAATTATCTGAACATAGTTTTAAAGGAAGGAGAAAATTTCACAAATTTCACTTCGGGCACTTTTAGTAGTTAATTAACAATTTTTTTCAACTTGAACGTGAACATTGTAAGTGTGATGATTTTTTAACTATAAATCTGAGATTTTTTTCCTCCTGTGGAGCTATTCTTGAAAGGCTTCAGAATAGATCCCCGTTGGAAAAATAAAAAAATATATATTTTTCAGTTTTTCATTAATAATTTATGTAGTTGAAAAATTAAAATCTGAAATTAATCATTGATTTTTTTTTATATCGAAAGCTGCATGAAAATGATTTCTAACAATTTTTATCTCCTATTGTTAAAAAAATTGTTGTAAACAAATGCAGTTTATAATTTAATTTAAAATTATTTATGATTTATGCAAACGATGATTTAAAAAAAAACGTTCCTCAAAAAAATGTATTGCATTTATCAATAACTTTTCTTTTACCACTTATAATTAATATTAAGGAAAAAAAAATCCTAAAAGCAACTGATGGTTGTTTTTGTTTCATAGTAAAAAAAAATATGTGGTATTTGTTTATAACAAATTGTTTATAACGTAAACAAAAAAAAATTAAATAAAATGTATTTTTTGTAATATCGAAGAGCAAGATAAATTATGTTTTAAAAAAACTCTTCCTTACTATTAATTATAACTGGTAAAAAAAATGTTAATCAACAAATGCATTATTGATCAAAGAAATTTTTTTTCAATATTAAAAAAAATCAATGAATAATTTCAGTTTTTAATTTTTCCAACGGGTATCTATTCTGAAGCCTCTCAAGAATAGCCCTGTACAAGTAAAAAAATCTCAGATTTATAGTTAAACAATTTGCAATGTTCACATTCAAGTAGAAAAAAATTGTTAATTATTTACTATTGCATAACTAATTGAAAAACAACGACACAAATTTTTTGCCGGCGGATTATTCTTTATTCATCTATTCAGTAAGTGCCTAAATTTTCCTAATTTTCAAATTTAATATGTTTAAATAAATTTTATTGTAAAAGTGCCAGAAGTGCTCGTGCCTTGCGCAAGCGCGAGTTTCCGTTTTTGGACGTATTTGCAACCCTCTGGAAAAATTATAAATATCGGTCCTACAGTTCCGCGAGTTAGGATTTATTTTTAGGATATTTCCTCCTCTCTTTGAATCCGTTTTCAGATTTCAAAAATCTGAATTAGTTTTTGAGATATTTGCAAAAAACTAAACCCCGTTATTTTTACCAAGTTATTTATAACTTTCGCAATTTTTTCGAGCGGAACTTCATTTTTTTCAAAAATCACCTAGAGTTGGAGAGAAGTTGGAAAAAAAGCACTTGTGAACCGGACTCGAATTAGTTTTTAAAAAAAACAAGATTTTTAGTAAAAATTGCAACGTTTTTGGAAAAAATTTAATAAGTTAGCTGCTGGATACACATCAAGATTTCTTAACCGTAACGTTATAGAAAACGCCATGGAACAACTCCATAACGATCGCGCCTAATGAATTATATCCAATCCCACCTTTTGACATAACCTGTTCGGCTTTCCTCGGTCTGGGAGAAAACACGACGGGTAACGTGAAAGTATCGTCGAGGTTTTCCGGAACGTTCTCGTCTATCTTCCTCTTCGTTCCGATCGCTCTCAGTTCTTTCTCGGCGTCGGGAATACTGGCCATCGAGCTGGTCCCTGAGTCGACCATTTCCTTCCATTTTATGTTCTTCCTGCCCTGCAAGCTATGTACTATGTCATGGTAGTGCTGAATAATGTCGGCCGAGGCGAAACCGTGTCCTTGCAGCACCTTATACCACGTTTTTAGTGTGGCGCCCATCTTTTCCACGAGCGCTGTTTTTTCTTCTTGCTCGTCTAATAGCACCGCGTTGGTTTTTTCTTCGATTTGTACCTGGAACATTGTTGAAAAAAATCAACATGCAGGATTAGGCGATTTTGGAACAAACATTTGAGTTATCAACGTAAATATTTCTAAATTAAGTTTATACAATTCGTGTATTAATCGATAATAATATAAAATGGTGTCAAGGGTGGGATAAACAACAGGAATGTCTCCTTTGTTAATTATGATACAAGACTCTTCAGACAGACGTCTAAGTCTATCAAAAATTTCATTATAATCATCGATCAGAGATGAATGCATGAAAATACTCCATTTTTATAGTCCGATCTCATACAGGGTTTTTCTCAGGAAAAACTTCCGGAAGAAAATTAGATTTTTCCAAATTGCATAAAAAACATTGGTTTATAATTTTAAAAAATGTTCCGAACACTTAAATTGTTTGCAAATTTGATTTGTATTAAGTTTATTACTGAAAAAAAGGTGTCAGGTGTGGGGTAAATGGTAGTATTGACCTTTTTGTTAATTGTGGTGTCAGGTGTGGGGTAAACGGTAGTATTGACCTTTTTGTTAATTGTGGTGTCAGGTGTGGGGTAAACGGTAGTATTGACCTTTTTGTTAATTGTGGTGTCAGGTGTGGGGTAAACGGTAGTATTGACATTATTGTTAATTGTGGTACAACATCCAAGTCTATGGAATACTTCATTGTTAGTATTGATCAGAAATCTATGAATCAGTAAATATACTCTTAGGCCAAGCTATAGAGGTTTTTCTCCCACAAAATAAGAGACGCAAATGGTTTTTGCCCCAGCAAAATGAAAAAAATTACTTTATTAGTGTTTTGCAGATAAGGATAAGGATCAATAACAGATATTAAAAAATTACAATAAAACAGCAAACGAACTCTTACCCTATGTTTCAAACGCAGAGCAACCAATTTGAGCATCTCTTTCTCCAAAAACGATTCAACTTCGGGATATTTTTGTTTGACTCTTTCCAGCTTTTGCTCCAATTTACTGATACAGTCTTCCACTAGCTCTAGGTCGCCTTGAAGAGCAGACTCTTTTTTCTTGAGCCTATCGATAGCCATGCTGAATTTTTTACGGGCCTCGTTCTTGTCCGGGGAATTTTCACAAATGTCACTCAACCTAGCTTCTGTTTCCTCCTTCAGTAACCTAAAAAAATTACAGATATAAGAAACTCAAATAAATAAAAAAAAACTTCAATAGAAAAGTCAAAATATCGACTTTTTTGCATTTGTGCCAGATATAACAGTAAAGTAAATTTTACGTTAAAAAGTTATGTAACATGTATCTGTTATGTAATATTTTTATATAATTCTGATTACTGTTCTACTTCGAAGTAAGGTTTATTTATCAGGATTCAGACTCTTACCTCCTCAATGTTGTACCGGACTCGCTTTTTTCCAACTGAAACTGCCTTTCTAGATATTCTCTCTTCTCTGCTATCAAGGCTTTGACTTTTTCCAGAACTAACCTATCCACAACACCTCCGTTATCTCCTAAACGATCATTTGAGTGAGGACTTTCTTTTTTCAACACGAAACCTTTAGAGGGAACCCTTTCCAGCTGTTTTGTCAATCTGGCGCATTCATCTATCAGGTCACCATTCACTGAATCTTTCGATTTGTCACCCGAGTCATCTGAGCTCTCCTGGCTGCTCAGCCTGTCACACATACTCTTCAATCTGTCGTTTTCTTCCTGTAGATCAGTCACCTTCTTCCTCAAGTCCTCCAGCACCTTTGGGTCACAGTTTTCACACTCAGTAGTGGACTGTAGAAAATGTAATTTAATATTGTATAACTGGTCACTAAACTCTGTCAATATTGAAGATGATATTATTATTACAAGTATTAGTAACATTACTATTTGATAATGAGAATGATTACAAGACCTTCAAAATGAATCGAGATGTACAAATATAAAGTGGGAAACACTTTTTAAGTTAGGTGTCTTTGTTTCCTTCGTACCTCAAGAGAAGGTATGTTGAATATGCATCTTGCACATGCATCTTGAAGACAACATATCTAAAAAAGTTGTGCTGTACAGTCTCGAGTTTCAATAGGTGAGATCTAACAAGGGAAAAGTAAAGAAATTTGATAGCAGTAATGTTAGTAAAATCGCAGGTAGTTCTCTTTATAATGCCTAGCATCTTCATGGATTTCTGAGTGTGTTAAGATCTATCTACCTTGCTCTTATCCTCCTCCAAGCGCTTCAGCAACATGATTTTCTCCTGCTTCAAGTCTTCTATCATCTTGATATAATGCCCGACGTGCGCTTCCACGTTTACCACGTTCCTCTTCATGTTCGACTTGATCTTTTTAGCTCTCGTGGCGTACTTCAAGGTGTTGTAGGTGTCCTCGAAGGTCTGAGAAGACGGAGACACGTTAGCGATCATAACGGTTTGGCAGTTGCCGCCGAGGCTGTCCTTGAGCAGTCTGGTGAGTTTGGAATCTCGATACGGGACGTGGCGGTGGCCGTCGGCAAGGCTGTTGATGCAATTACCCAGAGCGAGCAGAGATTTGTTGATGTTGGCCCCTTCCGTGAAACGAGCTCCCGAAAAGCCGGTGGCCGAGCCTCGCTCGCTGCCTGCCAGATCGATCATGCTCAGCTTCGCTGTTCGAATCTAAAAAAAAATAAGAAGAAATACGGTCAAGTGTGGAAAATAAAACGGAAGGAGTCTGATTTTTTATTTATTTTTAGTTATGTAGTAAGATTTTTCAAATTTGAATTTGCCGCCTTTTCAAATGTTTTTCCCGCTTCATTTTTACACGCTTTATATTAGCTTCACTTGTTAGTTTGTATGTTTGTTTGTATGTATGTTTGTATATTTGTATGTTTGTTTGTATGTTTTTTGTATATTTGTTTGTATGTTTGTTTCTATATTTGTATGTATGTTTGTTTGTATGGTTTTTTGTATGTTTGTTTGTATGTTTGTTTGTATATTTGTTTGTATATTTGTTTGTATGTTTGTTTGTATGGTTTCTTGTATGTTTGTTTGTATGTTTGTAACTGAATCCGTAGGGCGTGATTTTCACCCATTTCCAGGCGTCCGAATGATTTGAAATTTGGCAGGTGTTCATAGTTCCGGTGACAATACAATATGACATTTTTTTGTTATAAAGAAACAAAATGGCGGCTCCAAGATGGCGGACGAGATTTGTGATAATGGTCCGATTTCATTCAAAATTGGTGTATAAGAGTTTTCAGAGATTATGATTTTTTAAAATCAAAATTCATGAATTCAAAATGGCGGCTCCAATATGGCGGACGAGATTTGTGATAATGGTACGATTCCATTCAAAATTGGTATGCGAGGTTTTTTTAGGTCGTATATTTCGAATTTTCTGTCAAAATTCATAAATTAAAAGATGGCGGCTCCAAGATGTCATTATGGTCTGATTCGATTGCAAAAGCACCCACGTTTTTTTTACATTTGAGAAATTAAATTGTTAATTATTTTTTACTTTTTAGTCCATGGGAAGTAAAGCATGTTCTTCAGTTTTTTAAACTATTATTTTTTACCAAAATAAAGCTTAAATGTAACTTTGTGTATCTCTCAATAATAGTAATAAAGAAAATTTGATTTCAAGGAATATCACAATATACAGGGTGTCCCACGACTCCCACGAAGTTTAGAACAGGGAATATCTCGGTACTAGAGAGTAGTAGAGAATTGTAATTTTGGGGTTGTAAATTGAAGCCATTGGTGCAGCTTTTTTTATATTTTGTGTTACCCAGTTAGCTTTTTGTTTTTGGTAAAAATACCTCTTGAGTTCCTTTGATTGTCATCTTGATGTAAACCTGGAACACTGCGTGGGATCTCGAGCTCTCTGCATTCGCATCCGTAGGGTGTTGCGTTCTGTTTTTGTTTCCTTGCTCCAAAAGACTGAACAATTCATCGGGATTTTTTATATGATACAACTTTATGCCGGCAACTGTAACTCCGTACTTCGCATCTTCCCTCAGATTCAAAGGAGGCCCAGGGTTCAGCAAGTCCTAAGAAACAATCGGTTCATGGAACTGTCGTAATTTTGTTATGCACCAATAGAGCATAATATGAGTGATTTTTTAACAAAAATACTAGGAGGAAACCGACTGAGACATAAAGACAGTCCATAGTTATATTCTGTTATGTTTTGGACTCGCAAATGTCATTCATCAATTTGTTACAAACATTTAAATACCAAAAAAATTGTTTTTTTTTATAGTGTTTTGCTTATAAAATGACTACCAATACAGCAATCTGGGTGCTCCAATAAAGAGAATTGTAGAGAATTGAAATAAAAACAAAAGGAGATTTTGTAAGACCAAATCGGATCATTAGTAACAGAAAAAAAAATTGCGATTTTTTTTTAAATTTGCAACTCTGCCTTTTTTTATTTGTAGGGTTCGCCCTTTTCAGGAAAGTAGTGAATTATATGTGCTTCATTTGTGCTCAAATCAAGCTCAGTCAGACCATCAGTTTTGTCACAATTGCAATTTGAATTTTCTTGAAAAAAGAAATATTCTCCATGAAAATTGAAAAATTTGATTAATCACATGGAGAATATTCCCATGGCACAGTCGGTTTCCTATTAGTATTTTTGTTACGAAAAAATCTTCTATTGACTGGCCTATCAACACACCCATATACCTTTACTAATTCGTTGTAAACTTCCAAATACGTGATGCCTAGCTCGAAGTCCCGTTCAACGCTGAGCTCCTCTTGTTTCCTGAATAACTCTGTCATCGTCAGAAAGGTGATGCCGGGGCAGTCTGCTTTTCCTGTCATCGTGAATGTTTTACCAGCCCCCGTGGCTCCGTAAGCGAAAACCGAACAGTTATAGCCATCCATCAGCGCGTCGATCAAAGTGTAAGTGCTGTCTTTAAATACCTCTTCAGTCGTCACATTTTCAGAAAAAACTTTATCAAAAATGAACTTCATGTCCTTGTGCGATTTCTTCAGGAAATCGCGCTGCTGGACCCCGTGGAAGAAGAAACCTTGAGTGTCTTCTTTGGGGTCGAACACCAACATCTGATCGTCTACAACTTTGACAACTGTCCTGAAAAATCACATAAGAAGTCATATTATTATAACAGTATGTTGATATAACTGGGTGAAATTATATTCCCTTTGGATAACAATAAGAATCTGATATTCTTAATGCAAGATTCTTGTAAGAAACATTCGAAAGCCTTGGACATGTTATATTACACTTTATAAATTCTTCTTTTAAATATGAAATATTTCCAGATATACCGAAAATTTCAAATACAATAGATGCAAATAAATTTAGACCCATAAATACATACCAACTCTTGAGGAAGTAATTGAACTGGAAGCTCATGCACAGCTGATAAACTATTTGAATAGTAATAATAATAAAATATCATTTAGCTGCTGGTACTGTTTATAATTGGATAGAAAACTATCTGAACAACCGAAAACAAACAACAAAAATTGAAATTAAGTAATAGCATTGGAGTACCTCAAGGCAGAGTTTTACGACCTCTTCTGTTCATTATTTATATAAATGATATTCATCAAATTGCAGGGAACTGCTCTATTAGCTCATTTGCCGATGATACATTGGTGTATTGTGCAAATCACAGTTTAGACCAAGCTATAATAGAAATTAACAACACATTGGCCAATATTGAAAAATGTTTGCAAACAAATAAATTTAAATTAAATGTAGCTAAAAAATTTGTATGTGTAATTGAAAAGTTTGTATATTGGACTTACCTATTTCATATAAACTACTATTACTACTATGTTATTGGGTAATCATACCTAAAGTTTTCTTCTTGTTCTGTAGCATTTGGTGGACGAACCCTTACAATGACTTTTATATTTGCTACAGAAGCTGGTCTTGAAGTACTTGTGCCAGAATTCGGACGAGCAACAACTTTGGAAATAGCTCGATCCAAAGTGCGTTGTTTTGAGACCGAATTCCTTCGTCGAGGGGTGGTCAAGTCTTTTTTGCTTTTTACCATTTTTGGGCTTGACTGTTAATTGTTTTGTTTCTTTCTTCTCACTCCTGCCTTCTGGACAATTTCTTTTTATTTCAGATCTGGATAAACGTGACTGAACAATTCATTTCTAAAAATTCGAATATATAAAATTGGAAATGTCAAATAATTTTCTAAAATCAAAACATCTAGACACCAAGAACATAAACACAGGACCGTTGGTAACGGTTAATTTGAATTTGATTTCGATTTCACACGATTTTTTGTCTTTTTTCTGGCCTAACTTTATCTCTTTCCATTTATGTCACAGGACGACAGGACTGGAGCACAGAATACCTCAACTACACAGAGGTGTCACTCGAAGGCGACCGCAGCCCTTTGATCTTTTGGAGTCAAATTTTTGTGACCTTGAATTCAGGAGCTAATGATGAGTACAGATGACAGCTTATAGCTTACAGCAGAAATCGGCGAACTGTTCACATGCGAAAAAAAAATCAGAGCAGACTGTGATGTGACAGTTGGCTTCATAGTTTTTGTTGTTGAAAACACTAATAATGTTACTGAAGACACTGCAATCCCATTAACCTCCAAATGGAACAGATTTTCCATTTTAAAAAGTAACAAATTACAAAACAAGGATATATTATTAACGTTCAATGATCAAATCAACCGACAAGATACCAGAAAACTTAATATAACTTACATGTGCATGTATGATCAGTCAATTCAACGAGCTGAAACTCTAAATTGAGGCCAGCACCATCTGCTCAGTGCGATGAATAATATATTCGTAGTTTCTTTCAAACAAAAAAGAAACAAAAAAAAATACCCCAAAGAAATGCTTCTATTTGAACAAGACTTAAAAGCCTCTATCGAATATAGCAGCCAACCACTGAGATAGTCCAGTCAAAAACTCAAAAATTACCCATTCCCACATTGGATTATGGATACATATTTTTTTAAAGTTCTGGTTCACACGAAAAGGAAAATCCTGATGTATTATTCAATGTCCATCGTGAGAGCCGAGGGAAAGTAGGTAGGAATAAGTGTTCTTGAATTTCTGAAGAATAAGCTGTATGCCTCAGGAAACACCTTCCGATGCAGCTAGTTCCAAAGCTCTTTGCCATTCGGTGGAAGAACGAGCCCTGGAAAAGAGATATTTGGCATGTCTGAGCTTGACGGGTCAGTCTCGATGGGACCGCTAACGGTGAAACGATGATTGATGATTTTTCGGAAGAGCATATCGTCCATGAAAATATCTACAAATGTTCCAGAGGAATAAGCGAGCTTGTGAGCGAAGTATCACCGACGAGACGAATGGCTCTGTTTTGGATATAATCTAAAAGTTTCATGTGTGTTTGGGTGTTGCACACCATATATATATGGGAACAGCATTCCAGAACAGGTCGGATTTTTGCCTTAAAAATCATGATTAGTTGACGGGAAGTAGAATGTACTTCTTGGCACAAAGTTAATTTTTCGATGACGGAAACCATATTGTCGATCATTGATAATTCCTGGGCGTTCTAGATATTTCATGAGCTCGATGTTGATAGCTTTCTCCATGACCTTCGAGATAACAGATAGTAGTGTGATAGGTCTGTAGTTGCTGGACAGGGTCCTATTTTTTTCTTTTTTTGGGACAGTTTTGTACTCTTGCAATTTTCCAGTTGGACGGAAATACCGCATATTATAAGAGAGGTTGAATAACTTGCAAAAAAAACTGGTGAATATACCAAAAGTCCTCATAAATAAATATGAGGCGAGTTCTAGCAGCAATCAGCAAAAACATGGCACATTTTTTGGGTTTTCTTTAATATCTCGAGAACTGTTGGTCTGAAGTAAAAGTTGACCAAATACATAATTGAAGCTTATTGAGTTTGCAAAATAAAAATGATTATCTAAACTTTTCTTGTTCTCAATGGTTACAGAAGTGAAGAGCGCTAAAATAAAGGTGTTTTTTTTCTAAAACCATCGAGGAGAGGCCACAATAGGGCAAATCAACGTAGCTATAATTATACTTTTAGATTCTGTCCAAAAGAGAGTCATTCGTCCCGTCGGTGATATTTCGGTCATGAGCTCTCCTACTTCTCTGGAACATAGCAGAAATGTTGACGATCTGTCTGTTTCATCGATATTTTCATGGACGATGCTCTTCTGAAATATCATTAAGCGTTTCTACCGTTAGCGGTCCCATCGAGACTGACCCGACGAGCTCAGTCCTCACATCCATATGGCGTCACTTTAGAGACATGCCAAACAACGTCTCTTTCCCAGGGTTCCATCTTCCACCAAACGACAAAGCTTTTGGAATTCACTGCCACTGAAGGTGTTCTTCTGAGGCATACTTCATGACATCGATGTTTTTTGCATATCGAATCGTGTAATATGAATTGGACAACAGTTAGCAATATCTTCCACAAACAACTGCCTTTATGTTTGACTGATTGAGATATTTAAAAAAATGAATGAACCAACCAGTGTCTAACCTCAAATGACGGAAATATCGCAATTTTTTGCAGTACGAGCATGAACGTTCGTTCGTGCGGCAATTTTTGTCCGATTTGTGAATCGCAAAAGAGTTGCGAATATTCGCCTGGGTATGAACGAGCCATAAGGCAAGTTCGGGTGTTCATTGAAAAGTGATCTGGCAACACTGCTCAATTATGACTGACAGTTGACAAGTCCCTTTTGGTGACAGGTGACATGTGACAGGTGACATTCGCGTATCACGTACGAAATTTGAATTTTGATAGGTTTGAGGCGTTTCGTTTGAGCCTATCGCTTTTGTCTTGTGTTTTTTCTTCTGGGGTGCTATTCTCGGGTTTGTACGTATGCGGATTCGATTTACTATTTCATACCAATACACATGGAACGTGTATGTTTTTCTCTTTTTTTCGTATACGATTTTAGACCGAATGGTTCAAGAATAGACCCCCTGGGTTTTTGTAGTGAATAGTAAAATTTATTTTTATACGTTGAACTAGATACTTTTAAATGTGTAGTATTTGCTTCATCTTTTGATTGCGATAATTGATAGGTATGTTTACCAGTATAAACTGCAAAAGACTTCTCAAAGAAGACATCGAAATATCTTGCAAAAAACTAGCATTGTACTTGTTGGGAAAAATCCTAGTTCGTAAACTGGAAAACGGATGTATTCTGAAAGGAAAAATTGTCGAAACTGAATGTTACTTAGGTGGAGAAGATAAAGCATCCCATAGTTTTAATGGCAGGCAAGAAAGATTACTTTGTTTTTTCCATATTCACTTTGAATTTCGTTTTATGTTAAAGAAGAACTGCAGCCAATGAACCCATGTACATGCCTGCGGGAACAACGTATGTCTATATGACGTACGGGATGTATTATTGTCTGAATATTTCCAGTTTAGAGCCAGGTGCAGCGGTATTATTGAGAGCCATTGAACCATTATGTGGAATGGATATTATGAAGATATTGCGGGGTTTGTAATTTTGCTCACTCCTAGTCGTTATATTGACTATATACGTTTTCAGCAAAGAAACAAAAACACGGTAAGCAAATCGACAAAATTTCCAAATTGTGTGACGGACCTTCAAAGCTGTGTATTGCAATGAATATAACCAAAGAGAATTGCAACAAAGTGGACTTAACGGATTTGAAAAATGAACATATTTGGTTGGAAGAGCACCCTGAAATCACTGAAGTCTTCAAGGTTGTTCATACATCACGAATAGGAATAAATAATGCTGGGGAATGGACAGCGAAACCATTGAGGTTTTATATTTTGGGCAATGAATGTGTTAGCAAAAGAGATAAGGTTGCAGATAAAGCGCTATTGATAGATTAGATATAAGAAAAAATAAAACTACTAGTTTCATTTCATTTCTTGAAATTTACCTACTCACCGTCGGTTTAAGTGCTAATAATTGATTAAAAATCAATATTAGGTACCTTCATTCTGCACTGCACTGTCTGGAACTTTTGGTGTAGTTATGTATATACTGCAGTTTTATCCCAACATCAAAATGCTATTTTTAACACCTCGACACGTGTTTCAATCAAATGATCATCTTATCATTTAGTTATAAAATAAAGAGAAGAGGGCCCAACACAGATCTTTGGGGAACTCCGTGCTTGATTGACTGAATACTATATCTTCTGTTGTTGGCAACGTTATATTGCGCTTCACCAGTTAGAATGATTTTGACAAATTTTCTGAAATTCTTACCCCATATTTTTCTAACTTATTTAGAAGCAAGTCTTACTCTATCGTAAGCTTTTGAAATAGCAATAAGTATTTTGTCCAATTATATCAGCAAGGTAAGGTAAGTTTGTAATGTTTATATGAAAGTAAACACATACATGAACACTGTATTCCAAATTTATTCAACATAAACCAAAATACAGATAAAAATCTGCTTATAAGACTTAAATTACTTCTTGTATCCACATGAACGCCTGCGTCCTCTTGCTCTCTCGTACTTGCGTCCCTTTGATCGCACCAGAGGTTTGGTGTGGCTGTGTGGAACACCCGGAGCTGGTCCAAAGTGTTTCACTGCTTCACGTGCGTTGCGTCTGCCTTGTAGCAAAACTGTCTTGGATCCAGTGGGGGCTCTGAGGGCCAACTGATCGAAAGTGATGACTTCACCACCTATAAAAAAGGAGTTGACGGTCAAATACCTTGGTTTTATGATTGTATAAATAAGTGATAAACTGCAAAAAGAAAATCTAATGGAGGACAGAAATTTAACTTTTTTTTTATTTAAATAATATATCTAGGTGACTTGACGAACCCCATACTATCAGTTCATATGTAATAGATATTTAATTGATATACATAAAAACATAATTGCATTCAGATCTTGTTATTTTTAAAAAGATATCACAAATTCTGACTAGATTAGAAGGATATAAATAACCAATAACCTGAAAATCCTAGCTCTGGTAGTTTCTGTATATTGATCACACATTCATACCAGGCTATAATTTACCTGCTTTGAGAATCCTAGCTCTGGCAGTTTCTGTAACACGAAGTGCGCATATGGACAATTTGGGAATTTCAAAAATCCTGGAGTCATCTGTAACAGTTCCGACAATAACAGCTGTGAGCCCCTCTCTGCCTGGCTTCTTCATAAGCCGAACGACTTTGGATATCGAAATAGGCGGCCTGTATATTCTACTCATAAACAGTCTTTTAAGGATAACCTTGTTGAATTTGGCGCCTGTACGACGGGCCAAGTAACGGTAAAGCTGCAAGAGATATTGAATTAGAATTTATTTAACAGAAATATAGCTAAATTTCATACTTTAACCAATAGACGAAGATACACATCCTGACTTTTGGGTTCAGTCCTCCTAACCTTTCGGTCGTACTTATGATTGATGTCGATACCCTGAAAAATATTGAGAAAACAATATAGGCAAGTTCATATAAAGTGGATATAGGTAGTGAATAAACATAAAAAATTAACGATGGCTCCAATTTAATCAAATTCCTTTAGAACCAAAACTTTCCCACACTCACCATTTTCGACACAAACTACTAAAGAAAAAGAATCATGGAAAGGTTTGTTTTGGATCCGGCACGGAACTGACAAAACTATCATGGAACGATAGAACATAGCTTTTCAATAAATATTTGTTCCGTGATCCAGCAAAAAATCTTGGTTAAGGCCAGTTCACAGTCACGGTCGATATACGACGATAAGATTATTTAAAATAATTCGGATCGTCGTATCGTCAGATATCACTCAAAATTATTGGTGCGTTTACTAATTAACTGCAGAAAGAACCCACAGTTCTACCAGAGAGATTTTGTTTGAAAAATGAAAGGATGTAACGAGACCTGTGGTCTCGCAATTTTTTCATGTCGGTTTTTGTCAAATTCTCGACACGATTCACCATTTCGCCAATCAGAATGCGTAAAGAAGGCGTGACGCGCGACGCAAAAAGCCAAAACGATGCATTGGGAACTTACCATTAGTTTTACTTGCTGCAAAATGGGCATCAAAACTTCAACAAATGCCTCACTGAATTTCCCGATAGGCGAAAATGCTTTTGAAAATTAATTTCTGTTAATTCAAATGGATTGCTGTTATCGCGTAACATTCTTCTTTCCACGTTTTGTTCATGTCAATTGGGCATTACGAAAAACAAACTGAATACTGGGACATTTATGGTCTGAACGGATCGCAAGTTAAACTGCGATAGTTATTTTCTGAAGTAACGGAGGCATCAGTTACCAAAAAACGTTGAGATAGCGGATATCTATTATACAGCATATCAATCTCAGAATAATAAAGGAAATGGCGGATAACGGCGACGTTATTTTTAACGGAAGTGATACAGCATAGGGCTGAATGCTTATGTAGATTTTCGTGGCCCCACAACACATACACCTTGGCGTTAGACAAGCTCTTTTTTCGGTTTGAGTGAACTTGTCGTACAAAGGTGAAAATAGGCTATGACTTAATTGTCAGTTCAGTTTTAGTTCAAACATGAGCTTTAACTGACTGCTGTCGAAATGGCGTTAGAATTTTTTTACTATAATCGCAAATAATGTAATTTTTTCAAATCAAAATCAAAAACTATTTGGAGTATAACAGGACTACCCTTGACATCATCTCAAATGTCTGATCAAGTAAGTGCCGTAATCAACATAATCAGTATAATAAGTAAAATAATACGTGACATGAGGAGCATATGATACATCACCTGTCATATCAATCGACTTTTTTCATGTTTAGATACATTCAGCGCCATGTTTTTGAAATTCCGATAATTTAGTTGTTTATAGATTATACCTTATACTTACGTTATACTTTCAGATACAGGGTGTCTCAGAATAAAGGGGACAAACTCCGATAGTAGAATTTTCAGTTCATTTTAAGGCTAAAAGTTCCAATAAACATATTCCCTAAGATGAATAATAAATGAGTTACAGGGTGTTGAAAAAAATTGGGGATTAAAAAAAAAGACTACATCGAAATTAATCCAGTAGCGTGAAAGTTGGGGAGGGACACAATTAGGGGTATATACCCACCTACATACAGGATTGTCCTTATTTATACCCATTATAGATATCTCTGCTAGATACCTGCGTCTTGTTTGTCCTAAATTAATTTTACAATATTGCCTTATCTACTAATTAGGTAAATGCTGAATTGAATGGATATGCTAATTATTAACATATGAGTTCTGTCGTGCTGAAGCCTCTGTTGGGAAGAATGGCGGTGTTAGAATATCACCTTGAACGCAGATTTCGTGAAAAGTCTATTCGCAAGTTGTTTAAGGTCATTTGTTTGCCGAACCCATAGAACTGCCTCTATATCAGCCTGAAGGTCTTTTCCTTCGGGTTCTGGGTTCTTCTCCAGTATATGCTACTGGAAAAATCTCACTAAAATCTTTAATCTTTATTCCAGCAAGCAAGGGGCTAAATATAAGGGACTTACCCGGTCCGGAGATGTCTCAACTACCTACAGTAACTATAAATGTAGCTTGAGCAGAACCGAAGGTATATTTTAATCATAAGCATAGTTTCTGAGTTACAGGCGAAAACAACTGGGTTGTCCTCAAAGTAGGCAATTTTGGACTTAGGCAGTTTTGGACTTTTTGCAGCGAGCTTTATTATATAGCGACCAAACAGTTCAACCAAAAACACATTCGAGGAATGCGTTTTGTAGGAAATTGATGTTCTTTATTTTTATAAAGAATAGTTTACCTCAAGTGCATAGTTTTTTACTTTTTGGCAAAAAACTGAAAAATGTTCGATACGGGAAAGTTTGTTGCTAAGCAACGAACTAAAATACTACTGTCCCAGATAGTATTAATTATTACTGATATCAATTTTAGAAAAACTTTATTCAATTTTTTTTGAAATACAACTAACTAGAATTACCTATAATGTATTTTATATAGGAGTCTTGAAATACAGGTACATGAAAACTCATCTTATTACTGTCAACGACTGAATCGTACGAAGATGCCATCTCTGGATCCAATTACAGAAGCACACCACTAATTCATTTGTTTTATCTCCAAAATAATCTAAACAAAATCGAATCAGTCGATACACCAGGGGTGCTTTCTCGAGTTTGTACGTATGCGATTTCGATTTACTGTTCCACACCAATACACTTGGAATATGTATGTTCTTCTCTCTTTTTCGTATACGATTTAAAACCGAAGGGTTCGAGAATAGACCCCCAGGGCTTTTAGACATCTTAAGAACAGATACAGATTTTTGACGTATCGTTGAGCTTGATCTAATGATCTGTGGTGTGTGGTGACTGTGGTGTCACTTCTGACTTCTGACAGCAGTCAGAAAAATAAATTGTTAAATTTCTATTTCTATAAATTTATACGTTTCACATGCTATAAATAATTGATATTGTTATATATAAAGTAAGATATACCCAATAAATATGATTAAATTATTTTCATTAAAGCAACAAAAAAAAGATGGCGAATCGTCGCCAAGAGCTGGCAATCAAAAGAAGGCATCAGCTGCGCAACTGAGAATAACAAAAGGTTGGTAAACAAAAATATTGTTAATTTGCCTCAAAAGATTCCTTTCCAGATATAAACGAACTGAACCTTCCAAAAACCTGCGCCACAGAGTTCCCTGACCCAGATGATCTTCTAACTTTCAAATTAGTAATCTGTCCTGATGAGGTATGTGAATTAAATAGAAAGTTGTTGTTTTGGATGTGCAAATGAGACCATTCAATCCATATGTTGTCCTTGGTTTCTGCTTCTGATTGTTCTAGAGATGTTTGAATTCGAACAAAGTCTGAAAAGTGTGCCTGAGAGTTTCAAATATATGGAAAGAAAAATTTTGTAACAGGGTGGTTTACGGTTCTCACAAAGTAGAAAAATAAACTTGGAAAACTTGGTTCACACTCCTATATTTTCTTGGTAAATTCAGTGTTCGACAAAGTCGAAGAGTTAATGCATGAATTCAAACAGTCTGAGGAGTGATCTGAGTTTTGGGGGTTATGGTTCATGGGTATCTAACAGAAAACAACTACTTCCCCGGCTAAAGCCACGCTGGACATTGAACTACATCTGATAGATATTGTTAAAAGACTAACTGAAAAGAAAAAATCTTTATAATCATCTTTCAATCTTCTGAAAAACTTTAGGGAACTGAACAAAATTAAATTCAAATGGGAATATTTAAATAATGTATTTTTATACAGTGCGAGTGAGTGGGAACCGCAACAGCCTATTATTGGCATATTTTCACAAATTGTTATAGTTATCAACGAGCTCTATTCAGAGATGTCGACAAATATGAATTATTCTTATTTTCAAGGCCTACTACGGTCTGTTAAATGGGTCGAAGTTTCGAGAACAACCCTTAGGCATTTTTTTCGAAAAAGTGGGAAGACCATTCTATTCGGGCATATCTTGAACACCCATCTGCCAAGTTTCAGAGCAATATCTCATATAGGGTGTTTGTTGTACAATGACAAATTTCCCAATTCATGCTTTTTTGACTGACCCTGTATGAAAATCTATGAATTTTACATGAAAGGTGAAGTAGCAATTCGACGAAAGAACCCTTCGCATACTCAAAAATGTCATTACATGGTTTTAGCCGTTTCATAAAGTTCTATCTAGTTTAACCAAAATCAGTAAATCAAAATTTGAAAAAGTTTATTCAATTTCAAAGCAATAGTCAACAACTGACACGAATGGAAAAACAGTTTCGTCAAATTTTGGTGTTTTTGATATATCCCCCTTCATGCTCTATACTTTTTTTCTTGACCCAACCAATGGGGGAGAACATTCAATTCTTCATTGCAATTAGCGCTTGCTATCTCTTGGAGGAACATTGCACAAATTGATGTCAGATGTAATTCAATGTCCGTAGGGGGAAGTAGTTTGTTTTCTGACTGGTTTTTACCTCAAATATTCCACTTTGTGGGATAATGTGGAGAGAAGGGGAATTCGACCTGGTCGAAATGTTTCGTTTTATCTAAAGATGATTAATACATCATATACTTTAACGAGTTTTTTCAATAATAAAAAATCTAAGACAATTTTCTGTAGACTTAGGATATAAATATAATAGGGGTTCTCACTGGTTTTAGGTTTGCTCCGGTATCATGACTATTGAAAATTCAAAACTAGTTTTTTGTAAGAATTGATACTGTTTTTATTTTGATATACCGGGTGACCACGAGGTCTAATTTTTCTATGGTTATGAAGACACAGATTTCAACTTTAATATGTTGCTTTCCAGTTTTTTCGGAAATGACATCAACTTTCGAATTCGTACCCCACCTCGTGGTCACCCAGTATACCTCACTGCTTTTTTCTGTCTGCGGAACAATATTTAATTTAAAATGATTTTAAATAATGAATTTTTCCAGTGTTTGCGTATTTTGTTTTCAAATACATATACGACAATCAGTTAATGCTCGTTTTGAAGTCAATATAATTGTTTTCTTTCAGGGATTCTACAGAACAGGTCGTTTCATCTTCAGTTTCAAAGTGGGCCCCAACTATCCGCACGAGCCTCCAAAAGTGAAGTGCGAAACACAGGTCTACCACCCCAACATCGATCAGCAAGGCAACGTGTGTCTCAATATCCTTCGAGAAGACTGGAAACCCGTTCTAACAATCAACAGTATCGTCTACGGGCTACAGTATCTCTTCCTGGAACCCAACCCGGAAGACCCCTTGAACAAAGAGGCAGCAGAAGTGCTCACCAACAACCGGAGGCTGTTCGAGCAGAACGTGCAGAAAGCTATTCGCGGGGGCTACGTTGGTGGTATTTACTTTGACCGTTGTTTAAAGTGATGGAGTGTTGTGTGTAAAAACCTTTGTTGCCAGGATACTTTGCAGTGGTCGATTCAAAAAATACGTAAAGTTTACCTGATTGAGAAGCTTCGGTCGATTGTTCTTTCCTAATCTGTCCTGTGGCAAATGGCAAATTTCCGTTATCTGGTCGATGAAACTGATTCGACTGCTAGATCTAGAGATCCGATCATTTGTTGATCCTTGTTTGGAATTTTAGAAGTATATTTCTTGGTGTACAACAGATATAAAAGCAGTTTTCTACTATCGTGTATAATTCATGATTTCTTCAGGAATATTCAACTATACCATTTTTCGGATTACACTTTCATGGAAAAAAAGTAAAAATATTTATATATGTACATAATGATAGGTGTCTTAGCCCTTCACAAACATACAATGACTTTTTTTGATTATTCATACCGTATTTTGATGTACTCACAAAAATCAACATCTGGATAAATCTCTTTACATTTGGCAGTCGACTCAGATTCATCCTCGATCCCCAAAGAATCCTGATTGTCCCCAACCTATTCTTTATTTGTAGATCCCGAGTATAGGCAGCATTGTTACAAGAAATTCAAGCAATGGAAGAACTACCTCTGATTTGTACTCTGAAGAGACTGGCTGTTGTTAGGGTGTGGGTATTTCAAAATTTTTGTGTTGCACTTGGAACATTATGCGAATTGTAAAATATGATACTTTGGAAAAAAGGCTTTAATTTGTTTTTGTTATTTATGCTAATTCACATTTTTTTTTTTAAACAATATAGCTCGGTAATTTCTTAATAAAATTATGAAAACACTTGACATCGGGTTTTTAATTGGATTTACAGAAATTTTTGTGGTAAAGTATCTAAAATGACAAAATCAAAGGGATTTTCATATTTTTGTTGAATACGATTTGACCATTTCAAATCTGAATTTATTTTAAACCTTAATTTTGGTGAAGGGTGAACTGAAGTTTTTTGGTCAACAAAGCATGGTTTTGGGTAGTACAGTAGGTATACAAATAAAAAAAAATTGATTTTTGTTCGAAAATATGAATAAAATATTCATAAAATCTGTTGTGGAATCATCTGCGGCTGAAAGACAAACTTTACTTGCTATTTTCCATCGTTTAATAATTTATTTTCCTTATAAAGTGGTTTTTGAATAAAATCTTTAAAAACAAACATTAATTGTTGATTTGATGCTGCTTACTCAATTTTATATCCATAGTGATTTAGCCAATACAAAAAACTGAGCAATAAAGTATTCCCAGTTTCACCCAACCAAAAAGATTGCCAGGTGATAAATCAATAAAACAATACACAAAATACTTAATCATTTCATTTATCTAACAAGTTTTTGAGTATTTCCACACACTTAGCCATATGGGCTTTATTGTTACTCTTGGTTGCTATAATACCCATTAACGCTTTGAATACTTTGGTTTTTCCTGCTTTATAAGCATCAACTACCTTTTCATTCTCTTGAATCATCTCTTTACAAAGTCTCGCCAACTCTTCTTCATCAGTTATTTGCCGTAGATCTTTTTTCTGCACAATCTAAAAGAATAAACGACCACACTCGTAGTTAATTGTTGTTTAACTCTGATCATACTATTAAAAACTGAAAAGTATTATTTTTCTTACCTGTGAAGGTCTGTCAGTATTTCCTAAAATGATTTCATCCAGTAAGAATTTGGCAGTCTTTCTAGAAATTATTTCATTGCCTAACATTTCAACAATTTCAGCTATGTAATCTGCAGAACTTTCCCTGTGAAAATATACCTACATATACAACGTGCTCCAACACGCATCAAAACTGCCAAGAACTTTATCTGACTGTCAGGATTGTAGAAAAGAGACGGTTAACTCTGTTTAAAAGCTTTAGAATTTTGGCAATTTTACTTACATGGACTTACTCTAAAACAGAACAAGTCTGCATATAGAAAGCACATTGTCCTTAGTCTATTTATATTCCTTTAATATCGACTTAATAATGTATATTCATAAAAGGATGAAAAAAAATCTGATTAAAACTTCATCAATAAGTCAGATTTAGGTAAAATGAACTTGGACAGTGGACTTCCATTTTGCAGAATTTAGAAACTTCTCAAGATTACTCAAAATATAATTACATTTTACTGGAATCCATGCCTGTTTTGTTCAGTAGTGTATACAGTTCGTTGATTAGAAAATTTGCCGCCAATTTTTTACTTACAGTCCGCTCCGCAACGATTTCTCTGAAAATCTTCAGCAAAGAGCTATCATTCTGAAAAACATATTGTCTAGTACACCAAGTTCATGAAATCTCCGGCTATAAAATTCAGAACCCAAGATGAATCGAACACTGACATCAAATAGTCTGGTAGCGTGGACTAGCAATAATTTTTTTGGAAGCGTCTTCATCGGCTTTGGTTCTTTAAGAGATGAAGAATAACTTACAACAATTATTATCGACTGTTCCAATGTAAGACCGCAATCATCCCTCAGTTTTTGTCTAGTTTCTTCAGGCAGTTCGGGAATAGTTTGTTTCAGGTCATCAGCATTGACGGAACCAATTTCAATGGGGCCCATGGCTATATGAAGGGGGGGCAAATTGGGTTCTGGCATGTACCTGTAATCCTGAGGTTGAATTGAAGGGGCAAAAATGAAGCTATGGAACCAAGAAAATGATAGACTTCCATGTACAGTGTGACCCATTTAAAATGCAAGCATCCTTATATAACATACATCTTTTAAAAGATTGGAATGATTTGATGAACAATGGGTTGAAAAACGTTTGTTTTATAGGGGTGCTTCCATTTTAAATGGGTCACAATGTTCAGATTTAAAGCATCTCAAAGCTGACTGAGATACTCATCCTTTCTTTATTTGAAGGCAAAGTTTATCAAAATATGAAATCATTGAGATAACAATAAAAAGCCCAGTTAACAACTCAACTGATGCTCTACTTTTCAGAATAATTTCTGTTTAATTGTACCTGCTGTACTTCTTTATCTCGCATGGCTACAGTGGTTTTAGTAGTTGAATCCCAAGATCTCGTTTCATTAAGAATAGCTTTCCCAGAATCCCTGAGTTTTATTTGTCTCTTTATTTCGTAAGTGACCGCCCCCGCTACCGCCCGTATGGAACCAATATTTTTAATTTCAGTTCTCGTCCCGAGAGGTTCAGACTCCCTGTGAATTGATACATTAGCGTCCACTCTCAGAGCTCCCTCTAAAATTCGAAAAAAACAGATGTGTTGGGCCAACAACAACATAAACTTAATAACCTTCCATTTTACAGGAGCATGTCTGGATTCTCTGCAATATCGAAACAAGTTCCTTTACTAATGCTGCTGCTTCTTCGCCATCTTTCAAATCTGGGTCGAAAACGAGCTCCATCAAAGGAACTCCCGCCCTGTTTAGGTCTACGAGGCTTCTAGTTGTGTCATGCAAACTTTTACCACTGTCTTGCTCCAACTGTAACTGCTTAATTTTAACTTTAGCTGTATAGGGAGTTTTATGGATACCTGGAGTGAAAACTTGAAAGGAGAGTTGTCCATCTACAGCTAGAGGGGCCCTCTGTTGCGTTATCTGATACCCTGTCTGAAACAGAATTATCACATAATTTATCAAACACGTAAATTGTAATGCTTACAGGTAAGTCAGCATAAAAATAATGTTTCCTATCGAAGAAAGACACAGGGTTTACTCGACAATTTAACGCCAATGCAGTCAATACCCCAGCTTCCACACATTTTTTATTCAACACAGGTAAAGTTCCAGGCGTCGAACAGTCGAATAAAGATACGTTCGTGTTTACAGGTGATGCAAATTTTGTGCCCGAGCCAGAAAATAGCTTCGTTTCCGAGTTGATTTGAGCGTGAACTTCCAAACCCACCACACTTTTCCATTTGCTTGAAAATGAAAGGATTAGTGTTTCTAAATATTGTCGCAATGTTAAAATTTTACTTTTGATTCGATATTTTGGAGAATTTACGAATTAGGTTTAGTTTATATTGCATCTTCCAGCAGCTTCCTACGTTTTATTCAATTCATAAATAAAAACAACTAAAATTTGGTTAGAATTAAATTATTTCTTCTTCTTTTTCTTTCTTTGATGGGTTATGCCATAAAGCAATTTTCCCAGAGTCTTCCTAGTCCAGTTCCCAACACCCATCTATAGGTGCGTTTCTGTTTATTTGTACCTGAAGGTGTTAACAGACGGTTCCCTTTTTATTCATTCCTGTCATTCATTAAGCATCTTCCACTAAGTGAAACGTCTGAAAAAATGAACCAAGAATGACGAATGATTTCATTAGTGAACCAATCCAGCGATCTTGGATTTTGGCCATCGCGTCATTCAGTCGCGCTTCGAATGAATGAGAAATCAAATATAATAATATATGAACACAAATATTTTATTATAGGTCAGTGACACAAAAACGTTCACTCAAGTTCAGCCATTTTCGTCTCGCCTTCGATAGCGAATGGTCGACCGCGTAATGAATGGAATTATTTGGTGGTATAACGTTTATTTGAGTTTGAGTATAATTTTGCCTGTATCGTGTGAACGTGGAATGAAAAGAAAAAAAACGTTCACTTGAGTGATTATTTATTCGAGTGAGACGTCTATCACCTTGAGCAAGAAAATTCACTTCACAAGGTACTGGGTATAAGCTTCAGGACGAAACCAATTAGCTATCGAAAAACGGTCCGTCAGTTCCGTCGATGCATCTGTCAACTGTCAGAAGTCATATTGAAGTTAATAGTTAACCTAAATTCATGTGTCAAAATATTGGTTTTAAATTTTATTCCTTGTTCTAAAATTACATGTCTTTTTTAAAAGGAAACCCAATAAAGAAAATACTTAATCGGTTTTCAGCGAACAATGTAAAACTCATCAAGCATGTGAGAGTAGTGCCTGTTAACAACCAGGCTGTTATTCAGGCATTCAACCTCCATGGGTCCAATAATCAAAGATTGAAGCATTTCTTACTATTCGCGATGGGTTATTTAGTTTATAAAATTTCAAAAGAAAAATTTAGCCTAGTGCCAGGTGTAACAGCTGCTTCAATTTTCGATGGTAACGCTTTGGCTGGCAGGCGACAAAAGTTCAATTTTATAGCTGATGTAGTGCAAACTTCAGCCCCTACAGTAGTGTTCATTGAAATAAAGGATTCGAGAAGAGTCGATTTCTTCACAGGTCGACCTTCAACCATATCTAATGGCTCTGGATTTATTGTTGATGAAAATGGACTCATTCTTACTAATGCCCACGTAGTAACAAATAAACCCCATTCCAAGGTGGAGGTTAAGCTCATCGATGGGTCGGTTCACCAGGGGGTTGTAGAAGATATAGACATGAAGAGTGATTTGGCTACTGTGAGAATTTCGGCAAAAAAGTTGCCAGTAATGAAACTGGGAAATTCGTCTGATTTGAAACCAGGAGAGTTTGTTGTGGCAATTGGGAGTCCATTATCTTTGAGTAATACCGTAACTAGTGGAGTTGTTAGCTCTACTCATCGAGGATCCGATGAATTAGGTTAGTATGAGAATTGATTTTGACAAAAATGAGAAGAAATCTGTTTGGTCTAGGTCTGATGGGCAAAGACATGGTTTACATCCAAACAGATGCTGCAATCACTTTCGGCAATTCAGGAGGGCCTCTGGTGAACCTAGATGGAGAAGCCATTGGAGTAAACAGCATGAAAGTCACAGCCGGCATATCCTTCGCTATACCAATTGATTATGCCAAAGCATTTCTCAAATCGGCCAGTGCTCGCAAGAAAGGTGAAGGAGACGCACCCAAGAGACTTTATATGGGTATCACAATGCTCACTCTCACTCCCCAGATCATCCACGAGCTGCAACAGAGAGACCATGAAATTCCCAGGGACATAGAAGGAGGAGTGCTTGTGTGGAAAGTTATTTTTGGGTCCCCAGCACATAAGTGAGTATAGTGGATCGAAAGTATATATAGTAGTAGTAGTAGTGTATTCTCGACGGAACTTTATAAACTTGATGTGGAAGTTCTCAGGTTTGAGGTCAAAAAAACACATTTGTTCTTGATCTCAATACTTTGCTAATGTATTAGCTTCATCAGGAGAAAAGCTACAGAGAAAATGACAGAATTATACAAAATCAAATCGAAAATAACCGTTCTACTGACAATCATAGAGTTGGTATTAGTATTGTGTTTATTGTCTACTACCTATGTAACTCTATCAAAATGAAATAAACTCTTGTTATTATTATTATATCCTTGAGTTTAAATCAATGTGAAGTATTTATTTGAGCTATATTAGCTGGAAGGCCCATATAATTGATCAACACTGTAATAACACCAATAAACAATACTTCTAATAGTATCTCATTTAATTTCTAATTACATCTCAATTAGCCAGAAAAGAGATGATTACCCAGGATAA
Organism: Chrysolina haemoptera; assembly: GCA_958298965.1. Classification (NCBI taxonomy): domain Eukaryota; kingdom Metazoa; phylum Arthropoda; class Insecta; order Coleoptera; family Chrysomelidae; genus Chrysolina; species Chrysolina haemoptera. The sequence continues at coordinate 26,198,364 of OY282593.1, forward strand.
CATCATGTGTTGTTATCTTTGGAGAAAAAATTAATAGTTTTCAGCAACCTCTGGCACCAAAAGTAGAAAAAGTTGTGCCCATTGAACCTTTTTGTTTGTAATGACTTGGACTATAACATATCAAAAGTTCACCCAATTTGACAGGGGTCCAATTTTCCTACGAAAATGTAAAGAACATTTTTTTATGTTGAAAAGGGGAACATTCTCCACGAAAATTGAAAAATGTGATTTATTTGTAATATCTAACAGAAAAAATCAGGGATATGAGGGAAATATTTCTTCTGCGATAACACTTTAAAAGTTATTTTTTGACATAGACCTGTCATGGGCATTGCATTTTATGAATATCCTATTCATATTTTCGAATAAAAATCGACATTTTTCACTTTGTACCTATTTATACTTTTTTTGTTTTTTAGTGGTGGACTGCAACCAGGCGATATAGTGACACACATTGATGGGAAACCCATAAAACATGCTAATGACATCTATGGAATGTTGACCAACAGCAAATCTAGGAGTTTTAAAATGTCAGTCAATCGATATGGAAAAAAATTGAATCTCTCTGTGACTCCAGAAGATTTCAGTTGATCTGAAACAGTTATTTATTGTTATTGAAATATTTTGTAAGATTAAATTGAATTTATTACCAGTCAAGTCTCTTTTTTTTTGTGGTTGCCCATTGCTTATAAGTACATATTAGTCAATATAGTAGTAATGGATACACAGATTTCTATGCTCGCAATTAAACAGTATAAGAAAGTTACTAAAATTGTTTTTCATGTATTATTATATCACATATAGTTGTGTATCAAATTCAACAAAAATATTTGTATTCCTTTCTAAGCAACATTTCACGGGATAACCCAATTTACAGAATTAATAAATATACATACAATATGCACTCTACAGTATCGGAAAGTTTTATGAGAACGTGGACAATAGCTTGCTATTATGTTGAGATAGCATTTCAATTTCTCCTCTGCTCGAGGAAAGGCTACTAGGATACTAGGATATCATAATTCATAATAATTGACCTTACAGAAAGCCTTGAAAAGTCTATAGATAGAATCAACCTGACATTTATACTCAAAATGTGAAAAAAATAATTTTGATAAAGGTATTTGTAGATCTTTCCTGTACAAACATGTTGCTGATCATTAATTATGTTTTTGCACATCAAAGACACATTTTTTGTAACAAAGTATTTCAACATTAAGGGAACTTCTCATTGCATGCAAATTGCTCTATAGTTTTCAATTGCCTTTTTTATCCTGATTTGAAAATAGGTGTTGAGAAACTGTATTTCCAGAAATCTGGGAACATGCCAGATTTCAGGTACATATTTAATATTGTGTGAATGGGGTTCATTAGAGAAAATATAGTTTTTGATGAGGTACAGAGCAATGCCCTCTGAGTCAAAGGATAATTTAGAAGGTATACTTGCAATATGATCAAAGATATCTGGTATACTGATTTTGATTTCAGCCATATCGACAGTTGTAACATAATTGAATTCAGTTTCAACCTAAGTGTTGGCACGGCCATCGTTTGAACAAACTAGTAAAAAAGGCAGCAAATAGATCTGATATGTTATAACGGCCGCAACTAATCATATCATTGTTTGTGAATTATTATAAAGTCAGTTAGATGGGGTTAAATTATATTTTTTGGAATTATGGATATTTATTTCAATCCAAATATCTCAGATCTGTTGTTTTTTAAAAATATTTGAATAGCTAAATATCCAACATTTTTATTTTCATAACGTATTCAATTATTGCATACAAATATTTACATTTCTTGAACCTGACTTCTTAAATGCAGATTAAAGTTATGGCCAATCCTGTAAAAAATAAAAGTTTGATATGATTCAGTATAAAGAGCCCTTGTATCAGAATTTATAGGTTGAAACACTAACATTTTCTTCTTGTTTTGACAACTGTCCATCCATCATCTTCCATTGGGGTTTCTGTATCGTCACTATCGTCCCCTTCACTATCATCACTAGAAGATTCAGCATCCTGCTGAAACATGAAATAGTTATAGAATGAAATAAAAATCGCTGTGATCATTAAATTTCAATCAAAGTACCCCAGAAACTTGTGGTTGTCTATTATCTTGCGTTCTATCACTTTGCATCCATCCAGAACTTGCTGTGGGCAGTTTTTGGTATTCAGCTTCACACGCTTCTGTGTCACCAGTTCTTAATAGCTGTAAGAATTTGTATAATATTGCCCCAATCTCTGAAAAAAAAATTGTCATTACAATTAACAAACATTGTATGATGATCGCCTTCCTCAGAATGATTTTCTTTCTGAGCCATGTGATCACATAGAACAATTGAATGTCCTCACCTCTGGTCGAATCATCTTCCAAAATAACATTGAACTTTTCCTCCATGAAGTCATCTAAGAAATCCTGTATATCATCTTCCTCGATATTAGCTTTGTGTAAACAATAATTTTCTACTTGCGTCAAACATTCCAGTGCAATCTACAATGAAAATAAAATTGTATTAAAAGAAGTTCTCGTATGATGATATAAATCTTGAATATTGTATATATCACGTTAATATATGATAAATTTTATTACTTGTGCTAACTGCAAGACTCACCTGTTTACTGTTTGGTCCTCCCATAGAGTGCTCAACAACGAGAGTCATAACGGTCCAGTTATTGAAAACGTGTTTTATTATTTTATTGAAAGCCTCCTCCATTATTTATTAGTAATTTTCGAATTTCTTGTTATTGTTATTAACCTAGCATTTCATTCGTAACCTAAAAAATCGCAAAAAAAACATTTCATCTCACATTAGCTGCTTTCCATTTGAGGGTTTGATGCACCAGGGCTTCTTATTCTAGTTTAATCATCGGCTGAAAAATGACATCCGTCAAAACCTACCAATAGTAAGTCTAGAATAAGAAGCCCTGTGGCTTCACACTCAAATGGAAAACGCCTATTGATATTGTGCTTCCATTTAGGTGCAATAAGGACATGCTCCGCTGCGGAAATCGGAAATCCGTTCACCATCCGACCTTTAACCGGCGTAGACAGCGGAGCTGTATCAAGGGGATGCAGTTGTCTTGCTCTAAGCAAACTGCATCCCTATTTTTAATTGGACAATGCAAGTCAGACACGGCGAATATCACAACATATATCTCATTTGTTACTAACTCCATACGCCACCTTAGGAGCAGCACTGTTAATTATTAACGCAACTATGAATCAGACGATTATTCCCAGACGGAAACAAGATCCAATCATTCAGATTTTTACATCTGAAAATTAAAAAAACCTTGACCTGCCTGGGAATCGACCTTTCGATCACGAAATCACAACTGCGCCAATCCCCACCCGCGTTGCCACATCTCGCAGCTTGTGATCCAATGACACAAACAAGTTTCTGTGATTCTGTGGTGGTAGTACAGTAAAATGCACGAAATAAGCTCTCCGACAATGGCAGGAATTTCGCTCCCGCCAGAGGCGCTATTGTAAGTGGAGGTTCTGAGTTCAAGTAAATACTAGCATATCACTTAAATTATTCGCTAATATGGAAAAATACGGTAATCTGAGTGTGAGAAGCTTCATATTGGAATCGAAAATGAGAGGACAGAAAACATTCGGCCACAAAGAGCCGTTGATTCAAAGGTTAGTTGCTGGAATCGACGTTGAATCGGTTTCTAGGTTACCTTTTCCGTATTTTATATATTTCTTCCGCTGATGAAGGTGCTCTACTGATTTCTATTTGGCATAGCTCCTTTATTTTAGTACTATGTTAAGTCCAAATATGTCGAAATATCAACGGATTAAGAGAAAAATACAAAAATAAATCGATTTTTGTGTACATGAACTTAACATTTTTAACTCAAATTTCGCCATATTTGGACATAACATAGATGGCCTCTGAGGTACAGAATTAATATTTCACTCAGGATACTTCTGCACTTTCGAATATCGAATATCTAATCTCCAACTCTGATTCAGACTGCCCTTTTTTGCGGTCGCGTCGCATTATATAGTTGGAAGGCATCTACTCACGAACAATCTGGATTCCTTTACGTCTTTAGATGGCCAGCGGCATAGTTGAGTGGTGACACCCTGTTCGCGGGCTTGGCGATTTCCATTGTACTGGTTAACAGGGCCGGCTCGAGAATCGCCAAAATACAATAATACAATTTTAAAATATCGCATGAGATCAGAGTAGCAAGAGTAATGATGATTCGGACGGGGAACAAATGGCCTCAAAGCTGTCTGTATTGACCTACCCTTGCACTGACAAGAGGCAAAACCTCGAAACTAGTATGCAAATGATAGTTATGGTTACAGAGGGAGCAGTGTGAGCACTTGCAAAAGGAACATAGCACAAATATCTGTTAGATCGCAAGAGTATTAGCCAGGAGAGTAGTTGTCTTCTGATAGGTTTCTGCCATATTGTAAGTGTACCTATATATGAAAGTAAAAACCGACGGTTGGCAACAACTATCGTTACATATGATGAAAATTATTGATAAACAAATTCATTCAAATCGTTTTTATTTGAAACATTTGTGTGCATGTTGTCGGAAATGTCAGGTATGGATATCAATAATTGGAAATACTTATGAATTCAAAGCTTATCGTAACATTCGTAACCACTTGAGATAGGTAATGTCGAAACATATCATGCATCTTACCGTATTTATCATCGAAGAGCCAGCTGTTTGTAAAAATCAATTCCATTGTTACCGACTAGCAACATGATCGTGAACGTTTCCCAGATTTTCTTTATTTTTGCTCTTATAGTACTAACCAAAGGCGAAGAAACCAAAGTCAACTCTTGTGAGTATTCCAGACAGTATATTATTTCAAAAAATAAATCATGGCTCCACCTAGTAAGCAAACGTAGCTATGTATACCAGGTGTCCACGGAAAGTGGCTCACCTCCATAACTTTTTTGGCTTTGCAGATATTGAAATGAAATATCGATGGTCTGTATGAGACATAAACTGCATTTTTTGACAAGCGACTCAGCTTCTTGCACCTTCCGGTCTCAACGGAAGTGATATATATATTTCGATTTTTAAATGAGACACCTGGTATATTTTCACTTTTTTTGTCTCCGCACGACATCCTGCATGCAACCATGTATAATTCGATTCGTCTCCTTCAAAACTACCTGGTACACAGGGTGCACGAAAGATGTGTCATTTGAAAAAAAATGATAAACCCGAAAAAAAAGTGATTTTGCCACATTCAAACCCAGGCTGGTGGCAAAGTATTGTAATCAAAATGCTATTTCTTGTTCTTCGACATTTTTCATAAATTCTGAGTCCTATCTAGCAAAAACGTATTTTGCGAATAGGCCGAATTGAGGAATAAATTGGTGGCACATTCATGGATGCCAATATGGTGAAAAAGCAAAAGCATTCCTGATTCTTCATTTCATAAAATCAGCTTGAACATTTGCTAATATGAACAGAAAGTTTTCTCATCTCAGATTTCATAAGTAATTCACATTGATACAAATTTCAGGCACAGGAAATGTGGTTTTTCCGAAGGTTTTCTTGCATAGTAAAAACTCGGCATGCAAGGAAACGCCATGTAAAGTGACCCCAGGATCGACCCTACAAATGGACCTCAACTTTACATCACGTAAGAATGACATTTATGAATGAAATAACAATTAAATAATTCGCTTAAGAAAGCAACCGTGTAGCGAAACATATAGCGAAGATAATAAAATCTGAGGAAACTTGATAATGTTTACCGCAGTGTCATATACTTTTCCATCAAGTAACGGCCATGTCAATCCAAAAATTAAATATGACGTAAATCTGGAAATAGGTGGTTGAGTAATCTTTGGAATGTTGGAGAGCATTAGTCACCCCAAACGGCATGCGAAAAAACTCATATTGACAAACGCATATGAAAAAAAAAATAAAATTGTCAAAATTTTTAAAGACTGGCTTATGGGATGGTTTTTTCGGGTTCCTAACGATTATCAAATTTCATTCTGTCGATTGTCATAAGCGCAAAACTGCGTTAGCAACCTTCTTTTACAAGATGGCGCCCTTATTTCAATCATTTAAAGACTTGCAATAAACCTTATGGCTTTGGTTTTTCAGTATTAAATTGTTCTTACCTGTAAATGTGTTGAATTTTTTGTGCTCAACACTGACATAATTTTCAGTGGGAAAAATCCCAGATTAGAGAAAATGAGTAAGCAAAATATATCTGACGGTCTATTATTATTTCAGTAACTTTCTTCTTGCATATTTCATCTATCGTCATCTTCTTTGGATCTTAGCCAGTTTTGCTTCAGGAACGATTCTTATAACGAGATGAGTCACTATCTCCATCACTTGAGCTGTCATCTGAAGCTTTTTGACTCGTATTTTCCGCCTGGGTCTTCGGATGACGGGTTCATCTGCGATGATTAGTATCACTATCATTATTATTACTGTAACACATTTTCAATCACTATATATTCACCGTTTAGCGTAGGTATCCCACTTCTGAATTATTTTGGTAATTCGTGGATTTCAAATAAACCACGACTTGCGGTTACAATTTCATTCGCCTCTATCTTGTCGATAGAAGATACCATGAACCTCATCTCAATGACATATTACAGCTAGATGATATATAAATACACAATGTAAATACGCAGATAATTGCCACGAAACAATCGGTAAAAAACCGTGTGCTTAGAACGTGACCTTGTGTTGACCGCAGTTAAAAGTGTAAATAACGCAGTCTGGTCGTAATATTTCATTGGCTGATCCCAATCACCTGACGTACCTTTCTTCAAAATGAGATTATGTATGAATCATTAAGAGCGTATTCTAATATATACACGGTATTTCTGGACCAAAGCAATAATAACAATAAATAATAATTGATGTTACAATATTTCAGCTGGCTATTTAGAACATATCAAGCCGAATGCAAGGGCTTTTGTGATGGGAGGACAACTGGATTACCCTCTAACCCAAACCGACGCTTGCAGTGGGATTACCAATACCATATGTCCCTTGGTGTTAGACGAGCCGATAACATATACTATAGCATTGACATTACCATCAGTCCTTCCTTCGGTGAGTTATTTTCCGATGTCAATGTATAGAAAAAATACAAGAAGTTTCGAAAAATTGAGAATTTTTGTCTCTTTCTATCAGTGTCTCCGGAGCCCAAAGACATTACACACTTGTGCGGAGCCATTTGAGTCTCTGGTTATTGTAAGATTGTCACTGTCATTTGTCACCAAACCTACCAGTAGTGGGATTCCATGTACCACATCAGAATTGTATTGCCGACAGACTAAGTGAGATGAATATGGCTGAATTCGTGGGAGAGACAGAGACAAAACTGTCTACCGAACCTTTGGTGTGAATACAATTTAAGAAATAGAAGCTACCCAAAAATAGAATTTTATGGTACGCGAAATCCCACCCCCGAAACGTTCTGAAATTCTGTTTAATTTTTATTTTTTAAATTGAATCATGCCAACTTTTGAATTTTCCCGCAACTCGTCTTTTCGGTACAATTGTGTTGAATCTAATACAATTTTAAGTCGTACTAGTACAACAATTTTCTGAAGCAACTATCCAGTGTTGCTCCGCTGCAATTTGAGATTCAGAGGTGAGAGATTTTTCAAGTTGCCGTTTGGGTACACATGGAGTTTGATATCCCTCTGTTGCAGATATTTCCAGAGGTGATATGACGAATAATCAAACCGAAATCAACTTTGAATACATTTACCTCGTGCTCATGCGTCGACAAGATTTAATTCAATGTCCAGTGGCACTTTGGCCCGGAAAGTAGTTGTTTCTCGACTGATGTGTCTATTAATATCTACCTATTATATTTTGCCGGGAAAATACGTACTGGTAGAGCCTGGTTTTCTGACTAGATTCAACGAAATTCAGCGCCTATTTAGTTATTCATTGCCTATATTTTTGTTTCAGATATCACTTGGATTGGAGTTTACTTTAATCGATAACGATATCAACGAGGCAGTTGTGTGCTTCAAAATAGACCTCATCGTTGATTCATGAAATGAGGAAACATTTCAAGTAATTATGTATTAACCAGGGGAAGGTGAATTACCATTTCTGCATTTGCACTCGATACGACTTCTACGATATAATATAAATGAAATGTGTGATTGCCCTGTTTACATATTCTCCGAATATTTCAAATTAATAAACTTGTTATTGTATAACTATATTGTATTTTTTCCAGTCGTAAATTTAGCTAATTTCCTACAGTTTCAGCAGTAGCGGCAACAATAATTTTGTGACTTGCCCTTTTCTTTGAGGTAATACCTCAGAGGCCAGTTTCCAAGGAGCAATTTCAAGTCTTTCCTGTTCAACTCAAGAAGTTGTTTAGCTTTCCTTGGAGATAAGCACTAGCCTTTCCGCTTGTCTTTGCCTTGGCACTTCATTCCCGAGATTCAATTACCTACAACTTTTGCAGCGTCGGGACTTTTCTTTCAAGTGACCTTTGAAAAGATCACAGAAGGAGTTCTGGGCCAGGAAATTGTGTGTTTGCCCCCTCTTTGGCAAAGCAATCTGCTTCCTCGTAATGTAAGGAAGGGGTTCTCGTTATTTCTTATTTCTACAAATATGTATATTCTTTTTATTTTTTTATTGTTGATTCTGGCTTCACCAGGCCTCTTGTCTCACCCGGCCCTTGGGGTTGCCCCAACGGCTCCTCCTCCTCTCAACTGGCCTGGCTGACTTAAAAAGAAATGTTCCGACCTCTGTCGCAGACTAAGCAGAGGAGGGGATTGAAACTTCTGATTGCTTTATAGTCTCTGACCAGAACTCCAAAGTAATGAAAATACTAATTATACCAATTTTCACAAAAATACAATTTGTTATATAAAACTTTATTGAGAATATCCTGAGAATCACGAAAATGAACACAATTTCATAATAACATGATGAGTGAGTATCACCTATCCAATATCCTCTGTATTTCTTGAAAACTTTTGCCCTTGGTTTCAGGAACGACAAATATTATGAACAGAAGAGACATGGCACAAAATCCTGCAAACAACCAAAATGTACCACCTCTGCCAAGGGTACTATTGAGGTCATTGAAAAATTTGGTCACTATGAAAGAGACTAGCCACAACACGAATCCCGCCACAGTGGCAAGAAGAAATTTGACATTTGACGGTAATATTTCGGAGGTAACAGTGTAAGGCAAAGGCCCAAAACCGATATTGAAAGTAACAGTATAGACCACTAGGCACACGATTGGCAACCAAGAAAAACTGTTCACTGAAACATCGGTTTTATCTTGCAAATGGAAATATATACCGAGGACTGTTAGCGATATGATCAGACCAGTCGCCGAGCATATCAGTAGGAACTTTCTGCCTTTACGGTCAACCAATAAGGGTCCCCCAAAACTGGCCAGAAACAAAACTACGCCTACTATTATAGCTGCAACATCTGCGGACACGTTCGTTCCAGCAGCATCGAATATTATCTCTGTATAAGCTAGTATAGCGCCCAAACCAGAGAGCTGCTGAAAACAACTGAGCCCAAGAGCTATAACGAACCCTTTGATGACGTACTTCTTCTTCAGTGTGTTGATGACATCCCCTTTTTGGTTTTTTGACTTTTCGTTCTTTATTTCTTCAATTTCATTGTGAACGTCGTATTTCGACTTTCCTCGTCGTAGTTCTTTCAGCGCCATCTCGGCCTTGTGGTCGTTCCTATCCACGTAAAAGTAGGGACTTTCCGGAGCCAAAATCAAAAATGAAACGAAGAAGATCATGGGAAAAATGGCCAGGGTCACGTTGAACGAGAAAATGGAAACATACGGTCCCAGGATGTACGGAAAAAGGTCTCCGAGACTGGCAAACGTGCTGTATGACACCAACAACATGCCTCTATAGGAATCTTCCGCAATTTCGGCGACGTACATAGGGAGAACGACGTAAGCAGATGAAAGAGACACACCTCCTATGAATCGCCCGAAGTAATACCAATTTACGTTTTGTGCGAAAGAGAAGGCGATGAACGCAGCTAAGTGAGGTAGAGCTAGGAATAATAATACTGGTTTTCGGCCTATTCTATCTGCTAAATATCCGACTGGGATGATCCCACACATTGCTCCTATGTATTGCAAAGAGCCGATCCAGGATTCTTCATCGTCCGTGATCGGCCGACCCAGTGGATTAATGCTGGAATCGTTGGAATGTAGTTTAGGAAGGATCGGTGATGACCATGTTAGTGTTGTGTCACCAGTAAGTGCGAGCAGGTTACCTGGAAGAAAGTAAAAAAACATTTTAGTCTAGGAATGTAGGCTTTCACAGCTGGCGTCAATGTACTGGTTGGTTTTCGGGTTCTGCCGTGGTCTTCTTTGGTTAGAATCTCCAGCTGCAACTGCGGAGGTGGCAGTTAAAACGGTTGGAGTTGCACTTAAAACGTTTGGAATTGCAGTTGAAACGATTGGAGATTTTAACCAAAGAAGACCACGCCAATACCCGGAGGCCAACCAGAAAAATATATTAGTCTGGTAGCACAGTTTATATAGAATAACATCCATAACTTCTTAACAATGGTTTCACATGGAGCCAGACAAAAATCTCGAACACGGCGTGAAAGTATGGTTTTTTGAAAACAAATAAAGTTCGTCTTTCAGTAAAAAAAATCTGAATATTATCTTCAAGGCAATACGCTCATTTAGTGCGCGTCATATCGTTGAGATAGGTCAAGATTGTAGATGCAAACAAAGCGCAACAGCCATTGTTCAAATTTTTACGTATATTATCAGTTTATAACTATTAAGGCCGATTTAGATACATGCGTGCCCACCCTGCATTTTTTACCCTGCATGTGAAATGTATACCCATCGAGACATTCAAACTTGTGCCTGTCGGCATGCGTGAAAAACGCAGGGTGAGCACGCACGGAATTGGACCATGTTCTTGTTCTCGTTATGAAATATGTAGTGAAATATATGATTAGATGGGAAAATTAATGCAGAACCAGATAAAATATGATCTTGTGATAAAAACGCAAGTGAAAGGCACGTATGCGAATGAATGGTCTTGCAGTTTTCAGGCACACGGGTCAAAAACGCATATGCTTGTGAATTGCACGTGCTTCATAAACCCTGCGTGGGCACCTATGTATCTGAATCGACCTTTAGAAGGGTATATGTACCAGATATTCTCACTGCTCTTTCACACTGTTGGGGAGGAATGTTACATAATCTTCAAACATTCTGGAATGTCAAGTTTTCTTACAACTAGGTGCCTTCAGTTGGAGGTCCAGTAAAAGTTGATAGTTCACATGTACCTATATATATCCAGAATTTTTCAAATATAACCTTTTGATAAAGTGCTGTGTCAATATGCTCTTGCTTCTGTTATTGACTAATTGAAGACCTCGGTGCAAGAAGAGGGCAGCTTCATTTTTCAAAACTTTTCAGAAACAAAGAAAAACGTTTTAAAAATTTATTTCTTAAGATTTTATTTTTATATTTCGCATCATTTTACACTTTTTCACTTAAATACCGAATTCAATATTTTTTATAAAAAAATATTCGTCCCATTCTTCCCCCGAAACACAGACTGTTACAAATACAACTTCTTTCCTTTAATATCATATGGAATATTAGTCGAAGCTGTATCGTTCTTCCACACAAACATTGCGAATATTTTTCTTCATATACAGTATCGGAAACTTTCCATCTGGGGTATAGACAGAAATCCACGCGAGCAACAAGGAACGCAATGATATGATAATACTTCATAAATAAGAGAGACGCACTACTGCGCGCCTTCCCTGTTACCCCACCCGACGAATTAACAGCTCACGTCGATATCCCTTCCTCGAGCGAGTAGAGGAGAAATTGTAATGCTCTCTCTCAACATATAGCAAGCTATTCTTTACGTTCTCATGAAACCACCATACCCAAGATGAAAACTTTCCGATACTGTATATGTCAATACAAAACACTTTAATATTACATGAATAATCAATAAATAAAATAAATGAAAATGATACGTACCCGCAAAGGCGACGATGAAAGCGTAATTGATATACATATTATTACTATTTCGTCTTCATCTGTAAATGAAAATATACGTCATTACTTGATTTATAATAATGATTATTGTTGCATAAAATTTAATATACAAGAACTCGTGGTGTCTCTCATAGTTAGGGAGATGGTGGCATAAATGTCATATGATTTTCTCGACGTTGGGAATGACGGGAAATCGAGTTTTGGTGCTCCTGAATGAGGTTAAAGCTATATGGCAAGGTCAGGTGTATCTGATTTTCGCAAAAATCAAAATATTGTTAAAAACTGAAACAATATATTTAACAATTGGATTTTTTTTGACAGTTGTAGAAAAAATACTGTATGAAACTCGTGAGTGAAGTGTTTTTTTACTCGTAGGAATTCCGCACTTCGTGCGTCAACATTTCCTACTCGTAAAAAAGTATCACTTTACTCACATAAATTACTATTAAACAACAACAATTTTAAACAACGATTTTGACGATTTCAACGATTTTGAGTGCGTTAAAATACATCATAAATGAACGGTCGACGGAAAAGGTATCTTACCTTCAATGTTTATTGCCGTTTTATTGAACATCACTGTCAGGCTGGATCCAGACTAGGCGGAAAGCGGAAATGTCAAATTTTAATTTGTTTCCAATCCAGTCGGCTTGAGATTAAATTATAACGTTTCCATTGACCTAAAATTAAAATTTGACATTTTCGCGTTCCGCGTTCCGCCTAGTCTGAAACCAGCTTCAGCATTACGTTTATTTTAAATCTATTACGTTCACGACTGTCATCAGTTACTAAAAATGTCGACCCAGATTGAATAATAATTTGTCATTGTCACGTACGCGTGACCAAATTGTAGAATTTCGGGTTAGGTTTGATAAATTGCAAATGAAATGGGACAAAAATGTGCAAATTTTAATTTACATACCTCTTGATGTTTCTGTTCAATGATTGAGCTTGCTGATTTGTAGGCATACTAAGCTAGTTTAACAAATCAAAGTCGTACATACAGATAAATCAACTGAACTTGTTTGTTTTTGGTACCTACCTGAATCATTATCAGTCATTAAAACTGATGATGTGAATTTTATTCGGGTTCATTTCGGGTTCCGAATTGTGGCTGTTGAAAATGTAGAAGTACCTACTATATTTTCATTACCTATCAGTTATTATTGTTATCTGGCAATTTTTGATGAATTGGCGTTCTCATAAATTGACATATCACCATCAGTCAGGGCCGGACTGAGTGAAATTGTTTGATTCACAAAAGGTAAAATTGGTAAAAAATAAAAATATTCCTTCTGACAAAATTACCAATAAAATTTGCAAAATTTTCGATGATGGTTAATTTTATGTTGAAAAAAACACGAAAATAGGGAAAAGTAATTAAGTATATTTTTTCCACATCATATACAGAGTGACCCATTTGAAAGCGAGCCATCTCTCTAAAATTGTTATTTATTATCTAATTCAGAAGATTTTTTTTTCAATAGATAGAGCATCAATAGTTCTAGTTGATTGCCAAAAACTCGAAATAAAAATGAAAATTTCAAGGCCCACTTCGAATTTTTTTCAAGGACAAATATCCAAAAAACATTCTAGCGATTTTTTTAAATAGAATTTTACGACGCCACTGAATTCACGACATTTTCAAATAGTTAATGTGGAAATTACGTAGGAATGCGTCTATCAATAAAAAAGTTATATGGGAATAAAATTTGAGAAGAATGTTGTTTAGTGGAATTTCAGAAAAAAATTATTTTATCAGTTTATAATTTTTTTTATGAACAGATTTCGATGAAATTCTGACCAAACATATTTCGAAATATTCTGAATCCAGTGGTGTAGTCAGAATTCTGATAAAAGTTCTGAAATTGAAGTGGTAGGTTGATCTATTGACATAAATGTGATATTGATATAACTTTTTTATTGATGGACACATTCCCATGTTATTTCCACGTTAAGCATTTGAAAATGTCGTCAATCCAGTGACGTCGTCAAATTCTATTTTAAAAAATCGCTAAAAAATCGGTACGTTACTGACAAAAATTAATTTCATTCAAGACAGCAGTCTTGTGAACGCAGTAACTTATCGGACAAATTAATTAATTTGCCCTTCTACACTTGTACAGATTTCTTTGGATTAACATTTTTTTAATTTTCAGATTGTGGAAGGTTACAAACCCAAAAAATCATGTCAAGAATCGGATTTCCTCCACAAAATCAAACTCTCAATCAATATTAACAATATACTATCCTCACTCCTTTTTTTTATTCTTTTCCCCTAAAATAACAAAATAGATTATTTTGAAATTGAATAATACACGCTTTAGGCACGCACACTAAACAACTAGTGCATTTCCTTTGACAGTTGTGATAATTTTTACAAATTGGTTCACGTCAGAATAATATCAAAACTGCAACACGAATTTTTGCATATTTCACTATTTTCACTTTGATAAAATTATATTTACCTTGAGTTATTCACATTAAACTGCACGCCGCACTTTGAAATACCACATACTATCTAAGTATTACATTATGGCAATACTAGGTGTTCGCACCATCAATACTGCACCAGACGATGCGATCTCATCTCGGGCATGATAAACAATATAAAACGATATAGATAGCGTATAGCGGGGAAAAACATTCCTGGGGACATTTAAGAAATCCCAATTCCACGTCTGCAATTTGAAGAGCACCGAATCACAGTCAAACGAGTCGGCCGGCGGCAACACATGTTCGTCCGCGAACTCTTGATTTGAAACCACAGTTGAAACAATTTAACTCGGGTCAAGCTGAAGCTATCTATATACAACCACATCCTTAAGCCGGTTATACACACGGCGGATTTTTCCGTGGCGTTGAGATCATAAGTGTAGTATCCCTGCTTTACGCTAGTTGCCGATATGAGCAATACATATACAAGGCGAAGAGAATCGTCAAGTGATTCGGGCGATTCAAACGTAGCAGTATGTCTCAGAAGTTTATCAAACGATAAACAACACCATATTCGAAAACAACGAATGACGAATCCGAAAAAGAAAAATGTGGACACAAAGGAAAATGACGCGAACGCTCTAGCAGGCGCCGTAATCGTGGAAAGAACGGATCAACCGGGTCACAAGCTTGATCCATCTTTTCATCACAGTATACTGCAGAGTTTTCAGAATCTCAGAATACTGATATGAATGAATCGCGAAAAAGTTAAAAGAGCGCTAGAATCGGAATCCTAGCACACAAAACTACCTATAACACCTACAAGCGAACTGTTAGGCCAGCAAACAATAACTTTCTCTTGTAGCAAATTTTCTTCACTTTCTTTCTATATACATATGTATTTAACGAATGTGTCTCGTTATGGTCGAAAAATGAGAAAAAGGTAAAAGAGCGCTAGAATCGGAATCGAGGATGCTTTGGCATCTGCATATCGGGATACAGCTTTTCCGTGGAAATTGATGTTTGTATTAATAACACTTGCATACTTCGCATTTTGCAAGGTGTTGGTGAGTTAGGAGGCTAGAAGGTACTCATTCATTATCAACAATCATCCATCCAATTCTCCATTTAATGAATCAGACCTAATTTCTTAGTCACCCATAAAATAAACGAAGTAGATTTGTATATTTTCTTTATTGTGAATAAGGGGTTTTGGACAAAACAAAGCCTGAATGCCGAATCTCCAAATTTCCTTCTATCACAGCCTACTAGATAGATATATAGATATGTTTATTAATCCTTATAGATATGGTCATGACGTAGGATAGGAAGGGTATTACGATATCCAAGGCATGAAAACAGATGCACTTAAGATTGCAAGTAATCATTTAAAAAAAAAAGTATATCTATAAAGTAAAAAAATACAAACAATGTAAAGATTGCATGTATAAATCGATATTGTATAAATTAATTTTAAGCACATAAAAAAATCAGATTTTATTAAAAATAATCGAATAATAATAATAATACGAATTTCAGATGTACTAATCGAGCACAACGCCATTCATAGGAATACAGAGATGCACTCCCGTGAGAAAAGGGCGGGTAATATTATTTGCTTGAAAATTTTAAAAAATAAATAAAGAATCAAATACGGTTTTCAATTCTTTTGAATGTTGGGAACCGAATCCACCAAACCTTCTCTGACTGGATTAGATTAGTAAGAAAACACTTGCTTCGAACGGCTCTGATCTAGTGAGCTGAGGATCGGCGAACAGCGGTTTCCAAAAGTTGTCGAATTTCAAAAACCGAAATTAATTATTCCAAAATACATATTTTTCAATTTTCAACCACTGTAATTCATCATAAAATTATATTATACAGACGTCATTCACAAGAGTGCAAGAGGTTACATCCTGTATTATCAACATAGTAAATATTCGACAGATAATGGTTGTAAAAAATGTAAAACCTGTTCATTAATGATTTCACGCTCTACTGAACAACTTTTGAAGAAACTTTGAAACAAAATCTAAATTTGAATCTTTTGAAATCATTATTTGAATTTCTACTAATGATTTAGTTTAGACTTAACCTTTTTCATTTAAGGCTCAGCTTGTTCTTCCCAGTTTCTTCTATGAAGATGTATTCCCAGTTCAAGTGGCGTAGATTCTACATTTCACTCAACTTCGCATCCTCTAAGATTCTTCGCTTTTTTCCCAAATTGAAGCACCTTCGCCGACTGTAGCATATCTTGTATTTCTCCAAAGCTCATTCCCTTTGTTTCGGGAATAAGTAACGTGCTCAAAATGGCGCTGAATAGATTTATAATAGCGAAAGTCCAAAAACTTTCTGCCATCCCCATAGTATCACTCATATTACTGAAATATTTTGTTATAAAAAAAGATAACGCCCAACTGACGCTTGAGATAGTAGTACATGCCGCTTGTTTGACGTGGCTTGGAAACATTTCTGAGGTTAACGTCCAAGGTACCGCACTCATTCCAAAGTTGAAAAAAAATATGTAGGAGATGATGGACACGGTTGGTAGCCAAAATATCGGATCAGTATTTATGTCTGTGGAGTCTTTTATGAAAAAGAAAGCGCCCAGTCCAGCTAGTGACACAGACATACCCAAAAACGAAATTATTATCAAGATCCTTCTACCAGATTTGTCTATGAAAAACGGGTTGACAAAGGTGGCCAATAGCCCACAAACCGAGATTATGAGCGAAGAGTTGTTTGAAGAAAATGTGGTTTTTGTAGATTCGAATATGGGTTGTAGGTAAATGAGTATGACTGTGAACCCACACAATTCTTGGGCCAACACCAAAGACATACAGATGATAAAGGCTCTCCTCACGGTGGAATTTGTGAACATATCTGTAATTCGGCCGTTTTTCTCCTTCTTCAGAAGCTGAGAGATTATCTGTGTTTCATTTTCCGCCTCTTCTTGTTCTATAGTCCTGAGTAGCATCAAAGACTTGGTGGCTTCCTTTATTTTGTTTCGAGAAACTAGGAAATAAGGAGTCTCTGGTGCTATGAGCAAGAATAGTACGAAAAAAATCACGGGGATACATCCCATCAGCAAGTTGAACAGCTTGTACGATAAGAAAGGTCCAGTGGAGTAGCTGATGAAGTTTCCTATGGCCCAAAACACGTTCAGAGCTTGGGACATCATTCCTCTTTGGCAATCTCTGGACACCTCCCCTAGATAAATCGGCAGCAAGGCGTAGCCGGACCCCATGGCCAAACCTGCGATTATCCTTGCGAAATATATGAGTTCAATTCGTTCCGCGAAAGCCAGAGTGAAGAACGAGATTATCAGAGGAATAGCGGTACACAGGAGACCAATTTTCCTTCCGAATTTGTCGGACAGACAGCCGAACGGAAAGGCACCCACAGCGGCAGCCATTGGAACTAGGCTTCCGATCCAGGTGGTTTCGTCTGGTGTGATTGGTCGGCCAATCTGATCGCTTGAGGAACCGTTGACGCTGAGTTTGGGGATCATTGGAGAGGGCCAGCTCAGTGGAATATCAACGGAAGTTGCAAGAAGGCAAACTGAAAATAAAAGTGATGTCAATATGGGGCCACTTAGTCTTTCAATCGTAATGTAACTGTAACGTAATTGTGAGATAAGTGTGAGTGTAATGGTTTGGTGATAATCAAAACTCAGATGTGAATTTGAAATGTGAATCGCCTATTTTTGATATAGGATCAATAACGTAGTAGTCTAACGCATATGGAAGGAAACCATCATTCATTGCGGTTTAAAATTTCTTTCAAGTACAGTGTTATTTCACTCACACGATTCTTTATGAGCTCGATTGGGATCTCATCTGTTAGTCGATTGATGAATTCACAAGAATTATTATGTATTCATTCCAATTTTCATAACAAACTGTAATATGTATTGTCAGAAGTGGGATTTAAAATTCCTTACGATATTAGATCACCACATGATGTTTTGCGAGATAAGCTGTGTAAAGGTTAATAATCCTACAAAACATGTGATTTTCAAGAGATTATAAAAAAATCACAAATCAGTTCTATATACGGTGCGATCGTAAATAGTTTTTACCCTGCTAACTTTTGAACCGCTTGTATATATTTATAAAATTTTAATGAATCCAGTATAGCGAAAAACGGCGAATTTTGACATGAATAAAGTGATGTCAATGTTCGAAGATTTTCGAAATTTTCCTGACGTTCAAGATGTTCAAGACATTCAAGAAATGTTCAAAATAAATTCGGGCGCTTGAAAATTAAGCATTTACTTCTCGTGAGGGGTAATTTTTCAGTCTGTTCTAACCAAAACAAACTAACCTCACGTAAACACTTGAACGCCAAATAATTAAGTCATTTATTATGTGTGAGGGGTAATTTTTTAGTCTGTTCTAACCAGAACGAACTTACCTTACGTATACACCTGGGCGCGACAAAAATGAAAAATTGACAAGATTTTTCGAACATCATCGGAAAAAAAATACGTTACATACTAGTCCGCAATTCATTGCAGTACAAAAGAAGGGAACGAAAACCATATGCACTTTGCGTTTTTTTTTTATGTGCGCTTCTATTCACGTGAAGTTTTTTTCACTGCTCTAAAAGTTTTTGAATTCAGTTACGATGAACAGTCTATATTTTTCCAAAAGCTAGGTACGGAAGGTAAAAAGCAAGGACTTTACATAAAAAAATTGTCATTTTTATTCATGCTCAGCTTATACAGGGTGAGGCAATAGTGCGTCAACGTCCGATTGCTCAACTTCTATGACTACTAGGGAGTTGATCCAAAAACCAAAGTGAACTAGACAACCAGAAATTATACCGACTATACCAGGCGAACCGAGGAATGCCATGTATATCAGATTTTTTTTAAAAGCATTTTTATCTCCCAACCCCTTACAGTGGCGCAGCCAGGATTGCAGTTTGGGGGGGCTGAACATACAATTTATCAGTTACTAGAGCTTTTCGTCAGCCTTATGTTATAAATAACACCTACAAGCGAACTGTTAGGCACGCGAACGATAGCATCATCTTGTAGGAAATTTTCTTAGCTTTCTTTCTATATACCTATGTATTTAACAAATGTGTCTCGTTATGGTCGCAAAATGCGACAATTGTAAAAGGTGCACTAGGATCTGGTACCCTAGCACATAAAATCGCCAACGAAAAATACTTCCGAAAATTCTAGAATTTTTTCAATATCATCAATATCATCAATATATCAATTTAACATGACAGTATTTGAAAACGAAAAATGATAAATTTAAAAATCGGTCCAACTCAAAGTGCACATGTTCGTAAAAACGCCCACCAAATCTATGTTTGACTAGCAATAGATTTCAAATTCGGTCAGCTTATTTAAAAAAAATTGAATTTAACGAATATATTATAGAAAAAAATACGAAAAATTTTTGTCGGGAAAACGGCACCTGCAACCTCTAGATAATATTTTCAACCGACGACCGAGTTGAGATAGAGCGATTCTGCGAATGCCAATCGATTCAGCATCCCGAAATTAGTATATTCTGTGATTTTCGAGTCGATCGGCACAAAATGAATTTTCAGCCGAAAAAACATCAAAGGGTTATCTTAAAAATGGCCAAAAATCCAAAGTCTTCAGATTCACTCGAAATTACCACCAATATACTCAAAATTTTATGCTGATTTCGAAAATGTATGATTTGAATATGTTCGGATACACGGTGTACCATAAAACAAAGATAAATGTGCAACAAAAATTGTATCGCACGAATCCGGCATCCGGCCAGCGAACAATAACATCCTCTTGTAGGAAAAGGTGCGCTAAGATCCTATACTAGCACATAAAATCGCAAAAAAAAATTCCAAAAGTTCTAGAATTTTTACAATATTTTTCCCGTATTCTACGCCATCATTTTAATAGTCATTTGGTAGCTTTGGGGGGGGAGGGGCTGCAGCCCCAAAGGCCCCCCTGGCTGCGTCAATGCCCCTTGAAAGTTACGATTTATTTTGTCTAAATGATGACAGATGAATACCGAAAAAATCACTGTAGTCATAATTATGTACCTATAATATCAGTGCTGACCTGGAGAGGGCGGAGAGCTAATAATAATTAAATAATTTGTCAATTCGGAACTTTTTGAATTGAATCTTCTCATTTTTTTTCAAGTAGAATACTTAGCATATTTTTTTGACCATATCAGGTAGGATCAGTAAACAGATATTTTCGTTTATACATTTCCATTGCTATATCTAGCACTTTTCCACTATCGAAATGATTGGATTCTCATTTTCACTGTCACACATTATGCCGTACAAAAAAAAACATGAGTTCAATTTTTTAAGAACTTCCAATACAATTTCCTCAAGTGATTTTTTTCGGAAGGTACCTTGTGCTCGTGCAGATAGTATTATTTCAACAGAAAAAAAAATCAAAACTTTCAAGTGGTTGGAACATAGTCAATAATATTGAAGGGGCATTCTGTTTTCAAATAAGGCCCTCGACCCTATAAATTTATCGATAACTTCTGGTTATAAACTCTGTTGACTAGTTTATGCGGATTTTGAATAATCTTCTTAGCTATTATAGAACTCAAGCAATTGGGCTTAGACGCACTACTGTCGAACTAAGTACATAAAAAATTTAATTGAAAAATTATCAAGTCAAAACTAAGTATTTCAGACGTACCAATCCGACACAACACGATTCCTAGAGATGTAAGATGCAATGCCAATATAGTTATAAATGTAAAACCATTTTGATAATAATATCTATAGAAATCTCTAGCTCGCACAAGTCTCTCGAATACTTCTGAGGGTTGCTTGTAAGGGTGCAACCGGATGACGGAAAGAACACGTTTGAACACATTTTTGAACAAAATCTATATTCCTATCTATGGAAATAATGATATATTCATTAATGATTTAGTTTAGACTGAATATCTTCCATGTTATGCTCAGCTTGTTCTTCCCATTTTTTTTACGAAGATATTATTTCCAGTGCAAGTCGAGTAAATTCTATATTACACTCAACCTCGCAGCCATCAAGATTATTTTTCTTCTCCCGAACTGAACCACCCTCTCCGACTCTAGCATATCTTGTATTTCTCCAAAACTCATTCCCTTAGTTTCAGGAACAAGTAAGGTGCTCAATAAGGCGCTGAGTAGATTTATGATAGCGAAAGTCCAAAAACTTTCTGCCATCCCGATAGTATCACTCATATTACTGAAATATTTGGTTAAAAAAAAAGATAACGCCCAACTGACGGCTGATATAGTTGTACACGCAGCTTGTTTGACGTTGCTTGGGAACATTTCTGAAGTTAACGTCCAAGGTACCGCACTCATTCCAATGTTGAAGAAAAATATGAAGCAGATGATGCTCACGATTGGCAGCCAAAATATCGGTTCTGTGGAGAAGTCTGTGGAGTCTTTTATAAAAAAGAAAGCGCCCAATCCAGATAGTGACACGGACATGCCCAAAAACGAAATTATAATCAAGGACCTCCTTCCAGATTTGTCTATGAAAAATGGGTTGACGAAGCTGGACAAAAGCTCAAAAACTGCGATTATGAGCGAAGAATTGTCCGAAGATATTGTTGTATTTGTAGCCTCGAATATTGGTTGCAGGTAAATGAGTATGACTGTGAACCCACACAATTCCTGGGCCAGCACCAAAGACATACAGATGAGAAAGGCTCTCCTCACAGTGGAGTTTGCGAACAAATCTGTAAATCGGCCATTTTTCTCCTTCTTCAGGAGCTGGACGATGAGCTGCCTTTCTCTTTCCGCCTCTTCTTCACCTATAGTCCGAAGCAGCATCAAAGACTTGGTGGCATCCTTCATTTTGTCTTGCGAAACTAAGAAGTAAGGAGTCTCTGGCGCTATGAGCAAGAACAGTACGAAAAAAATTGCGGGGATACATCCCATCAGTAAGTTGAACATCTTGTACGATAAGAAAGGTCCAGTGGAGTAGGTAATGAAGTTTCCTATCGACCAAAACACGTTTAGAGCTTGCGACATCATTCCTCTGTCTGAATCTCTGGATACCTCCCCTAGATAAATCGGCAGCAAGGCATAGCCGGACCCCATGGCCAAACCTGCGATTATCCTTGCGAAATATATAACTTCAATTTGTTCTCCGAAAGCCAGAGTGAAGAACGAGATTATCAGAGGAATAGCGGTACACAGGAGACCAATTTTCCTTCCGAATTTGTCGGACAGATAGCCGAAAGGAAAGGGACCCATAGCAGCGGCCATCGGAACCAGGCTTCCAATCCAGGAAATTTCGTCTGATGTAATTGGTCGGCCAATCTGATCGCTGGAGGAACCGTTGATGCTGAGTTTGGGTATCATTGGAGAGGGCCAACTCAGTGGAATATCAACAGAAGTTGCAAGGAGGCAAACTGAAAACAAAAGTTATATAAATATGGGGCCACTCGGTCTCTGATTAAAAAAATCCACAATATTAATGAAAGTATATGATCAAGTTGTTAGGCGAAAGCTTTGTTTTGATGATAACTATCCGAATCAATTGACACTCCCTATCTGCATATTTTGAAAGCTGTCTGACAGAAGACAACTACTGGATGGCCGATGTTAAGACGCATACTGGAATTGGTTCAAAGGCCTGGCATCTTAGTCAATTTTCTGAAGTTGAAGCAGCAACTCACAACACGCACTACTTAACAAAATTGTGGCTAGAATGATTAGTTCAATGGATTTATACAAAGTCGAAAAGTTTATGAAGAGATGTGGATTAAATTTTTCATTTATAATTATTCTTCAACGAACCTTTTTTTTTAGATGGAAAATGAAAACCCCGCTTCATATCAAACATATCTTCACTGTTTCATATGGGGGGAACTTGAAATTTTGTCCCATGATATTTATGGAAAACGTTGAACAGATATCTGTCGGATTCAATGTGATATCCCTCCTGGCATTAGCCAGAGAACTAATTGTTTTATGTCAGATACCTGCCTGAAAATAGAGAGAAAAAGGGGGTCTCAATTGATTGATGAATTATTATAACGAAAAATACTCATCAGGCATGACCGACAATCTAAATATCGATATTAGAATAGAAATGTATTTATACTGAACAAAAAAACAATGATTTCCACTTACATGATGCACAGTTTTTTAAAGTTTCCAAAACAATATTCATTAAGTATAATAACACAGTTAAAAACAATATACAATAAAAAATTATGGTTGTAGCCGATACTACGTGGTAGAAGATCATCATGAAGAATGAGAAATAATACTTACTGTGGTTTTTTAAAAGGTCCAGACAGGACGAAACTGCAGTGAGGTAACTGTTACTTATATAAAGAGGTGAAAAATATAGGAAGTGTTATTTCACATTCTTATTAATAACAATGAAATGAAATGAAAATATTCAGACACGCTTGATCAGTCGAATGAGTTGTTGTTGTTAACATTGTTGAAGACGAGACAAATTGTTCGCGATATGTTATAGATTGTCATTTCTTCTCAGTCAAAATCAATTGTTTGGAGAATTTCAGGTACTTTAAATTTTCTTAGAAT
Source organism: Chrysolina haemoptera (assembly GCA_958298965.1). Lineage (NCBI taxonomy): Eukaryota > Metazoa > Arthropoda > Insecta > Coleoptera > Chrysomelidae > Chrysolina > Chrysolina haemoptera. The sequence goes on from OY282593.1 coordinate 26,222,373, forward strand.
GTTAAAAACAAATATTACTTCTGAGGACTCATGGGGTCTTTTAGTGGTTGCACATATCGGAATATAAAGTTCTCTAGATTCAAAATAAAGCTCATTTCTCTAAAAAAGTCAAGTAAGTCAAGTATTCAATGTACCCATAGAAATTGAACACACCAGAGAAAATTACCGCGAGATCTTTCTCTGCAACGACAAGTGATGCCATTAATGAAATAGAATTCTTAATATACTGAGGAACGTCATCAACAAACAACACGAAGAGAAGAGGTCCAAAAATCGATCCTTGTGGAACGCCTCAAGTAGCGGATAATTCGAACGACGATACGTTGTTCAACTGTTGTTAACATCAGGTCCAAAGTGCTTTAGAAATATCATTTATAGAATGAAGATCTTACTCACACATAATGGAATGGAAGAATCATTCCTCAAGTTATACTTCGAGTTAGTTATTTCAGAGACGTTGAAGTCACCCACTAACGACATCTTTTCTCTTTATTATTTTTTCATCAAAATAAAAATAACAATACATTAAACATAATTTTACTAGGTGTGGTATATAACAGATCCTTTTCCGAAAATAGACGATACTCTTGTTAGACTGCATATTGACACGTATGCTATTTGGGCTCGGGAATGCCCAACCACATATTGAACTCTAATGAAAGACGTGTTCAGCATGTCTCAATGACATAATTGTATTTGGCGGATCTTTCGGGGATCAAGTGGAAATCATGAAGAACATATCTCTGCTCCGGAAACTTCAGATTGAAATTGAGCCCCAAGAAATGCCATCTGTTTCTGAATGAAGTACAATATCCCCGACACGATGAATATGAGATGAGTAGCAAACGAATAACAGAAGATCAAATCAGTAAAGAACTGTCCCTGTTCTAAAAGATTGACAGCAGCTTAGGAGTTTTCAATGCATACTCCAATAACATAGTTGTTATAATTGCAACAGGATATCGCAAAAACTGTGGGCGGGATATATTTCCACTTTATTTTTCATTGATGTTTTCAATAACGGCAAGGAAAACTGGTCATTCCATTTGAAAAAAATTAAATGTTGTTGCTTCTAGATGTTATATTTTGATATGCTTTTTCTTTTTGAAGCAACTGTAAAGTATTTTGTAAAGATATATGTGGTCACATTTGCTCTTCATGCTTAAATAATCTGTGGTAAAGTATATGAAAGTTATAATTTTGAGGGGCTGCAATAGTGTAAAATGCCGACTTTTTTCACAAAGGAATAAAAAAAATGGCATGAATTGCCCTATATATAGTCCCATTTTCAAATAATCAGAATTGAGAAAACGATCGTTCAGAATTCCATGAATTCCAAACTAATGCGTCATCAGAAAACAATGAGGCAGAATCAGTTTGGCTGATGTCTTCAGCTTGATTGCATAATATTGCATGTATTTTCAGTTTGTTTTGAGATGAAATAACATGAATTACATTCCACAAAATTTTGATAACAAACTGTGATATGGTTGCCAGAAGTGGACTTTTGAATTCGAGTGTGATAAATCAATAGGTGATGTTTTGTGAGATAAGATGTGTGAACACTGATAATCCTCCAAAACAGGTGATCATCCAAGATTGATACAAATCAATTCTTTATATGATTTGCAAAACATTGATTGGATGGATATATAGCACTAAGACCTAAAGTTCAGGATCATTAAGCCCCTTGGATTAATGATAATAAGTAACAAATACTCGAAGGGAGATATTTATTCATCGTTGTTAGATATCAAATTGCTGACCATCAGTCAGCAGTATGAAGATCTGCTCTATGAGCGGGAGTGGTGGAATAGGGTGGGGGAGTCTAGGCACTTTTCGAACGCTTGGTAGTTCATCTTTCTGGGCTTCAATCTTAGAGGTTGCCTAGACAATAAGGGTCATCGGCCGGTCAAAAAGGCCTTCAGCCAGTTTGAGGGGGGCACCATGCACAGTAAAAAGTCATTGCTATTAAACTTATGCCAGATACAAGGGAGCTTCAGGCACGTAAACACTGAGTGTGAAATACATCGAAATAATTTAACAACTCTGTAAAATTATTCCTTTCAGTCGGATTATGACCTAAAGGGCCATATAACAGTATACATTTCATTTACTTGTTGATTTAAATCTACTTGTTGATTTAAATCTACTTAAAAAAATATTTAACGCGGCAATGTTGCTTTTTGTTGAATCCGTCCGTGTTTGTCCTGCGCAGTAAGGATGCGCACACGTAGGACCGTATGAAATCATATACGCAGTGCTTCCTTGGTCTGTTTGAGAGGGGGCTTGTTTCGTCTTGATGAAGATCATGGTATTATGGTTAGAAATTGGTTCTTGCATATTCACTCCTCAGGTTCAAATTAATTTAAGAACTTACCAGTACACACCGTGAGTAGGTTATAACTGAAAAACTTGATGGCCATATTATAGTCTCTGATTCACACTTTCCAAACTTTGTAGATAAATTATTGTTTGTTGTTCCACTGCTGCTAGTTTTAATCATCGATAATTTTTCAACAACTGTTATCGATGTGAAAATAATGTGATATTTCACAAAGCACTTGATATTTGTTTACTGCAGACTCAACTATCGCTTCCACTGCTAACCTCTTCAATTACTTTAAGATTCCAGATTTCATTCGGTTTTGTAGTGGTTCAGGATTTATATTTTACTTATCATTTCATTGAGTGTGTTATCAAACTCTTACAATAATCAAAAAAGAAATGCTTCTAGAACCAAGGGCGTGCGGAAAAGGGATAAAGGCTAACCCTGAAAGAATGGAAATGATAATTTACAGGGTGTTCCTAAACATCATGTACGAAAGGGGGACATTCCCTGGCTTATTTTACGACTGAAAGTTCATATAAACATAGGTCCGCAAATGTTCGTTACCGGGGTGTTGAAATTCCACGATTTTTTTGTTTTTTCTTCATAGATCCTTCAGTTTTTGAAATATCTGGTTTAAATTTATTTAAACGTATGTTACGTTATAGGGCTCATATCGATGGACATCTCAAATGTTTGCGAGGGTGATATTTTTTTATGGGTCATGCCCCCTTTTCACCCACTGAACTTTTTTGCGGTGCGCCGTTGGTGAATTCTAAAATATAAAATTAATTTTTTGGTTTGTTTGCAAACTTTTTTGTATCATGTAGTTTTTCATAGCAAGCGAGAACACAACCTGTGCGCCACCAAGACCCATGTAATGCGCTGTTTCAAATAAAGAGGGATTTATTCATATTTCTTTTAAGGAAATTGAAATTCCACAGAGATACTTGCAGTTGTTAAATGGTGAACTAAGTCAAATTTTCCATAGGTACTCTTACTCCTTCTACTCCTACGTCTACTCCTACTTCCACCCCTACTTATACTCCTATTCATACTCCTACCCCTACTCCTACTCCCACTCATACTCCTACTCCCACTCATATTCCTCCTCCCACTCATACTCCTCCTCCCACTCATACTCCTCCTCCCACTCATACGTCTACTCCTTCTTCTTCTCGTGCTCCTACTCTTCTTCCAGCTTCAACGACATTTTCTGACAGGCAACATCAATATGAGCAAATACTGAATAAAACATATTTTGATAAGATTCATATATACATAAACCTAGACACAAAAGAATACATATTTTAATAGTTGACATTATTTCAAAACATGCAAATATTAGTTCAACTAATGTATTCATTTGTTTATAAATAATAAGAAAATATGATAGCAATATTCTGAGTGATATTGTCGGAAGAAAATTCCAACGGAAACTGGACTTTTTTAAGCAATTAGAAGGCGTGGCGATGAGAAGTCCACTCAGCCCAGTAATGGCCAACTTCTTCATAGAGCAATTTGAAAACAAGGGAATCGATCCTTTCGATTTCAAACCGACCATGTGGCTACGTGAATGACACCTTCGTCACCTTGACCTTGACCATCTGAAGCTCAACACCCTAATATTAATTTCACCGTTCTCGAAAAATATACAGAGTGACCCATTTAAAAGTAGGCCACCTCTCTAAAATTGTTATTTATTATCCGATTCAGAAGTTTTTTTTTCAATAGATAGTAGATAGTAGTAGAATATAAAGTGTTTTCAGTTTATTCCGGTATTTTTATTTCTTACATTTCCCTTTATTTCGAAAATGAGATATTTTAAAATATACTCACACCTACAAACTGCCTGCTGTAATCGACGTCTTCTCAGTTCCAATCAGCATCAGCTCAACTTCATCCATCCTGCTGGACCTTTTGGGAGGATTCATCATTTCCTGAATCCCGCCAAAACTCTTTCCTTTCGTTTCTGGCACCAAAGCGATACTGAACATAGCCGAGCAAAAGCAGCACGCAGCAAATAACCAGAACGTTCCTGACTTCCCCAACCGTTCGCCCATATCATTAAAGGTGTTGGTAGTGAAAAAAGACGTTGCAGACCCGAAAATAGACAAAGCCGCCGGTGCAACGCGTTTAACTTTGCTGGGAAATAGCTCGGATGCTAGAACCCAAGGCATGGAACAGATTCCGAAATTGAAAGAGACAATGTAGAATATCAGGCTGAAAATTGGCATCCAGTTCAAGTACTCTGTGTTACAGTACGTGTCTTGTAGGTAGAAAAAAGAACCCAGCATTGTGAGAGCCGCAAACATACCCAGGCAGGACCATATGGTGAGAGGTCTACGTCCTGCTCTATCCACTAGGAACGGCGCTATGAAGCTAGATATGAGGAGCAAAGAGCCTACAATGAGAGCTGATATCTCGGAAGGCATGTTGGTGCCGGTGGATTCAAATATCGATTGCAAATGGTTGGTTATCACACTGAATCCCGACAGTTCCTGTGTTGCTATCAAGACCACGCAAACCAAGAAGGCCTTTCTGAGGGCCTTGTCTTTGATAATGTCCCAGAAATGCCCATCTTCAGTCATTTTCAGGTAGGCTTGGATACTGCGCAGCTCTTGCTGAACGCCATCTTTATCGAGCGACCTCAGCAGCATCAGTGACTTCTCTGCTTCCTCAGTACGGCCGACTTCCACTAGGTAATACGGGGATTCACAGCCTAGGATCGTGAACAACACGAGAAACGTCGCGGGTATGAGGGCTAGTGCCAAATTGAAGCAATAAATGGACAGGTAAGGACCGATGGCGTACGGCAGGAAGTTGCCTATGGCCCAAAATACGCTGAGCGTTAGAGACATTGTCCCCCTGTTAGCATCTTCGGATATTTCCGATATGTACATTGGAAGCAAGGTGTAGCCTCCACCAAGAGCCATTCCTCCCAGGAATCTCGCGAAATAAAATAAATGAACGTCTGTTGCAAGAGCCATGATCGTGAAGGATATAATGTGAGGTATCGCCACCGCGAGCAGCCCAATTTTCCTGCCAAATTTTCCGGAAATGTATCCGTAAGGAAGCGAGCTGAGTATGGATCCGATGTTGAGCAGAGAGCCTATCCAGGAGTCTTCGTCCGGTGTTATCGGCCTGCCAAGTGGGTTGATCGAAGTGTCGTTGGAGTATAGTTTTGGGTAGATCGGCGATGTCCAGGAAAATGTTATGTCGCCTGATGTGGCCAGTAGATCAGCTGCAATAAAAAATGTGAAACTAGAGTGACTCGCTGATTTTAACAATCATATGATCAAATTTAATTTGAGTACGAAATTAATTACCTGTTCATTGGTATATCTCACTTATAAAATATTTGGAATACAAGTTAAAACATAGGAAACTCCCTATAAACTTCAGCCTATCTTGGGTAGAATTGATGAGTGAGAAAAGTCGGCGATTTATAATATTGCCTTTTAGGATTGAGTATGTGGGTCAAACCATAAGGAACATGAAAACGTGGTTCAAAGAGAATATACTAAAATCATGCGAGAAAAATCGGATCCTTGTTGTGAATAACAAGGAGGGGATATCACCCCTGGAAGGAAGTTTAATATTTGTACGTAAAATAACGAGATAACCTAGAATTCTTTGAACAACTTCTCGGTTGTTCTAAATAGATGCATCATTTATTTTTTCTGATTGATGCAACTGGTTTTCCTTCATTTGAGTGTTTCAATAATTGCATTGGGCAACAAGTGAAGTGAAGTGAAGTTAAGTTATTCCGAGTTATTACATGCGAGCACTTTCGACAGCGGTCAGTGCTGTCATCTTCACGGCTCTACTCAAACTGCTTGTTCGCTCTTGCTTTTCGTCATTTTATTCGGTCAGATCTCCTTAATGATTCTATGTTTGATGTTTGTGAATTATTGTGATTCATCAATTAGGGTTTGGGCAGGTATTTGCTTTTCCCTTCCATCCAGATGTAACCCAGATAATTATAAATTCTGTTCAAGTTTCACAATGAATTTGGCCCATTTTCCTTTGAAATTCAAAAGTTGATGTCACTTCTGGCAAAAGTACCATTTCGGATTCGAGTATGGACAATAATCGAAATGTATCTCTTTTACAAAATATCGAAAACTCAAATTTATATCGTTGAAAATAACCAGATGGTGTGACGTAAGAAATCCCGTGTGGTCACCCGGTACATTTTTTTTTTTCGTAGTTCGCAGATTCGAAAATGTTTAATACCTATACTGAAGTTTTAACCCTATACCAATCCACGATATTCAACATCCTGAAATGTTTTTCTGGTTTCTGGTGAAACACGTATCATAAATTCAAAAATTATGGTTTCATGTTTAGATAAAATTCCAATCTATTTATACTGCACCAAAGTTTTCAAACAATGCAATGCAAATATTACTAATCGCATTATCAGCTCAGAGTTGAACTTCATATTTATCAGCCAACGTTTCGTTTTATTGAGTTAAAACTTAATCAGGGCCTAAAAAGGGCGAAATATATATAAAAAAAAACACTACAACCTACAGTTGATTACATGAATAAAATTTGGAAGTTCATAACTTTCAACAGTGATCAGTACATCAATCATAAATTTTATTCAAGAACAATAGTGAAACTCACCTGTGAAAACTACTAGTAGGTGGTAATTAAAGATGTTTGCCATGTCAGTACTTGTTGTTTTCTCTGGTGTACACTTTTCAGGAAGCTTTATATATTTGTGAAAATTAAAATAAATTTCTTGAAGAATTAAGGGTGAATATCCAGTTCACTACTGTGATTGACAAGAATCAGAAATAGTAATATTCATGTCTTATGACAATAAAATATTGGTAGTTACTGCTGAATAACAAAAGAATATCTTTCGAATTGGTAGATAACTAAAGATATGAATTGTTACGATGTTCTCTTTATCTCATCACTTATAACAATACTCAATATGAACACGAGTGGATATTATACGCTGAAACTGTTCAAACAAACTTCTTCGGTTGTCCCATTTTCATTTTAAAAAATGGTTCTGCATTTTGTTCCGAAATTCAAACGGTGTTTTGGCCGGGAATAAATATAGTAGTCAATTTTTCACTCGTTCTATATGTTTTTTGGGGTGCTGAATGCAATTTTTCAACTTTGCTACTACCCACGGATATGGCTCTACAACGAAAATCACAAGTAACCTAAAAATTTCCGGAATTTTTTCAGTTTTTTGCCAAAAAGTTAAAAAATCATGCACTTTTCGAGGTAGGTCACTGTATACGAGAATTAAGTACATCAAATTTCCTACAAATTCCTACCCTGAATGTATTTTTTGGTTGAACGGATTGGCCGCTAGAGCTCGCTGAAAACGGGCCAAAATTAACTACTTTAAGGAAAACCCGGTTTTTTCCTTTAGGTTTTTGCTTGTAACTCAACAATATGCTTAAAATTACATAAAAGCTCAGAATCTGCTCAAACTAAATTAGCTACTGAATAATTATAAATTTAGTTATTTATTATATAAACATAAATTCATCAATTATTATCTAGGTATATATCTAGGTATATATTATAGGTTGGTTTGTGGTTTTCAAGGGGGAATGTCCTTTGGATTTGGTGGGTAGTTGAGAGTGTTGAAACTTATCTCCCTGGACCGGCTAAGTCACCTACAAACATCCCCTTGCTTGCTGGAATGAAAAATCAAGACATTGCTGAGATTGCACTTAGGTGCTATTGTTGTTCCTCTTATACCAAATTTGCTAACATAAAAACCTACCAAGTGATGAAGGTTGTGATACAACGTCAGTTCTATACAGCCAGGGCAAAATGAAATGTGTGAAAACGTTGAAGGAGAACCCAGAATTTGGGCCTCCCATTAACATCAACATATTCAAAGACCCTCAGGCTGATCTGGAAGCAGTTTCGGGTGGAAGGGAAACATTTTCTCCTTAATCTTTATGGGTTTACAAACAATTGAACTCCTTGAACAAATTTCAACATAGACTCTTAATAAAATCCAGGGCTGAGGCAGGCCAAAGATCTCCTCGTCAATTTCGACCGAGCAAGATCGAAGACACTGATCACCAAAACTAGTCTAAAGACAATCACGGGATTTCTAACGGGGAATTGCAGACTCAAAGAACGCCTAAGGAAGCTAGGCTTAGAGGAGGACAGCACCTTCAGATTCTATGGGAAACATTCATGAAACACCCCATCATTTATTGATGAAGTGTTATGCTGTGCATCACAAAAGATTGAATATACTGGGATCATTCCAGCTGACTATGAGAATACCCTGTTTTTTTTCGGAATTTTGTCTGTCCACGCTGTCATATAGAAATTTCATTGTGATTGGTTGAGTATTGAGTGATGATTTTCTTGCAATGACAACAAAAAATTAAGCTGATCATCTTCTGGTAGTGATGATCGACCAATTATAGTAAGATAAGTTGCTCTGAAGAGTTCAACTACCTACTTCTCTTTGGAGTCCATACTGTCTCCAAATCCGATCACGAAAATCGTTTTGATAATTCCTCGATTTATAAAATTACAAAGTTATTATCCGATAACAACAATTCAAATAAAAGATAAGAAGTACTCCCAGAAGACAAAAAAAAACTAAAAAAATAAAACATTTCAACGCAGTATTCAAGTTTTTATCTAAGACAGCAATAAAACATTTATCGATCTCTAAGGACACCGTCAGTCACCTAACGTTGCCCAATATATGGAGGAACATTTGAGTTACTTTTTGAAGTACTTAGTCATTCACAAATTAGTCCAAGGTGAGATGTCTTAAAACCCTGGTGTAACGACTGATTCGATTTTGTTTAGAATTTTTTGAAGACATTTTTTGTAATCGGTTCCACAGATGGCGTGTCCTTATAGGATTCAGTCATTGACAGTACTAAAAGTGAGAGAGAGAGGGGGAGGGAGGAAGAGAGAGAGAGAGAGAGAGAGAGAGAGGGGGAGAGAGAGAGAGACAGAGAGAGAGAGAGAGAGACAGAGACAGAGAGAGAGACAGAGACAGAGACAGAGACAGAGACACAGAGAGACAGAGAGACAGAGAGACAGAGAGACAGAGAGACAGAGAGACAGAGAGACAGAGAGACAGAGAGACAGAGAGACAGAGAGACAGAGAGACAGAGAGACAGAGAGACAGAGAGACAGAGAGACAGAGAGACAGAGAGACAGAGAGACAGAGAGACAGAGAGACAGAGAGACAGAGAGACAGAGAGACAGAGAGACAGAGAGACAGAGAGACAGAGAGACAGAGAGACAGAGAGACAGAGACAGAGAGACAGAGAGACAGAGAGACAGAGAGACAGAGACAGAGACAGAGACAGAGAGAGAGAGAGAGAGAGAATAGTCCAAACCGTTCTGACTGGCGATCTGCGGGGATATACAGGGCGTTTCCGCGATTAAGAAAATGGGTTGTTATATGGAATACATAATGTATCAATCACATCAAACAAAAGTTGATAATTTTCAAAATATTCGTGCTTTCAGTTACTTTTGTTTGAGAGGCACTGATTTGATGCTCCAGGCCACAGCGTGTCTGCCATCTGGCAGTTTTTCAGCTCGGTTTGCGAACGCTGTAGATCTCTGATCAGTGATTACCAAAACTGTCTTAAAATCTTTAAAATTCAATATCTCCCAAAATATATATAAATATTTTTAATTTTTTTTTTTTTCGAAAAAATTGTGCTTTTTCTTTTCGTTTTGTTTTGTCTTCTTCTACTTCACACTTCATCTATCGCTCCAATTTCCTGAAGCGCGGACAACTGAACGAAGGAGTAAACAATACAAAGTTGGCTTAGCCGTAGTGGTATAAGTTACTTCGTCGATATGAATTATTGATTTTACGAGTGTATATAAATCAGTTCAGACCGTCCATGAGCGCGATTATATTTGGGAAGCTTTTTAGGGTAAGAGTGAATTGATACCTCTAAAATGGTTCGTCGTATCGATACCAAACAAGGACAGACTCCTAGAAGGCGTTTGATTCTTAGGTATTAACTAATTCGTTAGGTTTTGGCCGGTAAAGGCTCTGGCCTTTCGCATCTCAGGACATGCATTCTCGCCATGTATTCCCTTCGTAGGGGCACTTCTCTCTACTCTCGTAGCAAAACGTAGATGATCATTCCTCAATTCATCACTCTACTCAAAGCGTCCTTTTCGTCATTAATCGATAAATTCTCGTTTGTGACCCCATGATCTTACCTTTGACCATCAAGCCGAGAGGGTCAGTTGTGGGGGCCTCTACCTCGTGAATTTGGAAACATCCGGAGGCCGCGCTGGATCATCAACCCAATTATGTGGAGTAGGGATTATTGAGTCCAAGAATGCTTGTGGATATACTTATTGGCTAAGACCGCATAAGCTGGGCAAGCCGACAGGAAATGCATTATGATCTCTGGTGCCCCACGTTATCATCTTTATTATTATTTGATATACTCGAATTGGAACTGATTTTCTTGCAAATGACATAACTTCAATAAATTTAATAAATAATTTATTTTCTCGATACCAGTTGTCCAAATTATTATGGGAAGATAATTCAGTTAACACTTTTCTACTTGGCAACACTTTATAAAGATCATTATAATCGCCTCTTGTCAGCAGGATGTTTAGTTATTAGCAAAGTTAAAAATTCTATCTATCGACGATAAGATGTTTATCTGACTGATGAAGTATACGAGAGGTGACTAAAATGATCTCATCATCATCATTTTATTTTACAAATTACTTTTCTCAACTTGCAGAACAATCTACTATTTTGTACTGTACCAAAAAGGCTCTTGTTTCAGACTTGCAACAGAATTCAGGTGAATCATAGAATGGAAAAAACATCGAACACTAAAATTATATTCATATACACACAATCTGTGCAATGACAGGCTTCTTAGAAACGCTGGCATGCACAATACTCTTTTCAATATCTTTCATCACAAGCGTACTTTCGTCTACGCCATCCTCCAAAGTTTTCACACCTTTCAACATGTTCTGAATTTCACTGAAACTTTTTCCTTTCGTTTCTGGAACGAAAACCATACTAAATATAGCGCAACACAGGCACGAAGTGGCGAAAAACCAAAACGTCCCCGATTTTCCCAACCAAGCATTCATGTCGTGGTAAGTCTTAGTGGTGATGAAGGAAGTTACCCAACAAAAACTGGCAACTGCCGATGATGCAATTTGTTTCACGTTATTAGGAAACAATTCAGACGTGAGAGTCCACGGAACAGAGCAGATCCCAAGGTTGAAGAATATAATGTATAATATCAAACTGAAGATCGGCATCCATCGTATGGATTTGCTAGTGGGGTCCATGTCTTGTAGGTAGAAGAACGTGCCCATCATCGTCAGAGCTATGCACATGCCCAAACAGGACCAAACGATGAGGGACTTCCTTCCTGCTTTGTCCACTAGGAAAGGCGCAATGAAGCTCGATACCAGAAGAGAGAGGCCTACGATAATCGCAGATATATTGGGAGCCAGCGTAGTGCCTGTAGACTCGAATATCGGCTCCAAATGGTAGGTTATCGCGCAGAATCCCGAAAGTTCTTGCGTCGCTATCAGAACCAAGCAGATGAAGAAGGCTTTTCTGAGGGTACCGTCTTTGATGATGTCCCAGAAGTGTCCATCTTCGTTCAACTCCAAGTACGTCTTGATGCTGGAGAGTTCTTCTTGGATGTCTTCCTTACCAAGTGACCTCAGCAGCACCAGGGAATCTTCTGCTCTTTTTGTTTCGCCCATTTCCACTAGATAATATGGAGATTCCGGGCCAAAGTTCAGAAACAACACGAAAAACGTCATGGGTATCACGGCAAGCACCAAGTTGAACCAAAATATGGACATGAACGGCCCAAGGGCATACGGCAGGAAGTTTCCTATGGCCCAAAATACGTTGAGTGTTAGGGACATTGCCCCCCTGTTGGCGTCTTGGGATATTTCTGCTATGTACATGGGCAATAAGGAGTAACCCGCCCCAACCGCTAAACCTGCTAGGAATCTAGCGAAATAGAAGGCGTGGATGTCCGTTGCTAACGCCATGGTCAGAAACGAAATGATTTGCGGTACGGCTATCGATAAAAGTCCGATTCTTCTTCCGAATTTGCCCGATATGAACCCGAAGGGAAACGGGCCGATGATGGCTCCAAAGTTGAGCAGAGATCCTATCCAGGAATCTTCGTTGGGTAGTATCGGTCTGCCAAGAGGGTTGATGGAAGTGTCGTTGGAGTAAAGCTTGGGGTACATTGGTGATGTCCATGATAATGTCACGTCACCTGCAGTGGCCAGCAAATCAACTGAAAAAAAGATAGGGGTGAAGTGGTTATTCATGGGATCACATAATATTATTGTAACAAATAATACGGGAAAAGCGAAACTTAGAAATATACATAACGGCACATGACAGACATATTATATAATCATAATGCCATTTCAAGTTAATCCATCAAAACTTTAAACATTATAATTTTGATAGTATCGATAGGCCTTGATGATGAATGCCGCAGTTGTAATCGAAACATTTGGATATTTTCAACAAAGAAGATCATAAATAATATTATTAACACATTTTTCAATGAATAACGTACACAATGGTTTCCTATATATATATATATATATATATATATATATATATATATATATCCATAGATTAAAAACAAAAGAGGTGAAAATATACGCGGTGTGTCGTTTGAAAAGTTTATATCACTTCCGGTGAGACCGAAAGTTGCCAGAAGCTGGGTTATTTGCTAAAAAATTTAGGTCGTGTACAAATCCTTCAAATTTCATCTGCAAAAAACTGAAAAAGTTAAAGAAGCGAGCCGCTTTCCGTGGACACCCGGTATATGACATTCATACTGAAGGCACAAATGTTATTTTTACTAAGCTCAATTAGTGAAGGTTAAGTCAAATCGAATAGCAGGACCCAAAATATAATTACTAGTACCATGATAAGAACTGATTCTTCGAAGTTTGTCAAATCACATAACGTCGCGTCAAATCTCAATACCTATTTCCTCAGACAACCCAATAAAAAATTCTAATCTATATATATTTTAATGAGTTTTCGCTTAACAAGATAATAATATATTAATTAGGGTAATATGGGGGCTAAATGAACACGGGTCTAATGGGACGAGATCTGTAAAACAGTTAAAAATTGCCTCCCAACTTTGCTATTCGCTAACAGATGGCACCAGTTATTCTATTGGCGTTTCAAAACCGGCAATGACTATTTACGGCCATATTGTGTTTTGGTGGTTTCTCACAAAAAAGTCAATTCTTGTGTTTTTACTATTACTTCGAAATAAATCGCTTCATGTTTTTTGTATACTAACAAATTGAATGTTCAGTTTTCCCCCAGTGTCTATTTTAGAGCACAAAACAATAAATTATATTCATTTGAATGAAGTTGAAAACATGATTATGAATTTATGTTTGTTTCAGAGATGCCTCGTCACAAAAAAAGAAAAAATCTGACTCTCCAAAAAAAAGTACCTAGACAAAATTGATGAATCCTGGATGAATATAAGTGACATCGTAAAAATTTTTATGGAACATACAATACCCAATGAAAGATCTGCATCATCTATAAGTTTTGTTGGTGATCTGAGCAGTTACAGTGTAGAATAATTTTGTTGTTTTGTATTCAATTAAAAGTAAAAACTATAGTTATTTCATTTATCCCGTTAGTCCCCACAACGTGTCCATTCAGTCCCCGTTTTATTGCAAATTGGACACCTATAATGAAATTGACTGAAACAAAAAAATATTGAAATTGAAGTTCTTAGAATCACTTAAAAATTTTCAAAAAAAATTATAATGGTGTATAAAGGTTTCATTTATCACAAGTTGTGTAGCATATGAATATAATTTTGAAAATCAAGTCGGAATCTTGAAATGTCCAAATAGTCCCTATAATAGTGTCCAGATAGTCCCCAGTCTCCCCTAGTCAATTCATCCATATTTACACACAGTGTATACCATGTCATAATTTCTGAATCGGTTTGTTCTTGTTCCGTACATTGAATCAATTAAGCAATTTTCGACTTTCAGTTTCGTAGAAATAAAATAAAATAATATAAAAATATAAAACTTCTCAACACCCATAACAAGTTCATAAGAAAATAAAATAAGAGAAGTAAACTAAACCATTGTTATCTTTCAAGTTGACAAGACAATTGACATTGACAGATGACAGAACACAAACATATAAATAATACGGCTGAGTGCTTGTTTTTGTTTATTTTCTCATTGCATTATTTATTATTAGTATTTCCAATATTGAAAATAGCCATGAAACTTCTGTAGCCTAGTAAAGATGCCGTTAGAGGACGAAAATTTCATTATAAGTTTAATGATGGCAACGGTGGATTATTATATAATGAATAAAGCAAGGCACTATCGATTTAAAACATGACCTTCGAATAGAAATAGGAAAAGGCTAAGTGATTTTGAAGTGGTGCCAATATAAAATTCCAAATTTTGATTGGCTTCTTATTTCTTATATTATCTTACTTTGCTATATAAACGCTACAAAAATTATTACTTTACATCTACTTTATTTTATATATTATTTTATTTTACTTGCTGTATAAACTCACCATTAATAATGTAATAGACATTTTTATATTTATACATTTGTATCATGCCAATAAATTGGGGGTGCCCTGTTGTAGAACCAGAGCTGTGGGATTATGAACGCTCAACCTGATCCGGTTTGACATATGTCAGATTTGAGCCATTATGAAAACTAATACAATTCAAAATATATTGCAACTTGAGTCGATATATCAACGGTCTATATGGTAGATATAATTCCATTCTATCTCTGTTCCAATAAATTTCGTAATTCCGATTTCGTTTTGAATCGAAAACATACATCGTTCTAGCCTACGGATCGTGACAGCTTTGGTATCGAGTCTTCATAATCCCAACCCAGGCCAAAGACGGCACTAACCTCATTTATCCTTTGATGCCTCTCAACATGCCTAGCTACGTACTTTGACTTACCTACTAAAATAGCAGCAATGGAAGAATCGAAATATCTCATCGAACTGATTTCACTAATGTCGTGAAATGTTTGTAATGTTTATCTTCTTACACAATCACATCTCGTTCGATTTTTGATACAAGCACTGGTGAATCGTCGACCGTTGTTGAATCTACAGAGAGCCAGATAAGTGCCGAAAGGGTCAACGCGTCGTCACTACTTCAGAGACGTCTCGTCAATGTTCGAAGTAAGTGAAAGATATTCAATGGTCAGTCATCGGGAACCCCAAAATACCGGGCGTCTCAAATAACAATTGTTCACTACCTGCAAAAGGAGGGGTATAGAATAGATACTAGGGTCCCCAGACGTAACTAATTTTCTAAAGAACAAAATGATTGAACGCATGTGTATCTGCTAAGTTGGGTGGACGGCCAATTCACAGGTATGAAGTTAAAAAGGTAAGTAAAAAATTGAACTCACTTCACATAAATTCTAATGGCTGATTTTTATATTTTGTACAATATGACAACCTAATATTCACCACTGCCAGACACTTCGCGCCAGCCATAATTTTCGCCAGACGCTTTAAAGCTCCCAGAATAATAATTATGCTTTACTCATATTTTAATGCTCGATTTATATATATGTTTTTCAGGGGCCTATTTCAAAACTATATGTGACAAATCGTAGGGGCGAAACATCTCCCTGACTCTTCTAGAATGATCTCAAAGCTTCTGGAAAGTTCAGAAAATAAAAAATCGAGATCTCCGTGGAGTGAACCAGAACAGAGCCAAGAGCAGAATTTTTTTTTGCACATTGCCCAAGTGTTCTATACAATCAAATATTCGTCGCCGTATCAGCTAGGAGTGTAGTTGTTTGGAGTGCTTTGTTATGCCTGTTAGATTGAGCGACTTCTATCCGTTTCATAAGCGTCAGACTAGAGTAACCCTATAGATAGAATGGTGGGATAAACAGATGACCTCAAAGCTGTCTGTAGTGATACACCTTGTATTGATGACGAGACAAAATCCTCGAAACTGGTCTCTAGGTGGTCCCCCTGTCGGAATCAAAATTCTGCTATATAATTACAGGGAGCTCTTGCAATTATATCCTCTATAATGAGAAACATTGCACAAGTCTCCATTTTATATAATTGAATATCCGTCGCGGAATCGGCCAAGGCAGTAGTTGTTTTCAAGTAGGTAGTTGCCATAATTGCCCACAGCATAGCAGGTGAATGGAAGGAAAAGGTTGAAACGTCGGTCGGCAACGACTATCGTTTCATAACCTCAAAAGTATTTTAAATTGTGAAAGGCTTTCACAATTTTTAGGCCGACGTTTATTTTGAGACTTGTTTCAAGTAGTGTTATGCAATCGGAACGTCTCAAAATAAACGTCGGCCTAAAAACCCGAAGAACCACCATTCAATAAAAGTATTTCATTCATTGACTTTTATTCTATGGCCCTCTCACATCACGAGAAAACCACAAACCTTTTTTTTTCAATTGAAGTCAATTAAAGTTTCATACTGTTTTGAATCATCCTTCACTTTTTACAAAAGTCTCTGTAGCTACAAAAAGTGTTTTGCTCTCTGTTTTGATGTGAGGTAACATTTTCGGCGAATACCAAAAAATCTAATTTGGCGCAGTTGTGAACATGCTCTTAAATTTTTGTTTGAATATTTGAAAAAATATTGGAATCATATCCGTTGACCTCTACGCCTCTGGAATCAGATTACACCTTGAACAACGCATGACGTATCCAACTGAACTTTAACGAAAGATACAAGTTTTGCATGTTACGAACTATTGACCTCACGCAGATTATTTTTTCGATGCCCTCTTACAAGTTGAAGATTAGTAAAATCTGCCATGCAGTTTCCTATAATATACACACACAACACACAGTATATGGATTTCAAACACGTCAATAAGATCATCTTATAAGCCCTGGGAAAATTTTCGGCTCTAGCTCTCCGTCTATTAGTGCTATAAATACGATCCCACTTCAAGTTATTAGTCATAAAAGCATTGTGACGTTATCTTTGGTGATTACCTCGAAAACGTCACCAATAATAACATACAGGGTGTTAATTAAGTACGTTGACAAACTTCGGGAGGTGTTTTTTTCAGGACGAAAAGTTCATATAAACATATGTCCCAAACGGCTTGGTTTTCGAGATACAGGGTGATAAATACACATTTTTTTCAAGACTTTTTTTCCGCCGTCACTGACATATTATGAGACAGAAATGTTGTTTCATTTAACATCTTTTTGTTCTCTTAAAGTTTTTCATTTACTTGTATGGTTCAGGAGCTACAATGAAACTATGAATGCGAACATTTTCCAGTATCGCATAACATAAAGAAATTTGAGAAGCAAGTATTCTCACAAACTTCGAAGTGTGATTCTTTGATAGTTTTCAGGACGAAAAGTTCATGTAAACATATGTCCTAAACGGCTTGGTTTTCGAGATACAGGGTGATAAAACAATTATAGAGGATTGAACAAGGCTTTACTCTGAAAAAATGAGAACCATGTGAATTATTTGAGAACTGAATTATTTTGTACCGTGCGTACTATTGAATGGATTGTACTTGCCTAATTTGAACTGATTATTGTCGAAAATGCCGAAGTTACCTCCAAAAAATCTTGAAAAAAATGTATTTTCATCACCCTATATCTCGAAAACCAAGCCGTTTGGGACATATGTTTATATGAACTTTTCGTCCTGAAAACTTTCACAGAATCTCCTCCCGGAGATTATCAACGTACTTAATTAACACCCTGTATAAGTAATTCTTATACTTGTTATCTGTCTTTATTTACATTGCAAATTTCAATAATTCAAGTAACTACCTATATCAGTTGAAAATAAAAAAAGGACTGTACCTATGTTTGATTCAATGTAATATAAATTCGAAAGTCGCTGTTCGATTT
The DNA here is from genome assembly GCA_958298965.1 of Chrysolina haemoptera. NCBI lineage: Eukaryota > Metazoa > Arthropoda > Insecta > Coleoptera > Chrysomelidae > Chrysolina > Chrysolina haemoptera. The sequence continues at coordinate 26,240,633 of OY282593.1, forward strand.
GAATAAAGTGAATTCATGAACGATTGTTTACTTTGCAAAGTGAATCCAAGCGTGCCCTGAGGAGATGCAACAATCTCCAAACTAGTTACAGGTGGGAAAACCCTGTCCGAATCAAAACAAATTTTTTATTCAGTTGGTTACTGTACAGACAGAGAGTACTTGTGGCAGTTTTCTGTTCTTGACAATGAGAATTATTGCACAACTATGTTGCAATAATATAAGTCCATATAAGAGAGCCGATAAGATGAAAGTGATGGTGAATGATATCATCTCAGAGAAACTTATTGTTTTTTTAATCTATTAAAGATCGTCAAACGATGTAAAGAAGAGGACCTTGTCGATCAATATGTTTTTCAGAAATCACAATATTATTGTGAGTTATGCATACGTTGTTGCTTGTGCTGGTGAGTATTTTTTTATCACTTTAGAGGTCTTGAAGTAGGCAGTTCGGGTGATTTGAGAAAAAAAGTACTTGCTCTATTCTAGATAGATATTTCACGAAAGTACCGCTTGGCAAATCCGGCAAAGGATGTCGATAAATATATGAGATGTACTAATTTTGCCATTTTGAATCGATTGGCGTTCGCAGAATTGGTCTATCTCTAACCGTTTTCGAGTTGGTCAGCTCTGAATCGGTTTTCAAATGGTTTTTTTGGCGCCAAAAATATTTTCGATGAGTTTTCGACATTTTCGTTCAGAGATTCGGAATCAGCACGTCAAAATACGTACGAGGACAAAAATTTGAAATTCGAAAATTGAAAAATAAAAAAAGTTCAAGAAAATCATCTATCACGATTTACTCGACTTTTTGATCCGTCGATTTTTTTTCGTTCAAATTCTCAGTATATACTAATTAGGCCATTCTGAAACGATTGGCGCTCGCAGAATTCGTCGATCTCTAACCGTTCTCGAGTTGGTCAGCTCTGAATCGGTTTTCAAATGGTTTTTTTGGCACCAAAAATATTTTCGATGAGTTTTCGACATTTTCGTTCAGAGATTCGGAATCAGCACGTCAAAATACGTACGAGGAAAAAAATTTGAAGTTCGAAAATTGAAAAATAAAAAAAGTTCAAGAAAATCATCTATCACGATTTACTCGACTTTTTGATCCGTCGATTTTTTTCGTTAAAATTCTCAGTATATACTAATTAGGCCATTCTGAAACGATTGGCGTTCGCAGAATTCGTTTATCTCTAATCGTTCTCGAGTTGGTCAGCTCTGAATCGGTTTTCCACGTCAAAATACGTACGAGGACAAAAATTTTAAATTCGAAAATTGAAAAATAAAAAATTCAAGAAAATCATCTATCACGATTTACTCGACTTTTTAGTCCGTCGATTTTTTTCGTTCAAATTCTCTGTATATACTAATTAGGCCATTCTGAAACGATTGGCGTTCGCAGAATTCGTCTATCTCTAACCGTTCTCGAGTTGGTCAGCTCTGAATCAGTTTTCAAATTGTTTTTTTGGCGCCAAAAATATTTCCGATGAGTTTTCGACATTTTCGTTCGAAGATTCGGAATCAGCACGTCAAAATACGTACGAGGACAAAAATTTGAAATTCGATAAATGAAAAATAAAAAAAGTTTAAGAATATCATCTATCACGATTTACTCGACTTTTTAGTCCGTCGATTTTTTTCGTTCAAATTCTCAGTATATACTAATTAGGCCATTCGGAAACGATTGGCGTTCGCAGAATTCGTCTATCTCTAACCGTTCTCGAGTTGGTCAGCTCTGAATCAGTTTTCAAATGGTTTTTTTGGCGCCAAAAATATTTTCGATGAGTTTTCGACATTTTCGTTCAGAGATTCGGAATCAGCACGTAAAAATACGTACGAGGAAAAAAATTTTAAATTCGAAAATTGAAAAATAAAAAATTCAAGAAAATCATCTATCACGATTTACTCGACTTTTTAGTCCGTCGATTTTTTTCGTTCAAATTCTCAGTATATACTAATTAGGCCATTCTGAAACGATTGACGTTCGCAGAATTCGTCTATCTCTAACCGTTCTCGAGTTGGTCAGCTCTGAATCAGTTTTCAAATGGTTTTTTTGGAGCCAAAAATATTTCCGATGAGTTTTCGACATTTTCGTTCGAAGATTCGGAATCAGCACGTCAAAATACGTACGAGGACGAAAATTTGAAATTCGATAAATGAAAAATAAAAAAAGTTTAAGAAAATCAACTATCACGATTTACTCGACTTTTTAGTCCGTCTATTTTTTTCGTTCAAATTCTCAGTATATACTAATTAGGCCATTCTGAAACGATTGGCGTTCGCAGAATTCGTCTATCTCTAACCGTTCTCGGGTTGGTCAGCTCTGAATCGGTTTTCAAATGGTTTTTTTGGCGCCAAAAATATTTTCGATGAGTTTTCGACATTTTCGTTCAGAGATTCGGAATCAGCACGTCAAAATACGTACGAAGACAAAAATTTGAAATTCCAAAATTGAAAAATAAAAAAAGTTCAAGAAAATCATCAATCACGATTTACTCGACTTTTTAGTCCGTCGATTTTTTCCGTTCAAATTCTCAGTATATACTAATTAGGCCATTCTGAAACGATTGGCGTTCGCAGAATTTATTTATCTCTAACCATTCTCGAGTTGGCTCAGCTCTGAATCAGTTTTCAAATGGTTTTTTTGGCGCCAAAAATATTTTCGATGAGTTTTCGACATTTTCGTTCAGAGATTCGGAATCAGCACGTCAAAATACGTACGAGGACAAAAATTTTAAATTCGAAAATTGAAAAATAAAAAATTCAAGAAAATCATCAATCACGATTTACTCGACTTTTTAGTCCGTCGATTTTTTTCGTTCAAATTCTCAGTATATACTAATTAGGCCATTCTGAAACGATTGACGTTCGCAGAATTCGTCTATCTCTAACCGTTCTCGAGTTGGTCAGCTCTGAATCAGTTTTCAAATGGTTTTTTTGGAGCCAAAAATATTTCCGATGAGTTTTCGACATTTTCGTTCGAAGATTCGGAATCAGCACGTCAAAATACGTACGAGGACGAAAATTTGAAATTCGATAAATGAAAAATAAAAAAAGTTTAAGAAAATCATCTATCACGATTTACTCGACTATTTCGTCCGTCGATTTTTTTCGTTCAAATTCTCAGTATATACTAATTAGGCCATTCTGAAACGATTGGCGTTCGCAGAATTCGTTTATCTCTGACCGTTCTCGAGTTGGTCAGCTCTGAATCGGTTTTCAAATGTTATTTTTGGCGCCAAAAATATTTCAGATGAGTTTTCGACATTTTCGTTCGAAGATTCGGAATCAGCACGTCAGAATACGTACGAGGACAAAAATTTGAAATTCGAAAAATGAAAAATAAAAAAAGGTCAAGAAAATCATCAATCACGATTTACTCGACTTTTTAGTCCGTCGATTTTTTTCGTTCAAATTCTCAGTATATACTAATTAGGCCATTCGGAAACGATTGGCGTTCGCAGAATTCGTCTATCTCTAACCGTTCTCGAGTTGGTCAGCTCTGAATCGGTTTTCAAATGTTTTTTATGGCGCCCAAAATATTGTCGATGAGTTTTCGACATTTTCGTTCGAAGATTCGGAATCAGCCCGTCAGAATACGTACGAGGACAAAAATTTGAAATTCGAAAAATGAAAAATAAAAAAAGTTCAAGAAAATCATCTATCACGATTTACTCGACTTTTTAGTCCGTCGATTTTTTTCGTTCAAATTCTCAGTATATACTAATTAGGCCATTCTGAAACGATTGGCGTTCGCAGAATTTATTTATCTCTAACCGTTCTCGAGTTGGTCAGCTCTGAATCGGTTTTCAAATGGTTTTTTTGGCGCCAAAAATATTTTCGATGAGTTTTCGACATTTTCGTTCAGAGATTCGGAATCAGCACGTCAAAATACGTACGAGAACAAAAATTTTAAATTCGAATATTGAAAAATAAAAAATTCAAGAAAATCATCTATCACGATTTACTCGACTTTTTAGTCCGTCGATTTTTTTCGTTCAAATTCTCAGTATATACTAATTAGGCCATTCTGAAACGATTGGCGCTCGCAGAATTCGTCTATCTCTAACCGTTCTCGAGTTGGTCAGCTCTGAATCGGTTTCCAAATGGTTTTTTTGGCGCCAAAAATATTTCCGATGAGTTTTCAAAATTTTCGTTCGAAGATTCGGAATCAGCACGTCAAAATACGTACGAGGACAATAATTTGAAATTCGAAAATTGAAAAATAAAAAAAGTTCAAGAAAATCATCTATCACGATTTACTCGACTTTTTAGTCCGTCGATTTTTTTCGTTCAAATTCTCAGTATATACTAATTAGGCCATTCTGAAACGATTGGCGTTCGCGGAATTCGTCTTTCTCTGACCGTTCTCGAGTTGGTCAGCTCTGAATCGGTTTCCAAATGGTTTTTTTATCGCCAAAAATATTTCCGATGAGTTTTCAAAATTTTCGTTCGAAGATTCGGAATCAGCACGTCAAAATACGTACGAGGACAATAATTTGAAATTCGAAAATTGAAAAATAAAAAAAGTTCAAGAAAATCATCTATCACGATTTACTCGACTTTTTAGTCCGTCGATTTTTTTCGTTCAAATTCTCAGTATATACTAATTAGGCCATTCTGAAACGATTGGCGTTCGCGGAATTCGTCTTTCTCTGACCGTTCTCGAGTTGGTCAGCTCTGAATCGGTTTTCAAATAGTTTTTTTGGCGCCAAAAATATTTTCGATGAGTTTTCGACATTTTCGTTCAGAGATTCGGAATCAGCACGTCAAAATACGTACGAGAACAAAAATTTTAAATTCGAAAATTGAAAAATAAAAAATTCAAGAAAATCATCTATCACGATTTACTCGACTTTTTAGTCCGTCGATTTTTTTCGTTCAAATTCTCAGTATATACTAATTAGGCCATTCTGAAACGATTGGCGCTCGCAGAATTCGTCTATCTCTAACCGTTCTCGAGTTGGTCAGCTCTGAATCAGTTTTCAAATGGTTTTTTTGGCGCCAAAAATATTTTTGATGAGTTTTCGACATTTTCGTTCAGAGATTCGGAATCAGCACGTCAAAATACGTACGAAGAAAAAAATTTTAAATTCGAAAATTGAAAAATAAAAAATTCAAGAAAATCATCTATCACGATTTACTCGACTTTTTAGTCCGTCGATTTTTTTCGTTCAAATTCTCAGTATATACTAATTAGGCCATTCTGAAACGATTGACGTTCGCAGAATTCGTCTATCTCTAACCGTTCTCGAGTTGGTCAGCTCTGAATCAGTTTTCAAATGGTTTTTTTGGAGCCAAAAATATTTCCGATGAGTTTTCGACATTTTCGTTCGAAGATTCGGAATCAGCACGTCAAAATACGTACGAGGACGAAAATTTGAAATTCGATAAATGAAAAATAAAAAAAGTTTAAGAAAATCAACTATCACGATTTACTCGACTTTTTAGTCCGTCTATTTTTTTCGTTCAAATTCTCAGTATATACTAATTAGGCCATTCTGAAACGATTGGCGTTCGCAGAATTCGTCTATCTCTAACCGTTCTCGGGTTGGTCAGCTCTGAATCGGTTTTCAAATGGTTTTTTTGGCGCCAAAAATATTTTCGATGAGTTTTCGACATTTTCGTTCAGATATTCGGAATCAGCACGTCAAAATACGTACGAAGACAAAAATTTGAAATTCCAAAATTGAAAAATAAAAAAAGTTCAAGAAAATCATCAATCACGATTTACTCGACTTTTTAGTCCGTCGATTTTTTCCGTTCAAATTCTCAGTATATACTAATTAGGCCATTCTGAAACGATTGGCGTTCGCAGAATTTATTTATCTCTAACCATTCTCGAGTTGGCTCAGCTCTGAATCAGTTTTCAAATGGTTTTTTTGGCGCCAAAAATATTTTCGATGAGTTTTCGACATTTTCGTTCAGAGATTCGGAATCAGCACGTCAAAATACGTACGAGGACAAAAATTTTAAATTCGAAAATTGAAAAATAAAAAATTCAAGAAAATCATCAATCACGATTTACTCGACTTTTTAGTCCGTCGATTTTTTTCGTTCAAATTCTCAGTATATACTAATTAGGCCATTCTGAAACGATTGACGTTCGCAGAATTCGTCTATCTCTAACCGTTCTCGAGTTGGTCAGCTCTGAATCAGTTTTCAAATGGTTTTTTTGGAGCCAAAAATATTTCCGATGAGTTTTCGACATTTTCGTTCGAAGATTCGGAATCAGCACGTCAAAATACGTACGAGGACGAAAATTTGAAATTCGATAAATGAAAAATAAAAAAAGTTTAAGAAAATCATCTATCACGATTTACTCGACTATTTAGTCCGTCGATTTTTTTCGTTCAAATTCTCAGTATATACTAATTAGGCCATTCTGAAACGATTGGCGTTCGCAGAATTCGTTTATCTCTGACCGTTCTCGAGTTGGTCAGCTCTGAATCGGTTTTCAAATGTTATTTTTGGCGCCAAAAATATTTCAGATGAGTTTTCGACATTTTCGTTCGAAGATTCGGAATCAGCACGTCAGAATACGTACGAGGACAAAAATTTGAAATTCGAAAAATGAAAAATAAAAAAAGGTCAAGAAAATCATCAATCACGATTTACTCGACTTTTTAGTCCGTCGATTTTTTTCGTTCAAATTCTCAGTATATACTAATTAGGCCATTCGGAAACGATTGGCGTTCGCAGAATTCGTCTATCTCTAACCGTTCTCGAGTTGGTCAGCTCTGAATCGGTTTTCAAATGTTTTTTATGGCGCCCAAAATATTGTCGATGAGTTTTCGACATTTTCGTTCGAAGATTCGGAATCAGCCCGTCAGAATACGTACGAGGACAAAAATTTGAAATTCGAAAAATGAAAAATAAAAAAAGTTCAAGAAAATCATCTATCACGATTTACTCGACTTTTTAGTCCGTCGATTTTTTTCGTTCAAATTCTCAGTATATACTAATTAGGCCATTCTGAAACGATTGGCGTTCGCAGAATTTATTTATCTCTAACCGTTCTCGAGTTGGTCAGCTCTGAATCGGTTTTGAAATGGTTTTTTTGGCGCCAAAAATATTTTCGATGAGTTTTCGACATTTTCGTTCAGAGATTCGGAATCAGCACGTCAAAATACGTACGAAAACAAAAATTTTAAATTCGAATATTGAAAAATAAAAAATTCAAGAAAATCATCTATCACGATTTACTCTACTTTTTAGTCCGTCGATTTTTTTCGTTCAAATTCTCAGTATATACTAATTAGGCCATTCTGAAACGATTGGCGTTCGCAGAATTCATTTATCTCTAACCGTTCTCGAGTTGTTCAGCTCTGAATCGGTTTTCAAATGGTTTTTTTGGCGCCAAAAATATTTTCGATGAGTTTTCGACATTTTCGTTCAGAGATTCGGAATCAGCACGTCAAAATACGTACGAGAACAAAAATTTGAAATTCGATAAATGAAAAATAAAAAAAGTTTAAGAAAATCATCTATCACGATTTACTCGACTTTTTAGTCCGTCGATTTTTTTCGTTCAAATTCTCAGTATATACTAATTAGGCCATTCTGAAACGATTGGCGTTCGCAGAATTCGTCTATCTCTAACCGTTCTCGAGTTGGTCAGCTCTGAATCGGTTTTCAAATGGTTTTTTTGGCGCCAAAAATATTTCCGATGAGTTTTCGAAACTTTCGTTCGAAGATTCGGAATCAGCACGTCAAAATACGTACGAGGACAAAAATTTGAAATTCGAAAATTGAAAAATAAAAAAAGTTCAAGAAAATCATCTATCACGATTTACTCGACTTTTTAGTCCGTCGATTTTTTTCGTTCAAATTCTCAGTATATACTAATTAGGCCATTCTGAAACGATTGGCATTCGCCGAATTCGTCTATCTCTGACCGTTCTCGAGTTGGTCAGATCTGAATCGGTTTTCAAATGGTTTTTTTGGCGCCAAAAATATTTTCGATGAGTTTTCGACATTTTTGTTCAGAGATTCGGAATCAGCACGTCAAAATACGTACGAAGACAAAAATTTGAAATTACAAAATTGAAAAATAAAAAAAGTTCAAGAAAATCATCAATCACGATATACTCGACTTTTTAGTCCGTCAATTTTTTTCGTTCAAATTCTCAGTATATACTAATTAGGCCATTCTGAAACGATTGGCGTTCGCAGAATTCATTTATCTCTAACCGTTCTCGAGTTGTTCAGCTCTGAATCGGTTTTCAAATGGTTTTTTTGGCGCCAAAAATATTTTCGATGAGTTTTCGACATTTTCGTTCAGAGATTCGGAATCAGCACGTCAAAATACGTACGAGAACAAAAATTTGAAATTCGATAAATGAAAAATAAAAAAAGTTTAAGAAAATCATCTATCACGATTTACTCGACTTTTTAGTCCGTCGATTTTTTTCGTTCAAATTCTCAGTATATACTAATTAGGCCATTCTGAAACGATTGGCGTTCGCAGAATTCGTCTATCTCTAACCGTTCTCGAGTTGGTCAGCTCTGAATCGGTTTTCAAATGGTTTTTTTGGCGCCAAAAATATTTCCGATGAGTTTTCGAAACTTTCGTTCGAAGATTCGGAATCAGCACGTCAAAATACGTACGAGGACAAAAATTTGAGATTCGAAAATTGAAAAATAAAAAAAGTTCAAGAAAATCATCTATCACGATTTACTCGACTTTTTAGTCCGTCGATTTTTTTTGTTCAAATTCTCAGTATATACTAATTAGGCCATTCTGAAACGATTGGCATTCGCAGAATTCGTCTATCTCTGACCGTTCTCGAGTTGGTCAGCTCAGAATCGGTTTTCAAATGGTTTTTTTGGCGCCAAAAATATTTTCGATGAGTTTTCGACATTTTTGTTCAGAGATTCGGAATCAGCACGTCAAAATACGTACGAAGACAAAAATTTGAAATTACAAAATTGAAAAATAAAAAAAGTTCAAGAAAATCATCAATCACGATTTACTCGACTTTTTGGTCCGTCAATTTTTTTCGTTCAAATTCTTAGTATATACTAATTAGGCCATTCTGAAACGATTGGCGTTCGCAGAATTCATTTATCTCTAACCGTTCTCGAGTTGGTCAGCTCTGAATCGGTTTTCAAATGGTTTTTTTGGCGCCAAAAATATTTTCGATGAGTTTTCGACATTTTCGTTCAGAGATTCGGAATCAGCACGTCAAAATACGTACGAGGACAAAAATTTCAAATTCGAAAATTGAAAAATAAAAAATTCAAGAAAATCATCTATCACGATTTACTCGACTTTTTAGTCCGTCGATTTTTTTCGTTCAAATTCTCAGTATATACTAATTAAGCCATTCTGAAACGATTGGCGTTCGCAGAATTCGTCTATCTCTAACCGTTCTCGAGTTGGTCAGCTCTGAATCAGTTTTCAAATGGTTTTTTTGGCGCCAAAAATATTTCCGATGAGTTTTCGACATTTTCGTTCGAAGATTCGGAATCAGCACGTCAAAATACGTACGAGGACGAAAATTTGAAATTCGATAAAACAAAAATAAAAAAAGTTTAAGAAAATCATCTATCACGATTTACTCGACTTTTTAGTCCGTCGATTTTTTTCGTTCAAATTCTCAGTATATACTAATTAGGCCATTCTGAAACGATTGGCGTTCGCAGAATTCGTCTATATCTAACCGTTCTCGGGTTGGTCAGCTCTGAATCGGTTTTCAAATGGTTTTTTTGGCGCCAAAAATATTTTCGATGAGTTTTCGACATTATCGTTCGAAGATTCGGAATCAGCACGTCAGAATACGGACGAGGACAAAAATTTGAAATTCGAAAAATGAAAAATAAAAAAAGGTCAAGAAAATCATCAATCACGATTTACTCGACTTTTTAGTCCGTCGATTTTTTTCGTTCAAATTCTCAGTATATACTAATTAGGCCATTCGGAAACGATTGGCGTTCGCAGAATTCGTCTATCTCTAACCGTTCTCGAGTTGGTCAGCTCTGAATCGGTTTTCAAATGTTTTTTGTGGCGCCCAAAATATTGTCGATGAGTTTTCGACATTTTCGTTCGAAGATTCGGAATCAGCCCGTCAGAATACGTACGAGGACAAAAATTTGAAATTCGAAAAATGAAAAATAAAAAAAGTTCAAGAAAATCATCTATCACGATTTACTCGACTTTTTAGTCCGTCGATTTTTTTCGTTCAAATTCTCAGTATATACTAATTAGGCCATTCGGAAACGATTGGCGTTCGCAGAATTCGTCTATCTCTAACCGTTCTCGAGTTGGTCAGCTCTGAATCGGTTTTCAAATGGTTTTTTTGGCGCCAAAAATATTTTCGATGAGTTTTCGACATTTTCGTTCGAAGATTCGGAATCAGCACGTCAAAATACGTACGAGGACGAAAATTTGAAATTCGATAAAACAAAAATAAAAAAAGTTCAAGAAAATCATCTATCACGATTTACTCGACTTTTTAGTCAGTCGATTTTTTTCGTTCAAATTCTCAGTATATACTAATTAGGCCATTCTGAAACGATTGGCGTTCGCAGAATTCGTCTATCTCTAACCGTTCTCGAGTTGGTCAGCTCTGAATCGGTTTCCAAATGGTTTTTTTGGCGCCAAAAATATTTCCGATGAGTTTTCAAAATTTTCGTTCGAAGATTCGGAATCAGCACGTCAAAATACGTACGAGGACAATAATTTGAAATTCGAAAATTGAAAAATAAAAAAAGTTCAAGAAAATCATCTATCACGATTTACTCGACTTTTTAGTCCGTCGATTTTTTTCGTTCAAATTCTCAGTATATACTAATTAGGCTATTCTGAAACGATTGGCATTCGCCGAATTCGTCTATCTCTGACCGTTCTCGAGTTGGTCAGATCTGAATCGGTTTTCAAATGGTTTTTTTGGCGCCAAAAATATTTTCGATGAGTTTTCGACATTTTTGTTCAGAGATTCGGAATCAGCACGTCAAAATACGTACGAAGACAAAAATTTGAAATTACAAAATTGAAAAATAAAAAAAGTTCAAGAAAATCATCAATCACGATATACTCGACTTTTTAGTCCGTCAATTTTTTTCGTTCAAATTCTCAGTATATACTAATTAGGCCATTCGGAAACGATTGGCGTTCGCAGAATTCGTCTATCTCTAACCGTTCTCGAGTTGGTCAGCTCTGAATCGGTTTTCAAATGTTTTTTGTGGCGCCCAAAATATTGTCGATGAGTTTTCGACATTTTCGTTCAAAGATTCGGAATCAGCCCGTCAGAATACGTACGAGGACAAAAATTTGAAATTCGAAAAATGAAAAATAAAAAAAGTTCAAGAAAATCATCTATCACGATTTACTCGACTTTTTAGTCCGTCGATTTTTTTCGTTCAAATTCTCAGTATATACTAATTAGGCCATTCGGAAACGATTGGCGTTCGCAGAATTCGTCTATCTCTAACCGTTCTCGAGTTGGTCAGCTCTGAATCGGTTTTCAAATGGTTTTTTTGGCGCCAAAAATATTTCCGATGAGTTTTCAAAATTTTCGTTCGAAGATTCGGAATCAGCACGTCAAAATACGTACGAGGACAATAATTTGAAATTCGAAAATTGAAAAATAAAAAAAAAGTTCAAGAAAATCATCTATCACGATTTACTCGACTTTTTAGTCCGTCGATTTTTTTCGTTCAAATTCTCAGTATATACTAATTAGGCCATTCTGAAACGATTGGCGTTCGCAGAATTCGTCTATCTCTAACCGTTCTCGAGTTGGTCAGCTCTGAATCGGTTTTCAAATGTTTTTTGTGGCGCCCAAAATATTGTCGATGAGGTTTCGACATTTTCGTTCGAAGATTCGGAATCAGCCCGTCAGAATACGTACGAGGACAAAAATTTGAAATTCGAAAAATGAAAAATAAAAAAAGTTCAAGAAAATCATCTATCACGATTTACTCGACTTTTTAGTCCGTCGATTTTTTTCGTTCAAATTCTCAGTATATACTAATTAGGCCATTCGGAAACGATTGGCGTTCGCAGAATTCGTCTATCTCTAACCGTTCTCGAGTTGGTCAGCTCTGAATCAGTTTTCAAATGGTTTTTTTGGCGCCAAAAATATTTTCGATGAGTTTTCGACATTTTCGTTCAAAGATTCGGAATCAGCCCGTCAGAATACGTACGAGGACAAAAATTTGAAATTCGAAAAATGAAAAATAAAAAAAGTTCAAGAAAATCATCTATCACGATTTACTCGACTTTTTAGTCCGTCGATTTTTTTCGTTCAAATTCTCAGTATATACTAATTAGGCCATTCGGAAACGATTGGCGTTCGCAGAATTCGTCTATCTCTAACCGTTCTCGAGTTGGTCAGCTCTGAATCAGTTTTCAAATGGTTTTTTTGGAGCCAAAAATATTTCCGATGAGTTTTCGACATTTTCGTTCGAAGATTCGGAATCAGCACGTCAGAATACGGACGAGGACAAAAATTTGAAATTCGAAAAATGAAAAATAAAAAAAGGTCAAGAAAATCATCAATCACGATTTACTCGACTTTTTAGTCCGTCGATTTTTTTCGTTCAAATTCTCAGTATATACTAATTAGGCCATTCGGAAACGATTGGCGTTCGCAGAATTCGTCTATCTCTAACCGTTCTCGAGTTGGTCAGCTCTGAATCGGTTTTCAAATGTTTTTTGTGGCGCCCAAAATATTGTCGATGAGTTTTCGACATTTTCGTTCAAAGATTCGGAATCAGCCCGTCAGAATACGTACGAGGACAAAAATTTGAAATTCGAAAAATGAAAAATAAAAAAAGTTCAAGAAAATCATCTATCACGATTTACTCGACTTTTTAGTCCGTCGATTTTTTTCGTTCAAATTCTCAGTATATACTAATTAGGCCATTCGGAAACGATTGGCGTTCGCAGAATTCGTCTATCTCTAACCGTTCTCGAGTTGGTCAGCTCTGAATCGGTTTTCAAATGGTTTTTTTGGCGCCAAAAATATTTCCGATGAGTTTTCAAAATTTTCGTTCGAAGATTCGGAATCAGCACGTCAAAATACGTACGAGGACAATAATTTGAAATTCGAAAATTGAAAAATAAAAAAAGTTCAAGAAAATCATCTATCACGATTTACTCGACTTTTTAGTCCGTCGATTTTTTTCGTTCAAATTCTCAGTATATACTAATTAGGCCATTCTGAAACGATTGGCGTTCGCGGAATTCGTCTTTCTCTGACCGTTCTCGAGTTGGTCAGCTCTGAATCGGTTTTCAAATGGTTTTTTTGGCGCCAAAAATATTTTCGATGAGTTTTCGACATTTTCGTTCAGAGATTCGGAATCAGCCCGTCAGAATACGTACGGGGACAAAAATTTGAAATTCGAAAAATGAAAAATAAAAAAAGTTCAAGAAAATCATCTATCACGATTTACTCGACTTTTTAGTCCGTCGATTTTTTTCGTTCAAATTCTCAGTATATACTAATTAGGCCATTCTGAAACGATTGGCGTTCGCGGAATTCGTCTTTCTCTGACCGTTCTCGAGTTGGTCAGCTCTGAATCGGTTTTCAAATGGTTTTTTTGGCGCCAAAAATATTTTCGATGAGTTTTCGACATTTTCGTTCAGAGATTCGGAATCAGCCCGTCAGAATACGTACGGGGACAAAAATTTGAAATTCGAAAAATGAAAAATAAAAAAAGTTCAAGAAAATCATCTATCACGATTTACTCGACTTTTTAGTCCGTCGATTTTTTTCGTTCAAATTCTCAGTATATACTAATTAGGCCATTCGGAAACGATTGGCGTTCGCAGAATTCGTCTATCTCTAACCGTTCTCGAGTTGGTCAGCTCTGAATCGGTTTTCAAATGTTTTTTGTGGCGCCCAAAATATTGTCGATGAGTTTTCGACATTTTCGTTCAAAGATTCGGAATCAGCCCGTCAGAATACGTACGAGGACAAAAATTTGAAATTCGAAAAATGAAAAATAAAAAAAGTTCAAGAAAATCATCTATCACGATTTACTCGACTTTTTAGTCCGTCGATTTTTTTCGTTCAAATTCTCAGTATATACTAATTAGGCCATTCGGAAACGATTGGCGTTCGCAGAATTCGTCTATCTCTAACCGTTCTCGAGTTGGTCAGCTCTGAATCGGTTTTCAAATGGTTTTTTTGGCGCCAAAAATATTTCCGATGAGTTTTCAAAATTTTCGTTCGAAGATTCGGAATCAGCACGTCAAAATACGTACGAGGACAATAATTTGAAATTCGAAAATTGAAAAATAAAAAAAGTTCAAGAAAATCATCTATCACGATTTACTCGACTTTTTAGTCCGTCGATTTTTTTCGTTCAAATTCTCAGTATATACTAATTAGGCCATTCTGAAACGATTGGCGTTCGCAGAATTCGTCTATCTCTAACCGTTCTCGAGTTGGTCAGCTCTGAATCGGTTTTCAAATGTTTTTTGTGGCGCCCAAAATATTGTCGATGAGTTTTCGACATTTTCGTTCGAAGATTCGGAATCAGCCCGTCAGAATACGTACGAGGACAAAAATTTGAAATTCGAAAAATGAAAAATAAAAAAAGTTCAAGAAAATCATCTATCACGATTTACTCGACTTTTTAGTCCGTCGATTTTTTTCGTTCAAATTCTCAGTATATACTAATTAGGCCATTCGGAAACGATTGGCGTTCGCAGAATTCGTCTATCTCTAACCGTTCTCGAGTTGGTCAGCTCTGAATCAGTTTTCAAATGGTTTTTTTGGCGCCAAAAATATTTTCGATGAGTTTTCGACATTTTCGTTCAAAGATTCGGAATCAGCCCGTCAGAATACGTACGAGGACAAAAATTTGAAATTCGAAAAATGAAAAATAAAAAAAGTTCAAGAAAATCATCTATCACGATTTACTCGACTTTTTAGTCCGTCGATTTTTTTCGTTCAAATTCTCAGTATATACTAATTAGGCCATTCGGAAACGATTGGCGTTCGCAGAATTCGTCTATCTCTAACCGTTCTCGAGTTGGTCAGCTCTGAATCAGTTTTCAAATGGTTTTTTTGGAGCCAAAAATATTTCCGATGAGTTTTCGACATTTTCGTTCGAAGATTCGGAATCAGCACGTCAGAATACGGACGAGGACAAAAATTTGAAATTCGAAAAATGAAAAATAAAAAAAGGTCAAGAAAATCATCAATCACGATTTACTCGACTTTTTAGTCCGTCGATTTTTTTCGTTCAAATTCTCAGTATATACTAATTAGGCCATTCGGAAACGATTGGCGTTCGCAGAATTCGTCTATCTCTAACCGTTCTCGAGTTGGTCAGCTCTGAATCGGTTTTCAAATGTTTTTTGTGGCGCCCAAAATATTGTCGATGAGTTTTCGACATTTTCGTTCAAAGATTCGGAATCAGCCCGTCAGAATACGTACGAGGACAAAAATTTGAAATTCGAAAAATGAAAAATAAAAAAAGTTCAAGAAAATCATCTATCACGATTTACTCGACTTTTTAGTCCGTCGATTTTTTTCGTTCAAATTCTCAGTATATACTAATTAGGCCATTCGGAAACGATTGGCGTTCGCAGAATTCGTCTATCTCTAACCGTTCTCGAGTTGGTCAGCTCTGAATCGGTTTTCAAATGGTTTTTTTGGCGCCAAAAATATTTCCGATGAGTTTTCAAAATTTTCGTTCGAAGATTCGGAATCAGCACGTCAAAATACGTACGAGGACAATAATTTGAAATTCGAAAATTGAAAAATAAAAAAAGTTCAAGAAAATCATCTATCACGATTTACTCGACTTTTTAGTCCGTCGATTTTTTTCGTTCAAATTCTCAGTATATACTAATTAGGCCATTCTGAAACGATTGGCGTTCGCGGAATTCGTCTTTCTCTGACCGTTCTCGAGTTGGTCAGCTCTGAATCGGTTTTCAAATGGTTTTTTTGGCGCCAAAAATATTTTCGATGAGTTTTCGACATTTTCGTTCAGAGATTCGGAATCAGCCCGTCAGAATACGTACGGGGACAAAAATTTGAAATTCGAAAAATGAAAAATAAAAAAAGTTCAAGAAAATCATCTATCACGATTTACTCGACTTTTTAGTCCGTCGATTTTTTTCGTTCAAATTCTCAGTATATACTAATTAGGCCATTCTGAAACGATTGGCGTTCGCGGAATTCGTCTTTCTCTGACCGTTCTCGAGTTGGTCAGCTCTGAATCGGTTTTCAAATGGTTTTTTTGGCGCCAAAAATATTTTCGATGAGTTTTCGACATTTTCGTTCAGAGATTCGGAATCAGCCCGTCAGAATACGTACGGGGACAAAAATTTGAAATTCGAAAAATGAAAAATAAAAAAAGTTCAAGAAAATCATCTATCACGATTTACTCGACTTTTTAGTCCGTCGATTTTTTTCGTTCAAATTCTCAGTATATACTAATTAGGCCATTCTGAAACGATTGGCGTTCGCAGAATTCGTCTATCTCTCACCGTTCTCGAGTTGGTCAGCTCTGAATCGGTTTCCAAATGGTTTTTTTGGCGCCAAAAATATTTCCGATGAGTTTTCAAAATTTTCGTTCGAAGATTCGGAATCAGCACGTCAAAATACGTACGAGGACAATAATTTGAAATTCGAAAATTGAAAAATAAAAAAAGTTCAAGAAAATCATCTATCACGATTTACTCGACTTTTTATTCCGTCGATTTTTTTCGTTCAAATTCTCAGTATATACTAATTAGGCCATTCTGAAACGATTGGCGCTCGCAGAATTCGTCTATCTCTAACCGTTCTCGAGTTGGTCAGCTCTGAATCAGTTTTCAAATGGTTTTTTTGGCGCCAAAAATATTTTCGATGAGTTTTCGACATTTTCGTTCAGAGATTCGGAATCAGCACGTCAAAATACGTACGAGGAAAAAAATTTTAAATTCGAAAATTGAAAAAAAAAAGTTCAAGAAAATCATCTATCACGATTTACTCGACTTTTTAGTCCGTCGATTTTTTTCGTTCAAATTCTCAGTATATACTAATTAGGCCATTCTGAAACGATTGACGTTCGCAGAATTCGTCTATCTCTAACCGTTCTCGAGTTGGTCAGCTCTGAATCAGTTTTCAAATGGTTTTTTTGGAGCCAAAAATATTTCCGATGAGTTTTCGACATTTTCGTTCGAAGATTCGGAATCAGCACGTCAGAATACGGACGAGGACAAAAATTTGAAATTCGAAAAATGAAAAATAAAAAAAGGTCAAGAAAATCATCAATCACGATTTACTCGACTTTTTAGTCCGTCGATTTTTTTCGTTCAAATTCTCAGTATATACTAATTAGGCCATTCGGAAACGATTGGCGTTCGCAGAATTCGTCTATCTCTAACCGTTCTCGAGTTGGTCAGCTCTGAATCGGTTTTCAAATGTTTTTTGTGGCGCCCAAAATATTGTCGATGAGTTTTCGACATTTTCGTTCAAAGATTCGGAATCAGCCCGTCAGAATACGTACGAGGACAAAAATTTGAAATTCGAAAAATGAAAAATAAAAAAAGTTCAAGAAAATCATCTATCACGATTTACTCGACTTTTTAGTCCGTCGATTTTTTTCGTTCAAATTCTCAGTATATACTAATTAGGCCATTCGGAAACGATTGGCGTTCGCAGAATTCGTCTATCTCTAACCGTTCTCGAGTTGGTCAGCTCTGAATCGGTTTTCAAATGTTTTTTTTGGCGCCAAAAATATTTTCGATGAGTTTTCGACATTTTCGTTCGAAGATTCGGAATCAGCACGTCAAAATACGTACGAGGACGAAAATTTGAAATTCGATAAAACAAAAATAAAAAAAGTTCAAGAAAATCATCTATCACGATTTACTCGACTTTTTAGTCAGTCGATTTTTTTCGTTCAAATTCTCAGTATATACTAATTAGGCCATTCTGAAACGATTGGCGTTCGCAGAATTCGTCTATCTCTAACCGTTCTCGAGTTGGTCAGCTCTGAATCGGTTTCCAAATGGTTTTTTTGGCGCCAAAAATATTTCCGATGAGTTTTCAAAATTTTCGTTCAGAGATTCGGAATCAGCCCGTCAGAATACGTACGAGGACAAAAATTTGAAATTCGAAAAATGAAAAATAAAAAAAGTTCAAGAAAATCATCTATCACGATTTACTCGACTTTTTAGTCCGTCGATTTTTTTCGTTCAAATTCTCAGTATATACTAATTAGGCCATTCGGAAACGATTGGCGTTCGCAGAATTCGTCTATCTCTAACCGTTCTCGAGTTGGTCAGCTCTGAATCGGTTTTCAAATGGTTTTTTTGGCGCCAAAAATATTTTCGATGAGTTTTCGACATTTTCGTTCGAAGATTCGGAATCAGCACGTCAAAATACGTACGAGGACGAAAATTTGAAATTCGATAAAACAAAAATAAAAAAAGTTCAAGAAAATCATCTATCACGATTTACTCGACTTTTTAGTCAGTCGATTTTTTTCGTTCAAATTCTCAGTATATACTAATTAGGCCATTCTGAAACGATTGGCGTTCGCAGAATTCGTCTATCTCTAACCGTTCTCGAGTTGGTCAGCTCTGAATCGGTTTCCAAATGTTTTTTTTGGCGCCAAAAATATTTCCGATGAGTTTTCAAAATTTTCGTTCGAAGATTCGGAATCAGCACGTCAAAATACGTACGAGGACAATAATTTGAAATTCGAAAATTGAAAAATAAAAAAAGTTCAAGAAAATCATCTATCACGATTTACTCGACTTTTTAGTCCGTCGATTTTTTTCGTTCAAATTCTCAGTATATACTAATTAGGCCATTCTGAAACGATTGGCTATCGCGGAATTCGTCTTTCTCTGACCGTTCTCGAGTTGGTCAGCTCTGAATCGGTTTTCAAATGGTTTTTTTGGCGCCAAAAATATTTTCGATGAGTTTTCGACATTTTCGTTCAGAGATTCGGAATCAGCACGTCAAAATACGTACGAGAACAAAAATTTTAAATTCGAAAATTGAAAAATAAAAAATTCAAGAAAATCATCTATCACGATTTACTCGACTTTTTAGTCCGTCGATTTTTTTCGTTCAAATTCTCAGTATATACTAATTAGGCCATTCTGAAACGATTGGCGCTCGCAGAATTCGTCTATCTCTAACCGTTCTCGAGTTGGTCAGCTCTGAATCAGTTTTCAAATGGTTTTTTTGGCGCCAAAAATATTTCCGATGAGTTTTCGACATTTTCGTTCGAAGATTCGGAATCAGCACGTCAAAATACGTTCGAGGATGAAAATTTGAAATTCGATAAATGAAAAATAAAAAAAGTTTAAGAAAATCATCTATCACGATTTACTCGACTTTTCAGTCCGTCGATTTTTTCCGTTCAAATTCTCAGTATATACTAATTAGGCCATTCTGAAACGATTGGCGTTCGCAGAATTCGTCTATCTCTAACCGTTCTCGAGTTGGTCAGCTCTGAATCGGTTTTCAAATGGTTTTTTTGGCGCCAAAAATATTTTCGATGAGTTTTCGACATTATCGTTCGAAGATTCGGAATCAGCACGTCAAAATACGTACGAGGACAAAAATTTGAAATTCGAAAATTGAAAAATAAAAAAAGTTCAAGAAAACCATCTATCACGATTTACTCGACTTTTTAGTCCGTCGATTTTTTTCGTTCAATTTCTCAGTATATACTAATTAGGCCATTCTGAAACGATTGGCGTTCGCAGAATTCGTCTATCTCTAACCGTTCTCGGGTTGGTCAGCTCTGAATCGGTTTTCAAATGGTTTTTTTGGCGCCAAAAACATTTTCGATGAGTTTTCGACATTTTCGTTCAGAGATTCGGAATCAGCACGTCAAAATACGTACGAAGACAAAAATTTGAAATTCCAAAATTGAAAAATAAAAAAAGTTCAAGAAAATCATCAATCACGATTTACTCGACTTTTTAGTCCGTCGATTTTTTTCGTTCAAATTCTCAGTATATACTAATTAGGCCATTCTGAAACGATTGACGTTCGCAGAATTTATTTATCTCTAACCGTTCTCGAGTTGGTCAGCTCTGAATCGGTTTTCAAATGGTTTTTTTGGCGCCAAAAATATTTTCGATGAGTTTTCGACATTTTCGTTCAGAGATTCGGAATCAGCACGTCAAAATACGTACGAGAACAAAAATTTTAAATTCGAATATTGAAAAATAAAAAAAGTTCAAGAAAATCATCAATCACGATATACTCGACTTTTTAGTCCGTCAATTTTTTTCGTTCAAATTCTCAGTATATACTAATTAGGCCATTCTGAAACGATTGGCGTTCGCAGAATTCATTTATCTCTAACCGTTCTCGAGTTGTTCAGCTCTGAATCGGTTTTCAAATGGTTTTTTTGGCGCCAAAAATATTTTCGATGAGTTTTCGACATTTTCGTTCGAAGATTCGGAATCAGCACGTCAAAATACGTTCGAGGACGAAAATTTGAAATTCGATAAATGAAAAATAAAAAAAGTTTAAGAAAATCATCTATCACGATTTACTCGACTTTTTAGTCCGTCGATTTTTTCCGTTCAAATTCTCAGTATATACTAATTAGGCCATTCTGAAACGATTGGCGTTCGCAGAATTCGTCTATCTCTAACCGTTCTCGGGTTGGTCAGCTCTGAATCGGTTTTCAAATGGTTTTTTTGGCGCCAAAAATATTTTCGATGAGTTTTCGACATTATCGTTCGAAGATTCGGAATCAGCACGTCAAAATACGTACGACTACAAAAATTTGAAATTCGATAAATGAAAAATAAAAAAAGTTTAAGAAAATCATCTATCACGATTTACTCGACTTTTTAGTCCGTCGATTTTTTTCGTTCAAATTCTCAGTATATACTAATTAGGCCATTCTGAAACGATTGGCGTTCGCGGAATTCGTCTTTCTCTGACCGTTCTCGAGTTGGTCAGCTCTGAATCGGTTTTCAAATGGTTTTTTTGGCGCCAAAAATATTTTCGATGAGTTTTCGACATTTTCGTTCAGAGATTCGGAATCAGCCCGTCAGAATACGTACGGGGACAAAAATTTGAAATTCGAAAAATGAAAAATAAAAAAAGTTCAAGAAAATCATCTATCACGATTTACTCGACTTTTTAGTCCGTCGATTTTTTTCGTTCAAATTCTCAGTATATACTAATTAGGCCATTCTGAAACGATTGGCGTTCGCGGAATTCGTCTTTCTCTGACCGTTCTCGAGTTGGTCAGCTCTGAATCGGTTTTCAAATGGTTTTTTTGGCGCCAAAAATATTTTCGATGAGTTTTCGACATTTTCGTTCAGAGATTCGGAATCAGCCCGTCAGAATACGTACGGGGACAAAAATTTGAAATTCGAAAAATGAAAAATAAAAAAAGTTCAAGAAAATCATCTATCACGATTTACTCGACTTTTTAGTCCGTCGATTTTTTTCGTTCAAATTCTCAGTATATACTAATTAGGCCATTCTGAAACGATTGGCGTTCGCAGAATTCGTCTATCTCTCACCGTTCTCGAGTTGGTCAGCTCTGAATCGGTTTCCAAATGGTTTTTTTGGCGCCAAAAATATTTCCGATGAGTTTTCAAAATTTTCGTTCGAAGATTCGGAATCAGCACGTCAAAATACGTACGAGGACAATAATTTGAAATTCGAAAATTGAAAAATAAAAAAAGTTCAAGAAAATCATCTATCACGATTTACTCGACTTTTTATTCCGTCGATTTTTTTCGTTCAAATTCTCAGTATATACTAATTAGGCCATTCTGAAACGATTGGCGCTCGCAGAATTCGTCTATCTCTAACCGTTCTCGAGTTGGTCAGCTCTGAATCAGTTTTCAAATGGTTTTTTTGGCGCCAAAAATATTTTCGATGAGTTTTCGACATTTTCGTTCAGAGATTCGGAATCAGCACGTCAAAATACGTACGAGGAAAAAAATTTTAAATTCGAAAATTGAAAAAAAAAAGTTCAAGAAAATCATCTATCACGATTTACTCGACTTTTTAGTCCGTCGATTTTTTTCGTTCAAATTCTCAGTATATACTAATTAGGCCATTCTGAAACGATTGACGTTCGCAGAATTCGTCTATCTCTAACCGTTCTCGAGTTGGTCAGCTCTGAATCAGTTTTCAAATGGTTTTTTTGGAGCCAAAAATATTTCCGATGAGTTTTCGACATTTTCGTTCGAAGATTCGGAATCAGCACGTCAGAATACGGACGAGGACAAAAATTTGAAATTCGAAAAATGAAAAATAAAAAAAGGTCAAGAAAATCATCAATCACGATTTACTCGACTTTTTAGTCCGTCGATTTTTTTCGTTCAAATTCTCAGTATATACTAATTAGGCCATTCGGAAACGATTGGCGTTCGCAGAATTCGTCTATCTCTAACCGTTCTCGAGTTGGTCAGCTCTGAATCGGTTTTCAAATGTTTTTTGTGGCGCCCAAAATATTGTCGATGAGTTTTCGACATTTTCGTTCAAAGATTCGGAATCAGCCCGTCAGAATACGTACGAGGACAAAAATTTGAAATTCGAAAAATGAAAAATAAAAAAAGTTCAAGAAAATCATCTATCACGATTTACTCGACTTTTTAGTCCGTCGATTTTTTTCGTTCAAATTCTCAGTATATACTAATTAGGCCATTCGGAAACGATTGGCGTTCGCAGAATTCGTCTATCTCTAACCGTTCTCGAGTTGGTCAGCTCTGAATCGGTTTTCAAATGTTTTTTTTGGCGCCAAAAATATTTTCGATGAGTTTTCGACATTTTCGTTCGAAGATTCGGAATCAGCACGTCAAAATACGTACGAGGACGAAAATTTGAAATTCGATAAAACAAAAATAAAAAAAGTTCAAGAAAATCATCTATCACGATTTACTCGACTTTTTAGTCAGTCGATTTTTTTCGTTCAAATTCTCAGTATATACTAATTAGGCCATTCTGAAACGATTGGCGTTCGCAGAATTCGTCTATCTCTAACCGTTCTCGAGTTGGTCAGCTCTGAATCGGTTTCCAAATGGTTTTTTTGGCGCCAAAAATATTTCCGATGAGTTTTCAAAATTTTCGTTCAGAGATTCGGAATCAGCCCGTCAGAATACGTACGAGGACAAAAATTTGAAATTCGAAAAATGAAAAATAAAAAAAGTTCAAGAAAATCATCTATCACGATTTACTCGACTTTTTAGTCCGTCGATTTTTTTCGTTCAAATTCTCAGTATATACTAATTAGGCCATTCGGAAACGATTGGCGTTCGCAGAATTCGTCTATCTCTAACCGTTCTCGAGTTGGTCAGCTCTGAATCGGTTTTCAAATGGTTTTTTTGGCGCCAAAAATATTTTCGATGAGTTTTCGACATTTTCGTTCGAAGATTCGGAATCAGCACGTCAAAATACGTACGAGGACGAAAATTTGAAATTCGATAAAACAAAAATAAAAAAAGTTCAAGAAAATCATCTATCACGATTTACTCGACTTTTTAGTCAGTCGATTTTTTTCGTTCAAATTCTCAGTATATACTAATTAGGCCATTCTGAAACGATTGGCGTTCGCAGAATTCGTCTATCTCTAACCGTTCTCGAGTTGGTCAGCTCTGAATCGGTTTCCAAATGTTTTTTTTGGCGCCAAAAATATTTCCGATGAGTTTTCAAAATTTTCGTTCGAAGATTCGGAATCAGCACGTCAAAATACGTACGAGGACAATAATTTGAAATTCGAAAATTGAAAAATAAAAAAAGTTCAAGAAAATCATCTATCACGATTTACTCGACTTTTTAGTCCGTCGATTTTTTTCGTTCAAATTCTCAGTATATACTAATTAGGCCATTCTGAAACGATTGGCTATCGCGGAATTCGTCTTTCTCTGACCGTTCTCGAGTTGGTCAGCTCTGAATCGGTTTTCAAATGGTTTTTTTGGCGCCAAAAATATTTTCGATGAGTTTTCGACATTTTCGTTCAGAGATTCGGAATCAGCACGTCAAAATACGTACGAGAACAAAAATTTTAAATTCGAAAATTGAAAAATAAAAAATTCAAGAAAATCATCTATCACGATTTACTCGACTTTTTAGTCCGTCGATTTTTTTCGTTCAAATTCTCAGTATATACTAATTAGGCCATTCTGAAACGATTGGCGCTCGCAGAATTCGTCTATCTCTAACCGTTCTCGAGTTGGTCAGCTCTGAATCAGTTTTCAAATGGTTTTTTTGGCGCCAAAAATATTTCCGATGAGTTTTCGACATTTTCGTTCGAAGATTCGGAATCAGCACGTCAAAATACGTTCGAGGATGAAAATTTGAAATTCGATAAATGAAAAATAAAAAAAGTTTAAGAAAATCATCTATCACGATTTACTCGACTTTTCAGTCCGTCGATTTTTTCCGTTCAAATTCTCAGTATATACTAATTAGGCCATTCTGAAACGATTGGCGTTCGCAGAATTCGTCTATCTCTAACCGTTCTCGAGTTGGTCAGCTCTGAATCGGTTTTCAAATGGTTTTTTTGGCGCCAAAAATATTTTCGATGAGTTTTCGACATTATCGTTCGAAGATTCGGAATCAGCACGTCAAAATACGTACGAGGACAAAAATTTGAAATTCGAAAATTGAAAAATAAAAAAAGTTCAAGAAAACCATCTATCACGATTTACTCGACTTTTTAGTCCGTCGATTTTTTTCGTTCAATTTCTCAGTATATACTAATTAGGCCATTCTGAAACGATTGGCGTTCGCAGAATTCGTCTATCTCTAACCGTTCTCGGGTTGGTCAGCTCTGAATCGGTTTTCAAATGGTTTTTTTGGCGCCAAAAACATTTTCGATGAGTTTTCGACATTTTCGTTCAGAGATTCGGAATCAGCACGTCAAAATACGTACGAAGACAAAAATTTGAAATTCCAAAATTGAAAAATAAAAAAAGTTCAAGAAAATCATCAATCACGATTTACTCGACTTTTTAGTCCGTCGATTTTTTTCGTTCAAATTCTCAGTATATACTAATTAGGCCATTCTGAAACGATTGACGTTCGCAGAATTTATTTATCTCTAACCGTTCTCGAGTTGGTCAGCTCTGAATCGGTTTTCAAATGGTTTTTTTTGGCGCCAAAAATATTTTCGATGAGTTTTCGACATTTTCGTTCAGAGATTCGGAATCAGCACGTCAAAATACGTACGAGAACAAAAATTTTAAATTCGAATATTGAAAAATAAAAAAAGTTCAAGAAAATCATCAATCACGATATACTCGACTTTTTAGTCCGTCAATTTTTTTCGTTCAAATTCTCAGTATATACTAATTAGGCCATTCTGAAACGATTGGCGTTCGCAGAATTCATTTATCTCTAACCGTTCTCGAGTTGTTCAGCTCTGAATCGGTTTTCAAATGGTTTTTTTGGCGCCAAAAATATTTTCGATGAGTTTTCGACATTTTCGTTCGAAGATTCGGAATCAGCACGTCAAAATACGTTCGAGGACGAAAATTTGAAATTCGATAAATGAAAAATAAAAAAAGTTTAAGAAAATCATCTATCACGATTTACTCGACTTTTTAGTCCGTCGATTTTTTCCGTTCAAATTCTCAGTATATACTAATTAGGCCATTCTGAAACGATTGGCGTTCGCAGAATTCGTCTATCTCTAACCGTTCTCGGGTTGGTCAGCTCTGAATCGGTTTTCAAATGGTTTTTTTGGCGCCAAAAATATTTTCGATGAGTTTTCGACATTATCGTTCGAAGATTCGGAATCAGCACGTCAAAATACGTACGACTACAAAAATTTGAAATTCGATAAATGAAAAATAAAAAAAGTTTAAGAAAATCATCTATCACGATTTACTCGACTTTTTAGTCCGTCGATTTTTTTCGTTCAAATTCTCAGTATATACTAATTAGGCCATTCTGAAACGATTGGCGTTCGCAGAATTCGTCTATCTCTAACCGTTCTCGAGTTGGTCAGCTCTGAATCGGTTTTCAAATGGTTTTTTTGGCGCCAAAAATATTTCCGATGAGTTTTCGAAACTTTCGTTCGAAGATTCGGAATCAGCACGTCAAAATACGTACGAGGACAAAAATTTGAAATTCGAAAATTGAAAAACAAAAAAAGTTCAAGAAAATCATCTATCACGATTTACTCGACTTTTTAGTCCGTCGATTTTTTTCGTTCAAATTCTCAGTATATACTAATTAGGCCATTCTGAAACGATTGGCATTCGCAGAATTCGTCTATCTCTGACCGTTCTCGAGTTGGTCAGCTCTGAATCGGTTTTCAAATGGTTTTTTTGGCGCCAAAAATATTTTCGATGAGTTTTCGACATTTTTGTTCAGAGATTCGGAATCAGCACGTCAAAATACGTACGAAGACAAAAATTTGAAATTACAAAATTGAAAAATAAAAAAAGTTCAAGAAAATCATCAATCACGATTTACTCGACTTTTTAGTCCGTCAATTTTTTTCGTTCAAATTCTTAGTATATACTAATTAGGCCATTCTGAAACGATTGGCATTCGCAGAATTCATTTATCTCTAACCGTTCTCGAGTTGGTCAGCTCTGAATCGGTTTTCAAATGGTTTTTTTGGCGCCAAAAATATTTTCGATGAGTTTTCGACATTTTCGTTCAGAGATTCGGAATCAGCACGTCAAAATACGTACGAGGACAGAAATTTTAAATTCGAAAATTGAAAAATAATAAATTCAAGAAAATCATCTATCACGATTTACTCGACTTTTTAGTCCGTCGATTTTTTTCGTTCAAATTCTCAGTATATACTAATTAGGCCATTCTGAAACGATTGGCGTTCGCAGAATTCGTCTATCTCTAACCGTTCTCGAGTTGGTCAGCTCTGAATCAGTTTTCAAATGGTTTTTTTGGCGCCAAAAATATTTCCGATGAGTTTTCGACATTTTCGTTCGAAGATTCGGAATCAGCACGTCAAAATACGTACGAGGACGAAAATTTGAAATTCGATAAAACAAAAATAAAAAAAGTTTAAGAAAATCATCTATCACGATTTACTCGACTTTTTAGTCCGTCGATTTTTTTCGTTCAAATTCTCAGTATATACTAATTAGGCCATTCTGAAACGATTGGCGTTCGCCGAATTCGTCTATCTCTAACCGTTCTCGGGTTGCTCAGCTCTGAATCGGTTTTCAAATGGTTTTTTTGGCGCCAAAAATATTTTCGATGAGTTTTCGACATTATCGTTCGAAGATTCGGAATCAGCACGTCAGAATACGGACGAGGACAAAAATTTGAAATTCGAAAAATGAAAAATAAAAAAAGGTCAAGAAAATCATCAATCACGATTTACTCGACTTTTTAGTCCGTCGATTTTTTTCGTTCAAATTCTCAGTATATACTAATTAGGCCATTCGGAAACGATTGGCGTTCGCAGAATTCGTCTATCTCTAACCGTTCTCGAGTTGGTCAGCTCTGAATCGGTTTTCAAATGTTTTTTGTGGCGCCCAAAATATTGTCGATGAGTTTTCGACATTTTCGTTCGAAGATTCGGAATCAGCCCGTCAGAATACGTACGAGGACAAAAATTTGAAAATCGAAAAATGAAAAATAAAAAAAGTTCAAGAAAATCATCTATCACGATTTACTCGACTTTTTAGTCCGTCGATTTTTTCGTTCAAATTCTCAGTATATACTAATTAGGCCATTCGGAAACGATTGGCGTTCGCAGAATTCGTCTATCTCTAACCGTTCTCGAGTTGGTCAGCTCTGAATCAGTTTTCAAATTGTTTTTTTGGCGCCAAAAATATTTCCGATGAGTTTTCGACATTTTCGTTCGAAGATTCGGAATCAGCACGTCAAAATACGTACGAGGACAAAAATTTGAAATTCGATAAATGAAAAATAAAAAAAGTTTAAGAATATCATCTATCACGATTTACTCGACTTTTTAGTCCGTCGATTTTTTCGTTCAAATTCTCAGTATATACTAATTAGGCCATTCTGAAACGATTGGCGTTCGCAGAATTCGTTTATCTCTAACCGTTCTCGAGTTGGTCAGCTCTGAATCGGTTTTCAAATGGTTTTTTTGGCGCCAAAAATATTTTCGATGAGTTTTCGACATTTTCGTTCAGAGATTCGGAATCAGCACGTCAGAATACGTACGAGGACAAAAATTTGAAATTCGATAAATGAAAAATAAAAAAAGTTCAAGAAAATCATCTATCACGATTTACTCGACTTTTTAGTCAGTCGATTTTTTTCGTTCAAATTCTCAGTATATACTAATTAGGCCATTCTGAAACGATTGGCGTTCGCAGAATTCGTCTATCTCTAACCGTTCTCGAGTTGGTCAGCTCTGAATCGGTTTCCAAATGGTTTTTTTGGCGCCAAAAATATTTCCGATGAGTTTTCAAAATTTTCGTTCGAAGATTCGGAATCAGCACGTCAAAATACGTACGAGGACAATAATTTGAAATTCGAAAATTGAAAAATAAAAAAAGTTCAAGAAAATCATCTATCACGATTTACTCGACTTTTTAGTCCGTCGATTTTTTTCGTTCAAATTCTCAGTATATACTAATTAGGCCATTCTGAAACGATTGGCGTTCGCGGAATTCGTCTTTCTCTGACCGTTCTCGAGTTGGTCAGCTCTGAATCGGTTTTCAAATGGTTTTTTTGGCGCCAAAAATATTTTCGATGAGTTTTCGACATTTTCGTTCAGAGATTCGGAATCAGCACGTCAAAATACGTACGAGAACAAAAATTTTAAATTCGAAAATTGAAAAATAAAAAATTCAAGAAAATCATCTATCACGATTTACTCGACTTTTTAGTCCGTCGATTTTTTTCGTTCAAATTCTCAGTATATACTAATTAGGCCATTCTGAAACGATTGGCGCTCGCAGAATTCGTCTATCTCTAACCGTTCTCGAGTTGGTCAGCTCTGAATCAGTTTTCAAATGGTTTTTTTGGCGCCAAAAATATTTTCGATGAGTTTTCGACATTTTCGTTCAGAGATTCGGAATCAGCACGTCAAAATACGTACGAAGACAAAAATTTGAAATTCCAAAATTGAAAAATAAAAAAAGTTCAAGAAAATCATCAAACGATTGGCGTTCGCAGAATTCGTCTATCTCTAACCGTTCTCGGGTTGGTCAGCTCTGAATCGGTTTTCAAATGATTTTTTTGGCGCCAAAAATATTTTCGATGAGTTTTCGACATTTTCGTTCAGAGATTCGGAATCAGCACGTCAAAATACGTACGAAGACAAAAATTTGAAATTCCAAAATTGAAAAATAAAAAAAGTTCAAGAAAATCATCAATCACGATTTACTCGACTTTTTAGTCCGTCGATTTTTTTCGTTCAAATTCTCAGTATATACTAATTAGGCCATTCTGAAACGATTGGCGTTCGCAGAATTTATTTATCTCTAACCATTCTCGAGTTGGCTCAGCTCTGAATCAGTTTTCAAATGGTTTTTTTGGCGCCAAAAATATTTTCGATGAGTTTTCGACATTTTCGTTCAGAGATTCGGAATCAGCACGTCAAAATACGTACGAGGACAAAAATTTTAAATTCGAAAATTGAAAAATAAAAAATTCAAGAAAATCATCTATCACGATTTACTCGACTTTTTAGTCCGTCGATTTTTTTCGTTCAAATTCTCAGTATATACTAATTAGGCCATTCTGAAACGATTGACGTTCGCAGAATTCGTCTATCTCTAACCGTTCTCGAGTTGGTCAGCTCTGAATCAGTTTTCAAATGGTTTTTTTGGAGCCAAAAATATTTCCGATGAGTTTTCGACATTTTCGTTCGAAGATTCGGAATCAGCACGTCAAAATACGTACGAGGACGAAAATTTGAAATTCGATAAATGAAAAATAAAAAAAGTTTAAGAAAATCATCTATCACGATTTACTCGACTATTTAGTCCGTCGAATTTTTTCGTTCAAATTCTCAGTATATACTGATTAGGCCATTCTGAAACGATTGGCGTTCGCAGAATTCGTCTATCTCTAACCGTTCTCGAGTTGGTCAGCTCTGAATCGGTTTTCAAATGTTATTTTTGGCGCCAAAAATATTTCCGATGAGTTTTCGACATTTTCGTTCAGAGATTCGGAATCAGCACGTCAGAATACGTACGAGGACAAAAGTTTAAAATTCGATATTTGAAAAATAAAAAAAGTTCAAGAAAATCATCCATCACGATTTACTCGACTTTTCAGTCCGTCGATTTTTTTCGTTCATAATCTCAGTATATACTAATTAGGCCATTCTGAAACGATTGGCGTTCGCAGAATTCGTCTATCTCTAACCGTTCTCGAGTTGGTCAGCTCTGAATCGGTTTTCAAATGTTTTTTATGGCGCCAAAAATATTTCAGATGAGTTTTCGACATTTTCGTTCGAAGATTCGGAATCAGCACGTCAGAATACGTACGTGGACAAAAATTTGAAATTCGATATTTGAAAAATAAAAAAAGTTCAAGAAAATCATCTATCACGATTTACTCGACTTTTCAGTCCGTCGATTTTATTCGTTCGTAATCTCAGTATATACTAATTAGGCCATTCTGAAACGATTGGCGTTCGCAGAATTCGTCTATCTCTAACCGTTCTCGAGTTGGTCAGCTCTGAATCAATTTTCAAATGTTTTTTATGGCGCCAAAAATATTTCAGATGAGTTTTCGACATTTTCGTTCGAAGATTCGGAATCAGCACGTCAAAATACGTACGAGGACGAAAATTTGAAATTCGATAAATGAAAAATAAAAAAAGTTTAAGAAAATCATCTATCACGATTTACTCGACTTTTTAGTCCGTCTATTTTTTTCGTTCAAATTCTCAGTATATACTAATTAGGCCATTCTGAAACGATTGGCGTTCGCAGAATTCGTCTATCTCTAACCGTTCTCGGGTTGGTCAGCTCTGAATCGGTTTTCAAATGGTTTTTTTGGCGCCAAAAATATTTTCGATGAGTTTTCGACATTTTCGTTCAGAGATTCGGAATCAGCACGTCAAAATACGTACGAAGACAAAAATTTGAAATTCCAAAATTGAAAAATAAAAAAAGTTCAAGAAAATCATCAAACGATTGGCGTTCGCAGAATTCGTCTATCTCTAACCGTTCTCGGGTTGGTCAGCTCTGAATCGGTTTTCAAATGGTTTTTTTGGCGCCAAAAATATTTTCGATGAGTTTTCGACATTTTCGTTCAGAGATTCGGAATCAGCACGTCAAAATACGTACGAAGACAAAAATTTGAAATTCCAAAATTGAAAAATAAAAAAAGTTCAAGAAAATCATCAATCACGATTTACTCGACTTTTTAGTCCGTCGATTTTTTCCGTTCAAATTCTCAGTATATACTAATTAGGCCATTCTGAAACGATTGGCGTTCGCAGAATTTATTTATCTCTAACCATTCTCGAGTTGGCTCAGCTCTGAATCAGTTTTCAAATGGTTTTTTTGGCGCCAAAAATATTTTCGATGAGTTTTCGACATTTTCGTTCAGAGATTCGGAATCAGCACGTCAAAATACGTACGAGGACAAAAATTTTAAATTCGAAAATTGAAAAATAAAAAATTCAAGAAAATCATCTATCACGATTTACTCGACTTTTTAGTCCGTCGATTTTTTTCGTTCAAATTCTCAGTATATACTAATTAGGCCATTCTGAAACGATTGACGTTCGCAGAATTCGTCTATCTCTAACCGTTCTCGAGTTGGTCAGCTCTGAATCAGTTTTCAAATGGTTTTTTTGGAGCCAAAAATATTTCCGATGAGTTTTCGACATTTTCGTTCGAAGATTCGGAATCAGCACGTCAAAATACGTACGAGGACGAAAATTTGAAATTCGATAAATGAAAAATAAAAAAAGTTTAAGAAAATCATCTATCACGATTTACTCGACTATTTAGTCCGTCGATTTTTTTCGTTCAAATTCTCAGTATATACTGATTAGGCCATTCTGAAACGATTGGCGTTCGCAGAATTCGTCTATCTCTAACCGTTCTCGAGTTGGTCAGCTCTGAATCGGTTTTCAAATGTTATTTTTGGCGCCAAAAATATTTCCGATGAGTTTTCGACATTTTCGTTCAGAGATTCGGAATCAGCACGTCAAAATACGTACGAGGACAAAAATATGAAATACGAAAATTGAAAAATAAAAAATTCAAGAAAATCATCTATCACGATTTACTCGACTTTTTAGTCCGTCGATTTTTTTCGTTCAAATTCTCAGTATTAGGCCATTCTGAAACGATTGGCGTTCGCAGAATTCGTCTATCTCTAACCGTTCTCGAGTTGGTCAGCTCTGAATCGGTTTTCAATTGTTTTTTATGGCGCCAAAAATATTTCAGATGAGTTTTCGACATTTTCGTTCGAAGATTCGGAATCAGCACGTCAGAATACGTACGAGGACAAAAGTTTAAAATTCGATATTTGAAAAATAAAAAAAGTTCAAGAAAATCATCCATCACGATTTACTCGACTTTTCAGTCCGTCGATTTTTTTCGTTCATAATCTCAGTATATACTAATTAGGCCATTCTGAAACGATTGGCGTTCGCAGAATTCGTCTATCTCTAACCGTTCTCGAGTTGGTCAGCTCTGAATCGGTTTTCAAATGTTTTTTATGGCGCCAAAAATATTTCAGATGAGTTTTCGACATTTTCGTTCGAAGATTCGGAATCAGCACGTCAGAATACGTACGTGGACAAAAATTTGAAATTCGATATTTGAAAAATAAAAAAAGTTCAAGAAAATCATCTATCACGATTTACTCGACTTTTCAGTCCGTCGATTTTATTCGTTCGTAATCTCAGTATATACTAATTAGGCCATTCTGAAACGATTGGCGTTCGCAGAATTCGTCTATCTCTAACCGTTCTCGAGTTGGTCAGCTCTGAATCAATTTTCAAATGTTTTTTATGGCGCCAAAAATATTTCAGATGAGTTTTCGACATTTTCGTTCGAAGATTCGGAATCAGCACGTCAGAATACGTACGAGGACAAAAATTTGAAATTCGAAAAATGAAAAATAAAAAAAGTTCATGAAAATCATCAATCACGATTTACTCGACTTTTTAGTCCGTCGATTTTTTTCGTTCAAATTTTCAGTATATACTAATTAGGCCATTCTGAAACGATTGGCATTCGCAGAATTCGTCTATCTCTAACCGTTCTCGAGTTGGTCAGCTCTGAATCGGTTTTCAAATGTTTTTTTTGGCGCCAAAAATATTGTCGATGAGTTTTCGACGTTTTCGTTCGAAGATTCGGAATCAGCCCGTCAGAATACGTACGAGGACAAAAATTTGAAATTCGAAAAATGAAAAATAAAAAAAGTTCAAGAAAATCATCAATCACGATTTACTCGACTTTTTAGTCCGTCGATTTTTTTCGTTCAAATTCTCAGTATATACTAATTAGGCCATTCTGAAACGATTGGCGTTCGCAGAATTCGTCTATCTCTAACCGTTCTCGAGTTGGTCATCTCTGAATCGGTTTTCAAATGGTTTGTTTGGCGCCAAAAATATTTTCGATGAGTTTTCGACATTTTCGTTCAGAGATTCGGAATCAACACGTCAAAATACGTACGAGGACAAAAATTTGAAATTCGAAAATTGAAAAATAAAAAAAGTTCAAGAAAATCATCTATCACGATTTACTCGACTTTTCAGTCCGTCGATTTTTTTCGTTCATAATCTCAGTATATACTAATTAGGCCATTCTGAAACGATTGTCGTTCGCAGAATTCGTCTATCTCTAACCGTTCTCGAGTTGGTCAGCTCTGAATCGGTTTTCAAATGTTATTTTTGGCGCCAAAAATATTTCCGATGAGTTTTCGACATTTTTGTTCGAAGATTCGGAATCAGCACGTCAGAATACGTACGAGGACAAAAATTTGAAATTCGAAAAATGAAAAATAAAAAGAGTTCAAGAAAATCATCTATCACGATTTACTCGACTTTTTAGTCCGTCGATTTTTTTCGTTGAAATTCTCAGTATATACTAATTAGGCCATTCTAAAACGATTGGCGTTCGCAGAATTCGTCTATCTCTAACCGTTCTCGAGTTGGTCAGCTCTGAATCGGTTTTCAAATTTTTTTATGGCGCCAAAAATATTTCCGATGAGTTTTCGACATTTTCGTTCGAAGATTCGGAATCAGCACGTCAAAATACGTACGAGGACAAAAATTTGAAATTCGATATTTGAAAAATAAAAAAAGTTCAAGAAAATCATCTATCACGATTTACTCGACTTTTCAGTCCGTCGATTTTTTTCGTTCATGATCTCAGTATATACTAATTAGGCCATTCTGAAACGATTGGCGTTCGCAGAATTCGTCTATCTCTAACCGTTCTCGAGTTGGTCAGCTCTGAATCGGTTTTCAAATTTTTTTATGGCGCCAAAAATATTTCCGATGAGTTTTCGACATTTTCGTTCGAAGATTCGGAATCAGCACGTCAAAATACGTACGAGGACAAAAATTTGAAATTCGAAAATTGAAAAATAAAAAATTCAAGAAAATCATCAATCACGATTTACTCGACTTTTTAGTCCGTCGATTTTTTCCGTTCAAATTCTCAGTATATACTAATTAGGCCATTCTGAAACGATTGGCGTTCGCAGAATTCGTCTATCTCTAACCGTTCTCGAGTTGGTCAGCTCTGAATCGGTTTTCAAATGGTTTTTTTGGCGCCAAAAATATTTTCGATGAGTTTTCGACATTATCGTTCGAAGATTCGGAATCAGCACGTCAAAATACGTACGAGGACAAAAATTTGAAATTCGATAAATGAAAAATAAAAAAAGTTTAAGAAAATCATCTATCACGATTTACTCGACTTTTTAGTCCGTCGATTTTTTTCGTTCAAATTCTCAGTATATACTAATTAGGCCATTCTGAAACGATTGGCGTTCGCAGAATTCGTCTATCTCTAACCGTTCTCGAGTTGGTCAGCTCTGAATCGGTTTTCAAATGGTTTTTTTGGCGCCAAAAATATTTCCGATGAGTTTTCGAAACTTTCGTTCGAAGATTCGGAATCAGCACGTCAAAATACGTACGAGGACAAAAATTTGAAATTCGAAAATTGAAAAATAAAAAAAGTTCAAGAAAACCATCTATCACGATTTACTCGACTTTTTAGTCCGTCGATTTTTTTCGTTCAATTTCTCAGTATATACTAATTAGGCCATTCTGAAACGATTGGCGTTCGCAGAATTCGTCTATCTCTAACCGTTCTCGGGTTGGTCAGCTCTGAATCGGTTTTCAAATGGTTTTTTTGGCGCCAAAAACATTTTCGATGAGTTTTCGACATTTTCGTTCAGAGATTCGGAATCAGCACGTCAAAATACGTACGAAGACAAAAATTTGAAATTCCAAAATTGAAAAATAAAAAAAGTTCAAGAAAATCATCAATCACGATTTACTCGACTTTTTAGTCCGTCGATTTTTTTCGTTCAAATTCTCAGTATATACTAATTAGGCCATTCAGAAACGATTGGCGTTCGCAGAATTTATTTATCTCTAACCGTTCTCGAGTTGGTCAGCTCTGAATCGGTTTTCAAATGGTTTTTTTGGCGCCAAAAATATTTTCGATGAGTTTTCGACATTTTCGTTCAGAGATTCGGAATCAGCACGTCAAAATACGTACGAGAACAAAAATTTTAAATTCGAATATTGAAAAATAAAAAAAGTTCAAGAAAATCATCAATCACGATATACTCGACTTTTTAGTCCGTCAATTTTTTTCGTTCAAATTCTCAGTATATACTAATTAGGCCATTCTGAAACGATTGGCGTTCGCAGAATTCATTTATCTCTAACCGTTCTCGAGTTGTTCAGCTCTGAATCGGTTTTCAAATGGTTTTTTTGGCGCCAAAAATATTTTCGATGAGTTTTCGACATTTTCGTTCGAAGATTCGGAATCAGCACGTCAAAATACGTTCGAGGACAAAAATTTGAAATTCGATAAATGAAAAATAAAAAAAGTTTAAGAAAATCATCTATCACGATTTACTCGACTTTTTAGTCCGTCGATTTTTTCCGTTCAAATTCTCAGTATATACTAATTAGGCCATTCTGAAACGATTGGCGTTCGCAGAATTCGTCTATCTCTAACCGTTCTCGGGTTGGTCAGCTCTGAATCGGTTTTCAAATGGTTTTTTTGGCGCCAAAAATATTTTCGATGAGTTTTCGACATTATCGTTCGAAGATTCGGAATCAGCACGTCAAAATACGTACGACTACAAAAATTTGAAATTCGATAAATGAAAAATAAAAAAAGTTTAAGAAAATCATCTATCACGATTTACTCGACTTTTTAGTCCGTCGATTTTTTTCGTTCAAATTCTCAGTATATACTAATTAGGCCATTCTGAAACGATTGGCGTTCGCAGAATTCGTCTATCTCTAACCGTTCTCGAGTTGGTCAGCTCTGAATCGGTTTTCAAATGGTTTTTTTGGCGCCAAAAATATTTCCGATGAGTTTTCGAAACTTTCGTTCGAAGATTCGGAATCAGCACGTCAAAATACGTACGAGGACAAAAATTTGAAATTCGAAAATTGAAAAATAAAAAAAGTTCAAGAAAATCATCTATCACGATTTACTCGACTTTTTAGTCCGTCGATTTTTTTCGTTCAAATTCTCAGTATATACTAATTAGGCCATTCTGAAACGATTGGCATTCGCAGAATTCGTCTATCTCTGACCGTTCTCGAGTTGGTCAGCTCTGAATCGGTTTTCAAATGGTTTTTTTGGCGCCAAAAATATTTTCGATGAGTTTTCGACATTTTTGTTCAGAGATTCGGAATCAGCACGTCAAAATACGTACGAAGACAAAAATTTGAAATTACAAAATTGAAAAATAAAAAAAGTTCAAGAAAATCATCAATCACGATTTACTCGACTTTTTAGTCCGTCAATTTTTTTCGTTCAAATTCTTAGTATATACTAATTAGGCCATTCTGAAACGATTGGCATTCGCAGAATTCATTTATCTCTAACCGTTCTCGAGTTGGTCAGCTCTGAATCGGTTTTCAAATGGTTTTTTTGGCGCCAAAAATATTTTCGATGAGTTTTCGACATTTTCGTTCAGAGATTCGGAATCAGCACGTCAAAATACGTACGAGGACAGAAATTTTAAATTCGAAAATTGAAAAATAATAAATTCAAGAAAATCATCTATCACGATTTACTCGACTTTTTAGTCCGTCGATTTTTTTCGTTCAAATTCTCAGTATATACTAATTAGGCCATTCTGAAACGATTGGCGTTCGCAGAATTCGTCTATCTCTAACCGTTCTCGAGTTGGTCAGCTCTGAATCAGTTTTCAAATGGTTTTTTTGGCGCCAAAAATATTTCCGATGAGTTTTCGACATTTTCGTTCGAAGATTCGGAATCAGCACGTCAAAATACGTACGATGACGAAAATTTGAAATTCGATAAAACAAAAATAAAAAAAGTTTAAGAAAATCATCTATCACGATTTACTCGACTTTTTAGTCCGTCGATTTTTTTCGTTCAAATTCTCAGTATATACTAATTAGGCCATTCTGAAACGATTGGCGTTCGCAGAATTCGTCTATCTCTAACCGTTCTCGAGTTGGTCAGCTCTGAATCGGTTTTCAAATGGTTTTTTTGGCGCCAAAAACATTTTCGATGAGTTTTCGACATTTTCGTTCAGAGATTCGGAATCAGCACGTCAAAATACGTACGAAGACAAAAATTTGAAATTCCAAAATTGAAAAATAAAAAAAGTTCAAGAAAATCATCAATCACGATTTACTCGACTTTTTAGTCCGTCGATTTTTTTCGTTCAAATTCTCAGTATATACTAATTAGGCCATTCTGAAACGATTGGCGTTCGCAGAATTTATTTATCTCTAACCGTTCTCGAGTTGGTCAGCTCTGAATCGGTTTTCAAATGGTTTTTTTGGCGCCAAAAATATTTTCGATGAGTTTTCGACATTTTCGTTCAGAGATTCGGAATCAGCACGTCAAAATACGTACGAGAACAAAAATTTTAAATTCGAATATTGAAAAATAAAAAAAGTTCAAGAAAATCATCAATCACGATATACTCGACTTTTTAGTCCGTCAATTTTTTTCGTTCAAATTCTCAGTATATACTAATTAGGCCATTCTGAAACGATTGGCGTTCGCAGAATTCATTTATCTCTAACCGTTCTCGAGTTGTTCAGCTCTGAATCGGTTTTCAAATGGTTTTTTTGGCGCCAAAAATATTTTCGATGAGTTTTCGACATTTTCGTTCGAAGATTCGGAATCAGCACGTCAAAATACGTTCGAGGACAAAAATTTGAAATTCGATAAAACAAAAATAAAAAAAGTTTAAGAAAATCATCTATCACGATTTACTCGACTTTTTAGTCCGTCGATTTTTTTCGTTCAAATTCTCAGTATATACTAATTAGGCCATTCTGAAACGATTGGCGTTCGCAGAATTCGTCTATCTCTAACCGTTCTCGGGTTGCTCAGCTCTGAATCGGTTTTCAAATGGTTTTTTTGGCGCCAAAAATATTTTCGATGAGTTTTCGACATTATCGTTCGAAGATTCGGAATCAGCACGTCAGAATACGGACGAGGACAAAAATTTGAAATTCGAAAAATGAAAAATAAAAAAAGGTCAAGAAAATCATCAATCACGATTTACTCGACTTTTTAGTCCGTCGATTTTTTTCGTTCAAATTCTCAGTATATACTAATTAGGCCATTCGGAAACGATTGGCGTTCGCAGAATTCGTCTATCTCTAACCGTTCTCGAGTTGGTCAGCTCTGAATCGGTTTTCAAATGTTTTTTGTGGCGCCCAAAATATTGTCGATGAGTTTTCGACATTTTCGTTCGAAGATTCGGAATCAGCCCGTCAGAATACGTACGAGGACAAAAAGTTGAAATTCGAAAAATGAAAAATAAAAAAAGTTCAAGAAAATCATCTATCACGATTTACTCGACTTTTTAGTCCGTCGATTTTTTCGTTCAAATTCTCAGTATATACTAATTAGGCCATTCGGAAACGATTGGCGTTCGCAGAATTCGTCTATCTCTAACCGTTCTCGAGTTGGTCAGCTCTGAATCAGTTTTCAAATTGTTTTTTTGGCGCCAAAAATATTTCCGATGAGTTTTCGACATTTTCGTTCGAAGATTCGGAATCAGCACGTCAAAATACGTACGAGGACAAAAATTTGAAATTCGATAAATGAAAAATAAAAAAAGTTTAAGAATATCATCTATCACGATTTACTCGACTTTTTAGTCCGTCGATTTTTTCGTTCAAATTCTCAGTATATACTAATTAGGCCATTCTGAAACGATTGGCGTTCGCAGAATTCGTTTATCTCTAACCGTTCTCGAGTTGGTCAGCTCTGAATCGGTTTTCAAATGGTTTTTTTGGCGCCAAAAATATTTTCGATGAGTTTTCGACATTTTCGTTCAGAGATTCGGAATCAGCACGTCAGAATACGTACGAGGACAAAAATTTGAAATTCGATAAATGAAAAATAAAAAAAGTTCAAGAAAATCATCTATCACGATTTACTCGACTTTTTAGTCAGTCGATTTTTTTCGTTCAAATTCTCAGTATATACTAATTAGGCCATTCTGAAACGATTGGCGTTCGCAGAATTCGTCTATCTCTAACCGTTCTCGAGTTGGTCAGCTCTGAATCGGTTTCCAAATGGTTTTTTTGGCGCCAAAAATATTTCCGATGAGTTTTCAAAATTTTCGTTCGAAGATTCGGAATCAGCACGTCAAAATACGTACGAGGACAATAGTTTGAAATTCGAAAATTGAAAAATAAAAAAAGTTCAAGAAAATCATCTATCACGATTTACTCGACTTTTTAGTCCGTCGATTTTTTTCGTTCAAATTCTCAGTATATACTAATTAGGCCATTCTGAAACGATTGGCGTTCGCGGAATTCGTCTTTCTCTGACCGTTCTCGAGTTGGTCAGCTCTGAATCGGTTTTCAAATGGTTTTTTTGGCGCCAAAAATATTTTCGATGAGTTTTCGACATTTTCGTTCAGAGATTCGGAATCAGCACGTCAAAATACGTACGAGAACAAAAATTTTAAATTCGAAAATTGAAAAATAAAAAATTCAAGAAAATCATCTATCACGATTTACTCGACTTTTTAGTCCGTCGATTTTTTTCGTTCAAATTCTCAGTATATACTAATTAGGCCATTCTGAAACGATTGGCGCTCGCAGAATTCGTCTATCTCTAACCGTTCTCGAGTTGGTCAGCTCTGAATCAGTTTTCAAATGGTTTTTTTGGCGCCAAAAATATTTTCGATGAGTTTTCGACATTTTCGTTCATAGATTCGGAATCAGCACGTCAAAATACGTACGAGGAAAAAAATTTTAAATTCGAAAATTGAAAAATAAAAAATTCAAGAAAATCATCTATCACGATTTACTCGACTTTTTAGTCCGTCGATTTTTTTCGTTCAAATTCTCAGTATATACTAATTAGGCCATTCTGAAACGATTGACGTTCGCAGAATTCGTCTATCTCTAACCGTTCTCGAGTTGGTCAGCTCTGAATCAGTTTTCAAATGGTTTTTTTGGAGCCAAAAATATTTCCGATGAGTTTTCGACATTTTCGTTCGAAGATTCGGAATCAGCACGTCAAAATACGTACGAGGACGAAAATTTGAAATTCGATAAATGAAAAATAAAAAAAGTTTAAGAAAATCATCTATCACGATTTACTCGACTTTTTAGTCCGTCTATTTTTTTCGTTCAAATTCTCAGTATATACTAATTAGGCCATTCTGAAACGATTGGCGTTCGCAGAATTCGTCTATCTCTAACCGTTCTCGGGTTGGTCAGCTCTGAATCGGTTTTCAAATGGTTTTTTTGGCGCCAAAAATATTTTCGATGAGTTTTCGACATTTTCGTTCAGAGATTCGGAATCAGCACGTCAAAATACGTACGAAGACAAAAATTTGAAATTCCAAAATTGAAAAATAAAAAAAGTTCAAGAAAATCATCAAACGATTGGCGTTCGCAGAATTCGTCTATCTCTAACCGTTCTCGGGTTGGTCAGCTCTGAATCGGTTTTCAAATGGTTTTTTTGGCGCCAAAAATATTTTCGATGAGTTTTCGACATTTTCGTTCAGAGATTCGGAATCAGCACGTCAAAATACGTACGAAGACAAAAATTTGAAATTCCAAAATTGAAAAATAAAAAAAGTTCAAGAAAATCATCAATCACGATTTACTCGACTTTTTAGTCCGTCGATTTTTTCCGTTCAAATTCTCAGTATATACTAATTAGGCCATTCTGAAACGATTGGCGTTCGCAGAATTTATTTATCTCTAACCATTCTCGAGTTGGCTCAGCTCTGAATCAGTTTTCAAATGGTTTTTTTGGCGCCAAAAATATTTTCGATGAGTTTTCGACATTTTCGTTCAGAGATTCGGAATCAGCACGTCAAAATACGTACGAGGACAAAAATTTTAAATTCGAAAATTGAAAAATAAAAAATTCAAGAAAATCATCTATCACGATTTACTCGACTTTTTAGTCCGTCGATTTTTTTCGTTCAAATTCTCAGTATATACTAATTAGGCCATTCTGAAACGATTGACGTTCGCAGAATTCGTCTATCTCTAACCGTTCTCGAGTTGGTCAGCTCTGAATCAGTTTTCAAATGGTTTTTTTGGAGCCAAAAATATTTCCGATGAGTTTTCGACATTTTCGTTCGAAGATTCGGAATCAGCACGTCAAAATACGTACGAGGACAAAAATTTGAAATTCGAAAATTGAAAAACAAAAAAAGTTCAAGAAAATCATCTATCACGATTTACTCGACTTTTTAGTCCGTCGATTTTTTTCGTTCAAATTCTCAGTATATACTAATTAGGCCATTCTGAAACGATTGGCATTCGCAGAATTCGTCTATCTCTGACCGTTCTCGAGTTGGTCAGCTCTGAATCGGTTTTCAAATGGTTTTTTTGGCGCCAAAAATATTTTCGATGAGTTTTCGACATTATCGTTCGAAGATTCGGAATCAGCACGTCAAAATACGTACGACTACAAAAATTTGAAATTCGATAAATGAAAAATAAAAAAAGTTTAAGAAAATCATCTATCACGATTTACTCGACTTTTTAGTCCGTCGATTTTTTTCGTTCAAATTCTCAGTATATACTAATTAGGCCATTCTGAAACGATTGGCGTTCGCAGAATTCGTCTATCTCTAACCGTTCTCGAGTTGGTCAGCTCTGAATCGGTTTTCAAATGGTTTTTTTGGCGCCAAAAATATTTCCGATGAGTTTTCGAAACTTTCGTTCGAAGATTCGGAATCAGCACGTCAAAATACGTACGAGGACAAAAATTTGAAATTCGAAAATTGAAAAACAAAAAAAGTTCAAGAAAATCATCTATCACGATTTACTCGACTTTTTAGTCCGTCGATTTTTTTCGTTCAAATTCTCAGTATATACTAATTAGGCCATTCTGAAACGATTGGCATTCGCAGAATTCGTCTATCTCTGACCGTTCTCGAGTTGGTCAGCTCTGAATCGGTTTTCAAATGGTTTTTTTGGCGCCAAAAATATTTTCGATGAGTTTTCGACATTTTTGTTCAGAGATTCGGAATCAGCACGTCAAAATACGTACGAAGACAAAAATTTGAAATTACAAAATTGAAAAATAAAAAAAGTTCAAGAAAATCATCAATCACGATTTACTCGACTTTTTAGTCCGTCAATTTTTTTCGTTCAAATTCTTAGTATATACTAATTAGGCCATTCTGAAACGATTGGCATTCGCAGAATTCATTTATCTCTAACCGTTCTCGAGTTGGTCAGCTCTGAATCGGTTTTCAAATGGTTTTTTTGGCGCCAAAAATATTTTCGATGAGTTTTCGACATTTTCGTTCAGAGATTCGGAATCAGCACGTCAAAATACGTACGAGGACAGAAATTTTAAATTCGAAAATTGAAAAATAATAAATTCAAGAAAATCATCTATCACGATTTACTCGACTTTTTAGTCCGTCGATTTTTTTCGTTCAAATTCTCAGTATATACTAATTAGGCCATTCTGAAACGATTGGCGTTCGCAGAATTCGTCTATCTCTAACCGTTCTCGAGTTGGTCAGCTCTGAATCAGTTTTCAAATGGTTTTTTTGGCGCCAAAAATATTTCCGATGAGTTTTCGACATTTTCGTTCGAAGATTCGGAATCAGCACGTCAAAATACGTACGAGGACGAAAATTTGAAATTCGATAAAACAAAAATAAAAAAAGTTTAAGAAAATCATCTATCACGATTTACTCGACTTTTTAGTCCGTCGATTTTTTTCGTTCAAATTCTCAGTATATACTAATTAGGCCATTCTGAAACGATTGGCGTTCGCCGAATTCGTCTATCTCTAACCGTTCTCGGGTTGCTCAGCTCTGAATCGGTTTTCAAATGGTTTTTTTGGCGCCAAAAATATTTTCGATGAGTTTTCGACATTATCGTTCGAAGATTCGGAATCAGCACGTCAGAATACGGACGAGGACAAAAATTTGAAATTCGAAAAATGAAAAATAAAAAAAGGTCAAGAAAATCATCAATCACGATTTACTCGACTTTTTAGTCCGTCGATTTTTTTCGTTCAAATTCTCAGTATATACTAATTAGGCCATTCGGAAACGATTGGCGTTCGCAGAATTCGTCTATCTCTAACCGTTCTCGAGTTGGTCAGCTCTGAATCGGTTTTCAAATGTTTTTTGTGGCGCCCAAAATATTGTCGATGAGTTTTCGACATTTTCGTTCGAAGATTCGGAATCAGCCCGTCAGAATACGTACGAGGACAAAAATTTGAAAATCGAAAAATGAAAAATAAAAAAAGTTCAAGAAAATCATCTATCACGATTTACTCGACTTTTTAGTCCGTCGATTTTTTCGTTCAAATTCTCAGTATATACTAATTAGGCCATTCGGAAACGATTGGCGTTCGCAGAATTCGTCTATCTCTAACCGTTCTCGAGTTGGTCAGCTCTGAATCAGTTTTCAAATTGTTTTTTTGGCGCCAAAAATATTTCCGATGAGTTTTCGACATTTTCGTTCGAAGATTCGGAATCAGCACGTCAAAATACGTACGAGGACAAAAATTTGAAATTCGATAAATGAAAAATAAAAAAAGTTTAAGAATATCATCTATCACGATTTACTCGACTTTTTAGTCCGTCGATTTTTTCGTTCAAATTCTCAGTATATACTAATTAGGCCATTCTGAAACGATTGGCGTTCGCAGAATTCGTTTATCTCTAACCGTTCTCGAGTTGGTCAGCTCTGAATCGGTTTTCAAATGGTTTTTTTGGCGCCAAAAATATTTTCGATGAGTTTTCGACATTTTCGTTCAGAGATTCGGAATCAGCACGTCAGAATACGTACGAGGACAAAAATTTGAAATTCGATAAATGAAAAATAAAAAAAGTTCAAGAAAATCATCTATCACGATTTACTCGACTTTTTAGTCAGTCGATTTTTTTCGTTCAAATTCTCAGTATATACTAATTAGGCCATTCTGAAACGATTGGCGTTCGCAGAATTCGTCTATCTCTAACCGTTCTCGAGTTGGTCAGCTCTGAATCGGTTTCCAAATGGTTTTTTTGGCGCCAAAAATATTTCCGATGAGTTTTCAAAATTTTCGTTCGAAGATTCGGAATCAGCACGTCAAAATACGTACGAGGACAATAATTTGAAATTCGAAAATTGAAAAATAAAAAAAGTTCAAGAAAATCATCTATCACGATTTACTCGACTTTTTAGTCCGTCGATTTTTTTCGTTCAAATTCTCAGTATATACTAATTAGGCCATTCTGAAACGATTGGCGTTCGCGGAATTC
Source organism: Chrysolina haemoptera (assembly GCA_958298965.1). Taxonomy (NCBI): domain Eukaryota; kingdom Metazoa; phylum Arthropoda; class Insecta; order Coleoptera; family Chrysomelidae; genus Chrysolina; species Chrysolina haemoptera. The sequence goes on from OY282593.1 coordinate 26,285,410, forward strand.
GTCTTTCTCTGACCGTTCTCGAGTTGGTCAGCTCTGAATCGGTTTTCAAATGGTTTTTTTGGCGCCAAAAATATTTTCGATGAGTTTTCGACATTTTCGTTCAGAGATTCGGAATCAGCACGTCAAAATACGTACGAGAACAAAAATTTTAAATTCGAAAATTGAAAAATAAAAAATTCAAGAAAATCATCTATCACGATTTACTCGACTTTTTAGTCCGTCGATTTTTTTCGTTCAAATTCTCAGTATATACTAATTAGGCCATTCTGAAACGATTGGCGCTCGCAGAATTCGTCTATCTCTAACCGTTCTCGAGTTGGTCAGCTCTGAATCAGTTTTCAAATGGTTTTTTTGGCGCCAAAAATATTTTCGATGAGTTTTCGACATTTTCGTTCAGAGATTCGGAATCAGCACGTCAAAATACGTACGAAGACAAAAATTTGAAATTCCAAAATTGAAAAATAAAAAAAGTTCAAGAAAATCATCAAACGATTGGCGTTCGCAGAATTCGTCTATCTCTAACCGTTCTCGGGTTGGTCAGCTCTGAATCGGTTTTCAAATGATTTTTTTGGCGCCAAAAATATTTTCGATGAGTTTTCGACATTTTCGTTCAGAGATTCGGAATCAGCACGTCAAAATACGTACGAAGACAAAAATTTGAAATTCCAAAATTGAAAAATAAAAAAAGTTCAAGAAAATCATCAATCACGATTTACTCGACTTTTTAGTCCGTCGATTTTTTTCGTTCAAATTCTCAGTATATACTAATTAGGCCATTCTGAAACGATTGGCGTTCGCAGAATTTATTTATCTCTAACCATTCTCGAGTTGGCTCAGCTCTGAATCAGTTTTCAAATGGTTTTTTTGGCGCCAAAAATATTTTCGATGAGTTTTCGACATTTTCGTTCAGAGATTCGGAATCAGCACGTCAAAATACGTACGAGGACAAAAATTTTAAATTCGAAAATTGAAAAATAAAAAATTCAAGAAAATCATCTATCACGATTTACTCGACTTTTTAGTCCGTCGATTTTTTTCGTTCAAATTCTCAGTATATACTAATTAGGCCATTCTGAAACGATTGACGTTCGCAGAATTCGTCTATCTCTAACCGTTCTCGAGTTGGTCAGCTCTGAATCAGTTTTCAAATGGTTTTTTTGGAGCCAAAAATATTTCCGATGAGTTTTCGACATTTTCGTTCGAAGATTCGGAATCAGCACGTCAAAATACGTACGAGGACGAAAATTTGAAATTCGATAAATGAAAAATAAAAAAAGTTTAAGAAAATCATCTATCACGATTTACTCGACTATTTAGTCCGTCGAATTTTTTCGTTCAAATTCTCAGTATATACTGATTAGGCCATTCTGAAACGATTGGCGTTCGCAGAATTCGTCTATCTCTAACCGTTCTCGAGTTGGTCAGCTCTGAATCGGTTTTCAAATGTTATTTTTGGCGCCAAAAATATTTCCGATGAGTTTTCGACATTTTCGTTCAGAGATTCGGAATCAGCACGTCAGAATACGTACGAGGACAAAAGTTTAAAATTCGATATTTGAAAAATAAAAAAAGTTCAAGAAAATCATCCATCACGATTTACTCGACTTTTCAGTCCGTCGATTTTTTTCGTTCATAATCTCAGTATATACTAATTAGGCCATTCTGAAACGATTGGCGTTCGCAGAATTCGTCTATCTCTAACCGTTCTCGAGTTGGTCAGCTCTGAATCGGTTTTCAAATGTTTTTTATGGCGCCAAAAATATTTCAGATGAGTTTTCGACATTTTCGTTCGAAGATTCGGAATCAGCACGTCAGAATACGTACGTGGACAAAAATTTGAAATTCGATATTTGAAAAATAAAAAAAGTTCAAGAAAATCATCTATCACGATTTACTCGACTTTTCAGTCCGTCGATTTTATTCGTTCGTAATCTCAGTATATACTAATTAGGCCATTCTGAAACGATTGGCGTTCGCAGAATTCGTCTATCTCTAACCGTTCTCGAGTTGGTCAGCTCTGAATCAATTTTCAAATGTTTTTTATGGCGCCAAAAATATTTCAGATGAGTTTTCGACATTTTCGTTCGAAGATTCGGAATCAGCACGTCAAAATACGTACGAGGACGAAAATTTGAAATTCGATAAATGAAAAATAAAAAAAGTTTAAGAAAATCATCTATCACGATTTACTCGACTTTTTAGTCCGTCTATTTTTTTCGTTCAAATTCTCAGTATATACTAATTAGGCCATTCTGAAACGATTGGCGTTCGCAGAATTCGTCTATCTCTAACCGTTCTCGGGTTGGTCAGCTCTGAATCGGTTTTCAAATGGTTTTTTTGGCGCCAAAAATATTTTCGATGAGTTTTCGACATTTTCGTTCAGAGATTCGGAATCAGCACGTCAAAATACGTACGAAGACAAAAATTTGAAATTCCAAAATTGAAAAATTAAAAAAGTTCAAGAAAATCATCAAACGATTGGCGTTCGCAGAATTCGTCTATCTCTAACCGTTCTCGGGTTGGTCAGCTCTGAATCGGTTTTCAAATGGTTTTTTTGGCGCCAAAAATATTTTCGATGAGTTTTCGACATTTTCGTTCAGAGATTCGGAATCAGCACGTCAAAATACGTACGAAGACAAAAATTTGAAATTCCAAAATTGAAAAATAAAAAAAGTTCAAGAAAATCATCAATCACGATTTACTCGACTTTTTAGTCCGTCGATTTTTTCCGTTCAAATTCTCAGTATATACTAATTAGGCCATTCTGAAACGATTGGCGTTCGCAGAATTTATTTATCTCTAACCATTCTCGAGTTGGCTCAGCTCTGAATCAGTTTTCAAATGGTTTTTTTGGCGCCAAAAATATTTTCGATGAGTTTTCGACATTTTCGTTCAGAGATTCGGAATCAGCACGTCAAAATACGTACGAGGACAAAAATTTTAAATTCGAAAATTGAAAAATAAAAAATTCAAGAAAATCATCTATCACGATTTACTCGACTTTTTAGTCCGTCGATTTTTTTCGTTCAAATTCTCAGTATATACTAATTAGGCCATTCTGAAACGATTGACGTTCGCAGAATTCGTCTATCTCTAACCGTTCTCGAGTTGGTCAGCTCTGAATCAGTTTTCAAATGGTTTTTTTGGAGCCAAAAATATTTCCGATGAGTTTTCGACATTTTCGTTCGAAGATTCGGAATCAGCACGTCAAAATACGTACGAGGACGAAAATTTGAAATTCGATAAATGAAAAATAAAAAAAGTTTAAGAAAATCATCTATCACGATTTACTCGACTATTTAGTCCGTCGATTTTTTTCGTTCAAATTCTCAGTATATACTGATTAGGCCATTCTGAAACGATTGGCGTTCGCAGAATTCGTCTATCTCTAACCGTTCTCGAGTTGGTCAGCTCTGAATCGGTTTTCAAATGTTATTTTTGGCGCCAAAAATATTTCCGATGAGTTTTCGACATTTTCGTTCAGAGATTCGGAATCAGCACGTCAAAATACGTACGAGGACAAAAATATGAAATACGAAAATTGAAAAATAAAAAATTCAAGAAAATCATCTATCACGATTTACTCGACTTTTTAGTCCGTCGATTTTTTTCGTTCAAATTCTCAGTATTAGGCCATTCTGAAACGATTGGCGTTCGCAGAATTCGTCTATCTCTAACCGTTCTCGAGTTGGTCAGCTCTGAATCGGTTTTCAATTGTTTTTTATGGCGCCAAAAATATTTCAGATGAGTTTTCGACATTTTCGTTCGAAGATTCGGAATCAGCACGTCAGAATACGTACGAGGACAAAAGTTTAAAATTCGATATTTGAAAAATAAAAAAAGTTCAAGAAAATCATCCATCACGATTTACTCGACTTTTCAGTCCGTCGATTTTTTTCGTTCATAATCTCAGTATATACTAATTAGGCCATTCTGAAACGATTGGCGTTCGCAGAATTCGTCTATCTCTAACCGTTCTCGAGTTGGTCAGCTCTGAATCGGTTTTCAAATGTTTTTTATGGCGCCAAAAATATTTCAGATGAGTTTTCGACATTTTCGTTCGAAGATTCGGAATCAGCACGTCAGAATACGTACGTGGACAAAAATTTGAAATTCGATATTTGAAAAATAAAAAAAGTTCAAGAAAATCATCTATCACGATTTACTCGACTTTTCAGTCCGTCGATTTTATTCGTTCGTAATCTCAGTATATACTAATTAGGCCATTCTGAAACGATTGGCGTTCGCAGAATTCGTCTATCTCTAACCGTTCTCGAGTTGGTCAGCTCTGAATCAATTTTCAAATGTTTTTTATGGCGCCAAAAATATTTCAGATGAGTTTTCGACATTTTCGTTCGAAGATTCGGAATCAGCACGTCAGAATACGTACGAGGACAAAAATTTGAAATTCGAAAAATGAAAAATAAAAAAAGTTCATGAAAATCATCAATCACGATTTACTCGACTTTTTAGTCCGTCGATTTTTTTCGTTCAAATTTTCAGTATATACTAATTAGGCCATTCTGAAACGATTGGCATTCGCAGAATTCGTCTATCTCTAACCGTTCTCGAGTTGGTCAGCTCTGAATCGGTTTTCAAATGTTTTTTTTGGCGCCAAAAATATTGTCGATGAGTTTTCGACGTTTTCGTTCGAAGATTCGGAATCAGCCCGTCAGAATACGTACGAGGACAAAAATTTGAAATTCGAAAAATGAAAAATAAAAAAAGTTCAAGAAAATCATCAATCACGATTTACTCGACTTTTTAGTCCGTCGATTTTTTTCGTTCAAATTCTCAGTATATACTAATTAGGCCATTCTGAAACGATTGGCGTTCGCAGAATTCGTCTATCTCTAACCGTTCTCGAGTTGGTCATCTCTGAATCGGTTTTCAAATGGTTTGTTTGGCGCCAAAAATATTTTCGATGAGTTTTCGACATTTTCGTTCAGAGATTCGGAATCAACACGTCAAAATACGTACGAGGACAAAAATTTGAAATTCGAAAATTGAAAAATAAAAAAAGTTCAAGAAAATCATCTATCACGATTTACTCGACTTTTCAGTCCGTCGATTTTTTTCGTTCATAATCTCAGTATATACTAATTAGGCCATTCTGAAACGATTGTCGTTCGCAGAATTCGTCTATCTCTAACCGTTCTCGAGTTGGTCAGCTCTGAATCGGTTTTCAAATGTTATTTTTGGCGCCAAAAATATTTCCGATGAGTTTTCGACATTTTTGTTCGAAGATTCGGAATCAGCACGTCAGAATACGTACGAGGACAAAAATTTGAAATTCGAAAAATGAAAAATAAAAAGAGTTCAAGAAAATCATCTATCACGATTTACTCGACTTTTTAGTCCGTCGATTTTTTTCGTTGAAATTCTCAGTATATACTAATTAGGCCATTCTAAAACGATTGGCGTTCGCAGAATTCGTCTATCTCTAACCGTTCTCGAGTTGGTCAGCTCTGAATCGGTTTTCAAATTTTTTTATGGCGCCAAAAATATTTCCGATGAGTTTTCGACATTTTCGTTCGAAGATTCGGAATCAGCACGTCAAAATACGTACGAGGACAAAAATTTGAAATTCGATATTTGAAAAATAAAAAAAGTTCAAGAAAATCATCTATCACGATTTACTCGACTTTTCAGTCCGTCGATTTTTTTCGTTCATGATCTCAGTATATACTAATTAGGCCATTCTGAAACGATTGGCGTTCGCAGAATTCGTCTATCTCTAACCGTTCTCGAGTTGGTCAGCTCTGAATCGGTTTTCAAATTTTTTTATGGCGCCAAAAATATTTCCGATGAGTTTTCGACATTTTCGTTCGAAGATTCGGAATCAGCACGTCAAAATACGTACGAGGACAAAAATTTGAAATTCGAAAATTGAAAAATAAAAAATTCAAGAAAATCATCAATCACGATTTACTCGACTTTTTAGTCCGTCGATTTTTTCCGTTCAAATTCTCAGTATATACTAATTAGGCCATTCTGAAACGATTGGCGTTCGCAGAATTCGTCTATCTCTAACCGTTCTCGAGTTGGTCAGCTCTGAATCGGTTTTCAAATGGTTTTTTTGGCGCCAAAAATATTTTCGATGAGTTTTCGACATTATCGTTCGAAGATTCGGAATCAGCACGTCAAAATACGTACGAGGACAAAAATTTGAAATTCGATAAATGAAAAATAAAAAAAGTTTAAGAAAATCATCTATCACGATTTACTCGACTTTTTAGTCCGTCGATTTTTTTCGTTCAAATTCTCAGTATATACTAATTAGGCCATTCTGAAACGATTGGCGTTCGCAGAATTCGTCTATCTCTAACCGTTCTCGAGTTGGTCAGCTCTGAATCGGTTTTCAAATGGTTTTTTTGGCGCCAAAAATATTTCCGATGAGTTTTCGAAACTTTCGTTCGAAGATTCGGAATCAGCACGTCAAAATACGTACGAGGACAAAAATTTGAAATTCGAAAATTGAAAAATAAAAAAAGTTCAAGAAAACCATCTATCACGATTTACTCGACTTTTTAGTCCGTCGATTTTTTTCGTTCAATTTCTCAGTATATACTAATTAGGCCATTCTGAAACGATTGGCGTTCGCAGAATTCGTCTATCTCTAACCGTTCTCGGGTTGGTCAGCTCTGAATCGGTTTTCAAATGGTTTTTTTGGCGCCAAAAACATTTTCGATGAGTTTTCGACATTTTCGTTCAGAGATTCGGAATCAGCACGTCAAAATACGTACGAAGACAAAAATTTGAAATTCCAAAATTGAAAAATAAAAAAAGTTCAAGAAAATCATCAATCACGATTTACTCGACTTTTTAGTCCGTCGATTTTTTTCGTTCAAATTCTCAGTATATACTAATTAGGCCATTCAGAAACGATTGGCGTTCGCAGAATTTATTTATCTCTAACCGTTCTCGAGTTGGTCAGCTCTGAATCGGTTTTCAAATGGTTTTTTTGGCGCCAAAAATATTTTCGATGAGTTTTCGACATTTTCGTTCAGAGATTCGGAATCAGCACGTCAAAATACGTACGAGAACAAAAATTTTAAATTCGAATATTGAAAAATAAAAAAAGTTCAAGAAAATCATCAATCACGATATACTCGACTTTTTAGTCCGTCAATTTTTTTCGTTCAAATTCTCAGTATATACTAATTAGGCCATTCTGAAACGATTGGCGTTCGCAGAATTCATTTATCTCTAACCGTTCTCGAGTTGTTCAGCTCTGAATCGGTTTTCAAATGGTTTTTTTGGCGCCAAAAATATTTTCGATGAGTTTTCGACATTTTCGTTCGAAGATTCGGAATCAGCACGTCAAAATACGTTCGAGGACAAAAATTTGAAATTCGATAAATGAAAAATAAAAAAAGTTTAAGAAAATCATCTATCACGATTTACTCGACTTTTTAGTCCGTCGATTTTTTCCGTTCAAATTCTCAGTATATACTAATTAGGCCATTCTGAAACGATTGGCGTTCGCAGAATTCGTCTATCTCTAACCGTTCTCGGGTTGGTCAGCTCTGAATCGGTTTTCAAATGGTTTTTTTGGCGCCAAAAATATTTTCGATGAGTTTTCGACATTATCGTTCGAAGATTCGGAATCAGCACGTCAAAATACGTACGACTACAAAAATTTGAAATTCGATAAATGAAAAATAAAAAAAGTTTAAGAAAATCATCTATCACGATTTACTCGACTTTTTAGTCCGTCGATTTTTTTCGTTCAAATTCTCAGTATATACTAATTAGGCCATTCTGAAACGATTGGCGTTCGCAGAATTCGTCTATCTCTAACCGTTCTCGAGTTGGTCAGCTCTGAATCGGTTTTCAAATGGTTTTTTTGGCGCCAAAAATATTTCCGATGAGTTTTCGAAACTTTCGTTCGAAGATTCGGAATCAGCACGTCAAAATACGTACGAGGACAAAAATTTGAAATTCGAAAATTGAAAAATAAAAAAAGTTCAAGAAAATCATCTATCACGATTTACTCGACTTTTTAGTCCGTCGATTTTTTTCGTTCAAATTCTCAGTATATACTAATTAGGCCATTCTGAAACGATTGGCATTCGCAGAATTCGTCTATCTCTGACCGTTCTCGAGTTGGTCAGCTCTGAATCGGTTTTCAAATGGTTTTTTTGGCGCCAAAAATATTTTCGATGAGTTTTCGACATTTTTGTTCAGAGATTCGGAATCAGCACGTCAAAATACGTACGAAGACAAAAATTTGAAATTACAAAATTGAAAAATAAAAAAAGTTCAAGAAAATCATCAATCACGATTTACTCGACTTTTTAGTCCGTCAATTTTTTTCGTTCAAATTCTTAGTATATACTAATTAGGCCATTCTGAAACGATTGGCATTCGCAGAATTCATTTATCTCTAACCGTTCTCGAGTTGGTCAGCTCTGAATCGGTTTTCAAATGGTTTTTTTGGCGCCAAAAATATTTTCGATGAGTTTTCGACATTTTCGTTCAGAGATTCGGAATCAGCACGTCAAAATACGTACGAGGACAGAAATTTTAAATTCGAAAATTGAAAAATAATAAATTCAAGAAAATCATCTATCACGATTTACTCGACTTTTTAGTCCGTCGATTTTTTTCGTTCAAATTCTCAGTATATACTAATTAGGCCATTCTGAAACGATTGGCGTTCGCAGAATTCGTCTATCTCTAACCGTTCTCGAGTTGGTCAGCTCTGAATCAGTTTTCAAATGGTTTTTTTGGCGCCAAAAATATTTCCGATGAGTTTTCGACATTTTCGTTCGAAGATTCGGAATCAGCACGTCAAAATACGTACGATGACGAAAATTTGAAATTCGATAAAACAAAAATAAAAAAAGTTTAAGAAAATCATCTATCACGATTTACTCGACTTTTTAGTCCGTCGATTTTTTTCGTTCAAATTCTCAGTATATACTAATTAGGCCATTCTGAAACGATTGGCGTTCGCAGAATTCGTCTATCTCTAACCGTTCTCGAGTTGGTCAGCTCTGAATCGGTTTTCAAATGGTTTTTTTGGCGCCAAAAACATTTTCGATGAGTTTTCGACATTTTCGTTCAGAGATTCGGAATCAGCACGTCAAAATACGTACGAAGACAAAAATTTGAAATTCCAAAATTGAAAAATAAAAAAAGTTCAAGAAAATCATCAATCACGATTTACTCGACTTTTTAGTCCGTCGATTTTTTTCGTTCAAATTCTCAGTATATACTAATTAGGCCATTCTGAAACGATTGGCGTTCGCAGAATTTATTTATCTCTAACCGTTCTCGAGTTGGTCAGCTCTGAATCGGTTTTCAAATGGTTTTTTTGGCGCCAAAAATATTTTCGATGAGTTTTCGACATTTTCGTTCAGAGATTCGGAATCAGCACGTCAAAATACGTACGAGAACAAAAATTTTAAATTCGAATATTGAAAAATAAAAAAAGTTCAAGAAAATCATCAATCACGATATACTCGACTTTTTAGTCCGTCAATTTTTTTCGTTCAAATTCTCAGTATATACTAATTAGGCCATTCTGAAACGATTGGCGTTCGCAGAATTCATTTATCTCTAACCGTTCTCGAGTTGTTCAGCTCTGAATCGGTTTTCAAATGGTTTTTTTGGCGCCAAAAATATTTTCGATGAGTTTTCGACATTTTCGTTCGAAGATTCGGAATCAGCACGTCAAAATACGTTCGAGGACAAAAATTTGAAATTCGATAAAACAAAAATAAAAAAAGTTTAAGAAAATCATCTATCACGATTTACTCGACTTTTTAGTCCGTCGATTTTTTTCGTTCAAATTCTCAGTATATACTAATTAGGCCATTCTGAAACGATTGGCGTTCGCAGAATTCGTCTATCTCTAACCGTTCTCGGGTTGCTCAGCTCTGAATCGGTTTTCAAATGGTTTTTTTGGCGCCAAAAATATTTTCGATGAGTTTTCGACATTATCGTTCGAAGATTCGGAATCAGCACGTCAGAATACGGACGAGGACAAAAATTTGAAATTCGAAAAATGAAAAATAAAAAAAGGTCAAGAAAATCATCAATCACGATTTACTCGACTTTTTAGTCCGTCGATTTTTTTCGTTCAAATTCTCAGTATATACTAATTAGGCCATTCGGAAACGATTGGCGTTCGCAGAATTCGTCTATCTCTAACCGTTCTCGAGTTGGTCAGCTCTGAATCGGTTTTCAAATGTTTTTTGTGGCGCCCAAAATATTGTCGATGAGTTTTCGACATTTTCGTTCGAAGATTCGGAATCAGCCCGTCAGAATACGTACGAGGACAAAAAGTTGAAATTCGAAAAATGAAAAATAAAAAAAGTTCAAGAAAATCATCTATCACGATTTACTCGACTTTTTAGTCCGTCGATTTTTTCGTTCAAATTCTCAGTATATACTAATTAGGCCATTCGGAAACGATTGGCGTTCGCAGAATTCGTCTATCTCTAACCGTTCTCGAGTTGGTCAGCTCTGAATCAGTTTTCAAATTGTTTTTTTGGCGCCAAAAATATTTCCGATGAGTTTTCGACATTTTCGTTCGAAGATTCGGAATCAGCACGTCAAAATACGTACGAGGACAAAAATTTGAAATTCGATAAATGAAAAATAAAAAAAGTTTAAGAATATCATCTATCACGATTTACTCGACTTTTTAGTCCGTCGATTTTTTCGTTCAAATTCTCAGTATATACTAATTAGGCCATTCTGAAACGATTGGCGTTCGCAGAATTCGTTTATCTCTAACCGTTCTCGAGTTGGTCAGCTCTGAATCGGTTTTCAAATGGTTTTTTTGGCGCCAAAAATATTTTCGATGAGTTTTCGACATTTTCGTTCAGAGATTCGGAATCAGCACGTCAGAATACGTACGAGGACAAAAATTTGAAATTCGATAAATGAAAAATAAAAAAAGTTCAAGAAAATCATCTATCACGATTTACTCGACTTTTTAGTCAGTCGATTTTTTTCGTTCAAATTCTCAGTATATACTAATTAGGCCATTCTGAAACGATTGGCGTTCGCAGAATTCGTCTATCTCTAACCGTTCTCGAGTTGGTCAGCTCTGAATCGGTTTCCAAATGGTTTTTTTGGCGCCAAAAATATTTCCGATGAGTTTTCAAAATTTTCGTTCGAAGATTCGGAATCAGCACGTCAAAATACGTACGAGGACAATAGTTTGAAATTCGAAAATTGAAAAATAAAAAAAGTTCAAGAAAATCATCTATCACGATTTACTCGACTTTTTAGTCCGTCGATTTTTTTCGTTCAAATTCTCAGTATATACTAATTAGGCCATTCTGAAACGATTGGCGTTCGCGGAATTCGTCTTTCTCTGACCGTTCTCGAGTTGGTCAGCTCTGAATCGGTTTTCAAATGGTTTTTTTGGCGCCAAAAATATTTTCGATGAGTTTTCGACATTTTCGTTCAGAGATTCGGAATCAGCACGTCAAAATACGTACGAGAACAAAAATTTTAAATTCGAAAATTGAAAAATAAAAAATTCAAGAAAATCATCTATCACGATTTACTCGACTTTTTAGTCCGTCGATTTTTTTCGTTCAAATTCTCAGTATATACTAATTAGGCCATTCTGAAACGATTGGCGCTCGCAGAATTCGTCTATCTCTAACCGTTCTCGAGTTGGTCAGCTCTGAATCAGTTTTCAAATGGTTTTTTTGGCGCCAAAAATATTTTCGATGAGTTTTCGACATTTTCGTTCATAGATTCGGAATCAGCACGTCAAAATACGTACGAGGAAAAAAATTTTAAATTCGAAAATTGAAAAATAAAAAATTCAAGAAAATCATCTATCACGATTTACTCGACTTTTTAGTCCGTCGATTTTTTTCGTTCAAATTCTCAGTATATACTAATTAGGCCATTCTGAAACGATTGACGTTCGCAGAATTCGTCTATCTCTAACCGTTCTCGAGTTGGTCAGCTCTGAATCAGTTTTCAAATGGTTTTTTTGGAGCCAAAAATATTTCCGATGAGTTTTCGACATTTTCGTTCGAAGATTCGGAATCAGCACGTCAAAATACGTACGAGGACGAAAATTTGAAATTCGATAAATGAAAAATAAAAAAAGTTTAAGAAAATCATCTATCACGATTTACTCGACTTTTTAGTCCGTCTATTTTTTTCGTTCAAATTCTCAGTATATACTAATTAGGCCATTCTGAAACGATTGGCGTTCGCAGAATTCGTCTATCTCTAACCGTTCTCGGGTTGGTCAGCTCTGAATCGGTTTTCAAATGGTTTTTTTGGCGCCAAAAATATTTTCGATGAGTTTTCGACATTTTCGTTCAGAGATTCGGAATCAGCACGTCAAAATACGTACGAAGACAAAAATTTGAAATTCCAAAATTGAAAAATAAAAAAAGTTCAAGAAAATCATCAAACGATTGGCGTTCGCAGAATTCGTCTATCTCTAACCGTTCTCGGGTTGGTCAGCTCTGAATCGGTTTTCAAATGGTTTTTTTGGCGCCAAAAATATTTTCGATGAGTTTTCGACATTTTCGTTCAGAGATTCGGAATCAGCACGTCAAAATACGTACGAAGACAAAAATTTGAAATTCCAAAATTGAAAAATAAAAAAAGTTCAAGAAAATCATCAATCACGATTTACTCGACTTTTTAGTCCGTCGATTTTTTCCGTTCAAATTCTCAGTATATACTAATTAGGCCATTCTGAAACGATTGGCGTTCGCAGAATTTATTTATCTCTAACCATTCTCGAGTTGGCTCAGCTCTGAATCAGTTTTCAAATGGTTTTTTTGGCGCCAAAAATATTTTCGATGAGTTTTCGACATTTTCGTTCAGAGATTCGGAATCAGCACGTCAAAATACGTACGAGGACAAAAATTTTAAATTCGAAAATTGAAAAATAAAAAATTCAAGAAAATCATCTATCACGATTTACTCGACTTTTTAGTCCGTCGATTTTTTTCGTTCAAATTCTCAGTATATACTAATTAGGCCATTCTGAAACGATTGACGTTCGCAGAATTCGTCTATCTCTAACCGTTCTCGAGTTGGTCAGCTCTGAATCAGTTTTCAAATGGTTTTTTTGGAGCCAAAAATATTTCCGATGAGTTTTCGACATTTTCGTTCGAAGATTCGGAATCAGCACGTCAAAATACGTACGAGGACGAAAATTTGAAATTCGATAAATGAAAAATAAAAAAAGTTTAAGAAAATCATCTATCACGATTTACTCGACTATTTAGTCCGTCGATTTTTTTCGTTCAAATTCTCAGTATATACTGATTAGGCCATTCTGAAACGATTGGCGTTCGCAGAATTCGTCTATCTCTAACCGTTCTCGAGTTGGTCAGCTCTGAATCGGTTTTCAAATGTTATTTTTGGCGCCAAAAATATTTCCGATGAGTTTTCGACATTTTCGTTCAGAGATTCGGAATCAGCACGTCAAAATACGTACGAGGACAAAAATATGAAATACGAAAATTGAAAAATAAAAAATTCAAGAAAATCATCTATCACGATTTACTCGACTTTTTAGTCCGTCGATTTTTTTCGTTCAAATTCTCAGTATTAGGCCATTCTGAAACGATTGGCGTTCGCAGAATTCGTCTATCTCTAACCGTTCTCGAGTTGGTCAGCTCTGAATCGGTTTTCAATTGTTTTTTATGGCGCCAAAAATATTTCAGATGAGTTTTCGACATTTTCGTTCGAAGATTCGGAATCAGCACGTCAGAATACGTACGAGGACAAAAGTTTAAAATTCGATATTTGAAAAATAAAAAAAGTTCAAGAAAATCATCCATCACGATTTACTCGACTTTTCAGTCCGTCGATTTTTTTCGTTCATAATCTCAGTATATACTAATTAGGCCATTCTGAAACGATTGGCGTTCGCAGAATTCGTCTATCTCTAACCGTTCTCGAGTTGGTCAGCTCTGAATCGGTTTTCAAATGTTTTTTATGGCGCCAAAAATATTTCAGATGAGTTTTCGACATTTTCGTTCGAAGATTCGGAATCAGCACGTCAGAATACGTACGTGGACAAAAATTTGAAATTCGATATTTGAAAAATAAAAAAAGTTCAAGAAAATCATCTATCACGATTTACTCGACTTTTCAGTCCGTCGATTTTATTCGTTCGTAATCTCAGTATATACTAATTAGGCCATTCTGAAACGATTGGCGTTCGCAGAATTCGTCTATCTCTAACCGTTCTCGAGTTGGTCAGCTCTGAATCGGTTTTCAAATGTTTTTTATGGCGCCAAAAATATTTCAGATGAGTTTTCGACATTTTCGTTCGAAGATTCGGAATCAGCACGTCAGAATACGTACGAGGACAAAAATTTGAAATTCGAAAAATGAAAAATAAAAAAAGTTTAAGAAAATCATCTTTCACGATTTACTCGACTTTTTAGTCCGTCGATTTTTTTCGTTCAAATTCTCAGTATATACTAATTAGGCCATTCTGAAACGATTGGCGTTCGCAGAATTCGTCTATCTCTAACCGTTCTCGAGTTGGTCATCTCTGAATCGGTTTTCAAATGGTTTGTTTGGCGCCAAAAATATTTTCGATGAGTTTTCGACATTTTCGTTCAGAGATTCGGAATCAACACGTCAAAATACGTACGAGGACAAAAATTTGAAATTCGAAAATTGAAAAATAAAAAAAGTTCAAGAAAATCATCAATCACGATTTACTCGACTTTTTAGTCCGTCGACTTTTTTCGTTCAAATTCTCAGTATATACTAATTAGGCCATTCTGAAACGATTGTCGTTCGCAGAATTCGTCTATCTCTAACCGTTCTCGAGTTGGTCAGCTCTGAATCGGTTTTCAAATGTTTTTTTTGGCGCCAAAAATATTGTCGATGAGTTTTCGACGTTTTCGTTCGAAGATTCGGAATCAGCCCGTCAGAATACGTACGAGGACAAAAATTTGAAATTCGAAAAATGAAAAATAAAAAAAGTTTAAGAAAATCATCTTTCACGATTTACTCGACTTTTTAGTCCGTCGATTTTTTTCGTTCAAATTCTCAGTATATACTAATTAGGCCATTCTGAAACGATTGGCGTTCGCAGAATTCGTCTATCTCTAACCGTTCTAGAGTTGGTCAGCTCTGAATCGGTTTTCAAATGTTATTTTTGGCGCCAAAAATATTTCCGATGAGTTTTCGACATTTTCGTTCGAAGATTCGGAATCAGCACGTCAAAATACGTACGAGGACAAAAATTTGAAATTCGATATTTGAAAAATAAAAAAAGTTCAAGAAAATCATCTATCACGATTTACTCGACTTTTCAGTCCGTCGATTTTTTTCGTTCATAATCTCAGTATATACTAATTAGGCCATTCTGAAACGATTGTCGTTCGCAGAATTCGTCTATCTCTAACCGTTCTCGAGTTGGTCAGCTCTGAATCGGTTTTCAAATGTTATTTTTGGCGCCAAAAATATTTCCGATGATTTTTCGACATTTTTGTTCGAAGATTCGGAATCAGCACGTCAGAATACGTACGAGGACAAAAATTTGAAATTCGAAAAATGAAAAATAAAAAGAGTTCAAGAAAATCATCTATCACGATTTACTCGACTTTTTAGTCCGTCGATTTTTTTCGTTGAAATTCTCAGTATATACTAATTAGGCCATTCTAAAACGATTGGCGTTCGCAGAATTCGTCTATCTCTAACCGTTCTCGAGTTGGTCAGCTCTGAATCGGTTTTCAAATTTTTTTATGGCGCCAAAAATATTTCCGATGAGTTTTCGACATTTTCGTTCGAAGATTCGGAATCAGCACGTCAAAATACGTACGAGGACAAAAATTTGAAATTCGATATTTGAAAAATAAAAAAAGTTCAAGAAAATCATCTATCACGATTTACTCGACTTTTCAGTCCGTCGATTTTTTTCGTTCATGATCTCAGTATATACTAATTAGGCCATTCTGAAACGATTGGCGTTCGCAGAATTCGTCTATCTCTAACCGTTCTCGAGTTGGTCAGCTCTGAATCGGTTTTCAAATTTTTTTATGGCGCCAAAAATATTTCCGATGAGTTTTCGACATTTTCGTTCGAAGATTCGGAATCAGCACGTCAAAATACGTACGAGGACAAAAATTTGAAATTCGATATTTGAAAAATAAAAAAAGTTCAAGAAAATCATCTATCACGATTTACTCGACTTTTCAGTCCGTCGATTTTTTTCGTTCATAATCTCAGTATATACTAATTAGGCCATTCTGAAACGATTGGCGTTCGCAGAATTCGTCTATCTCTAACCGTTCTCGAGTTGGTCAGCTCTGAATCGGTTTTCAAATGTTTTTTATGGCGCCAAAAATATTTCCGATGAGTTTTCGACATTTTCGTTCGAAGATTAGGAATCAGCACGTCAAAATACGTACGAGGACAAAAATTTGAAATTCGATATTTGAAAAATAAAAAAAATTCAAGAAAATCATCTATCACGATTTACTCGACTTTTCAGTCCGTCGATTTTTTTCGTTCATTATCTCAGTATATACTAATTAGGCCATTCTGAAACGATTGGCGTTCGCAGAATTCGTCTATCTCTAACCGTTCTCGAGTTGGTCAGCTCTGAATCGGTTTTCAAATGTTTTTTATGGCGCCAAAAATATTTCAGATGAGTTTTGGACATTTTCGTTCGGAAATTCGGAATCAGCACGTCAGAATACGTACGAGGACAAAAATTTGAAATTCGAAAAATGAAAAATAAAAAAAGTTCAAGAAAATCATCAATCACGATTTACTCGACTTTTTAGTCCGTCGATTTTTTTCGTTCAAGTTTTCAGTATATACTAATTAGGCCATTCTGAAACGATTGGCGTTCGCAGAATTCGTCTATCTCTAACCGTTCTCGAGTTGGTCAGCTCTGAATCGGTTTTCAAATGTTTTTTTTGGCGCCAAAAATATTGTCGATGAGTTTTCGACGTTTTCGTTCGAAGATTCGGAATCAGCCCGTCAGAATACGTACGAGGACAAAAATTTGAAATTCGAAAAATGAAAAATAAAAAAAGTTAAAGAAAATCATCAATCACGATTTACTCGACTTTTTAGTCCGCCGATTTTTTTCGTTAAAATTCTCAGTATATACTAATTAGGCCATTCTGAAACGATTGGCGTTCGCAGAATTCGTCTATCTCTAACCGTTCTCGAGTTGGTCAGCTCTGAATCGGTTTTCAAATTTTTTTTTGGCGCCAAAAATATTTCAGATGAGTTTTCGACATTTTCGTTCGAAGATTCGGAATCAGCACGTCAAAATACGTACGAGGACAAAAATTTGAAATTCGATATTTGAAAAATAAAAAAAGTTCAAGAAAATCATCTATCACGATTTACTCGACTTTTTAGTCCGTCGATTTTTTTCGTTCAAATTCTCAGTATATACTAATTAGGCCATTCTGAACCGATTGGCGTTCGCAGAATTCGTCTACCTCTAACCGTTCTCGAGTTGGTCAGCTCTGAATCGGTTTTCAAATGTTATTTTTGGCGCCAAAAATATTTCCGATGAGTTTTCGACATTTTCGTTCGAAGATTCGGGATCAGCACGTCAGAATACGTACGAGGACAAAAATTTGAAATTCGAAAAATGAAAAATAAAAAGAGTTCAAGAAAATCATCTATCAGGATTTACTCGACTTTTTAGTCCGTCGATTTTTTTCGTTCAAATTCTCAGTATATACTAATTAGGCCATTCTGAAACGATTGGCGTTCGCAGAATTCGTCTATCTCTAACCGTTCTCGAGTTGGTCAGCTCTGAATCGGTTTTCAAATGGTTTTTTTGGCGCCAAAAATATTTCCGATGAGTTTTCGACATTTTCGTTCAGAGATTCGGAATCAGCACGTCAAAATACGTACGAGGACAAAAATTTTAAATTCGAAAATTGAAAAATAAAAAATTCAAGAAAATCATCTATCACGATTTACTCGACTTTTTAGTCCGTCGATTTTTTTCGTTCAAATTCTCAGTATATACTAATTAGGCCATTCTGAAACGATTGGCGTTCGCAGAATTCGTCTATCTCTAACCGTTCTCGAATTGGTCAGCCCTGAATCAGTTTTCAAATGGTTTTTTTTGCGTCAAAAATATTTCCGATGAGTTTTCCACATTTTCGTTCGAAGATTCGGAATCAGCACGTCAGAATACGTACGAGGACAAAAATTTGAAATTCGAAAAATGAAAAATAAAAAAAGTTCAAGAAAATCATCAATCACGATTTACTCGACTTTTTAGTCCGTCGATTTTTTTCGTTTAAATTCTCAGTATATACTAATTAGGCCATGCTGAAACGATTGGCATTCGCAGAATTCGTCTATCTCTAACCGTTCTCGAGTTGGTCAGCTCTGAATCGGTTTTCAAATGTTATTTTTGGCGCCAAAAATATTTCCGATGAGTTTTCGACATTTTCGTTCAGAGATTCGGAATCAGCACGTCAAAATACGTACGAGGACAAAAATATGAAATCCGAAAATTGAAAAATAAAAAATTCAAGAAAATCATCTATCACGATTTACTCGACTTTTTAGTCCGTCGATTTTTTTCGTTCAAATTCTCAGTATTAGGCCATTCTGAAACGATTGGCGTTCGCAGAATTCGTCTATCTCTAACCGTTCTCGAGTTGGTCAGCTCTGAATCGGTTTTCAAATGGTTTTTATGGCGCCAAAAATATTTTCGATGAGTTTTCGACATTTTCGTTCAGAGATTCGGAATCAGCACGTCAGAATACGTACGAGGACAAAAATTTGAAATTCGAAAAATGATAAATAAAAAAAGTTCAAGAAAATTATCTATCACGATTTACTCGAATTTTTGGTCCGTCGATTTTTTTCGTTCAAATTCTCAGTATATACTAATTAGGCCATTCTGAAACGATTGGCGTTCGCAGAATTCGTCTATCTCTAACCGTTCTCGAGTTGGTCAGCTCTGAATCGGTTTTCAAATGGTTTTTTTGGCGCCAAAAATATTTCCGATGAGTTTTCGACATTTTCGTTCAGAGATTCGGAATCAGCACGTCAAAATACGTACGAGGACAAAAATTTTAAATTCGAAAATTGAAAAATAAAAAATTCAAGAAAATCATCTATCACGATTTACTCGACTTTTTAGTCCGTCGATTTTTTTCGTTCAAATTCTCAGTATATACTAATTAGGCCATTCTGAAACGATTGGCGTTCGCAGAATTCGTCTATCTCTAACCGTTCTCGAATTGGTCAGCCCTGAATCAGTTTTCAAATGGTTTTTTTTGCGTCAAAAATATTTCCGATGAGTTTTCCACATTTTCGTTCGAAGATTCGGAATCAGCACGTCAGAATACGTACGAGGACAAAAATTTGAAATTCGAAAAATGAAAAATAAAAAAAGTTCAAGAAAATCATCAATCACGATTTACTCGACTTTTTAGTCCGTCGATTTTTTTCGTTTAAATTCTCAGTATATACTAATTAGGCCATGCTGAAACGATTGGCATTCGCAGAATTCGTCTATCTCTAACCGTTCTCGAGTTGGTCAGCTCTGAATCGGTTTTCAAATGTTATTTTTGGCGCCAAAAATATTTCCGATGAGTTTTCGACATTTTCGTTCAGAGATTCGGAATCAGCACGTCAAAATACGTACGAGGACAAAAATATGAAATCCGAAAATTGAAAAATAAAAAATTCAAGAAAATCATCTATCACGATTTACTCGACTTTTTAGTCCGTCGATTTTTTTCGTTCAAATTCTCAGTATTAGGCCATTCTGAAACGATTGGCGTTCGCAGAATTCGTCTATCTCTAACCGTTCTCGAGTTGGTCAGCTCTGAATCGGTTTTCAAATGTTATTTTTGGCGCCAAAAATATTTCCGATGAGTTTTCGACATTTTCGTTCGAAGATTCGGAATCAGCACGTCAGAATACGTACGAGGACAAAAATTTGAAATTCGAAAAATGAAAAATAAAAAGAGTTCAAGAAAATCATCTATCAGGATTTACTCGACTTTTTAGTCCGTCGATTTTTTTCGTTCAAATTCTCAGTATTTACTAATTAGGCCATTCTGAAACGATTGGCGTTCGCAGAATTCGTCTATCTCTAACCGTTCTCGAGTTGGTCAGCTCTGAATCGGTTTTCAAATGTTTTTTATGGCGCCAAAAATATTTCCGATGAGTTTTCGACATTTTCGTTCGAAGATTAGGAATCAGCACGTCAAAATACGTACGAGGACAAAAATTTGAAATTCGATATTTGAAAAATAAAAAAAGTTCAAGAAAATCATCTATCACGATTTACTCGACTTTTCAGTCTGTCGATTTTTTTCGTTCATAATCTCAGTATATACTAATTAGGCCATTCTGAAACGATTGGCGTTCGCAGAATTCGTCTATCTCTAACCGTTCTCGAGTTGGTCAGCTCTGAATCGGTTTTCAAATGTTTTTTATGGCGCCAAAAATATTTCAGATGAGTTTTGGACATTTTCGTTCGGAAATTCGGAATCAGCACGTCAGAATACGTACGAGGACAAAAATTTGAAA
This sequence comes from Chrysolina haemoptera, assembly GCA_958298965.1. Lineage (NCBI taxonomy): Eukaryota > Metazoa > Arthropoda > Insecta > Coleoptera > Chrysomelidae > Chrysolina > Chrysolina haemoptera. The sequence goes on from OY282593.1 coordinate 26,305,915, forward strand.
TTCGAAAAATGAAAAATAAAAAAAGTTCAAGAAAATCATCAATCACGATTTACTCGACTTTTTAGTCCGTCGATTTTTTTCGTTCAAGTTTTCAGTATATACTAATTAGGCCATTCTGAAACGATTGGCGTTCGCAGAATTCGTCTATCTCTAACCGTTCTCGAGTTGGTCAGCTCTGAATCGGTTTTCAATTGTTTTTTATGGCGCCAAAAATATTTCAGATGAGTTTTCGACATTTTCGTTCTAAGATTCGGAATCAGCACGTCAGAATACGTACGAGGACAAAAATTTAAAATTCGATATTTGAAAAATAAAAAAAGTTCAAGAAAATCATCCATCACGATTTACTCGACTTTTCAGTCCGTCGATTTTTTTCGTTCATAATCTCAGTATATACTAATTAGGCCATTCTGAAACGATTGGCGTTCGCAGAATTCGTCTATCTCTAACCGTTCTCGAGTTGGTCAGCTCTGAATCGGTTTTCAAATGTTTTTTATGGCGCCAAAAATATTTCAGATGAGTTTTCGACATTTTCGTTCGAAGATTCGGAATCAGCACGTCAGAATACGTACGTGGACAAAAATTTGAAATTCGATATTTGAAAAATAAAAAAAGTTCAAGAAAATCATCTATCACGATTTACTCGACTTTTCAGTCCGTCGATTTTATTCGTTCATAATCTCAGTATATACTAATTAGGCCATTCTGAAACGATTGGCGTTCGCAGAATTCGTCTATCTCTAACCGTTCTCGAGTTGGTCAGCTCTGAATCGGTTTTCAAATGTTTTTTATGGCGCCAAAAATATTTCAGATGAGTTTTCGACATTTTCGTTCGAAGATTCGGAATCAGCACGTCAGAATACGTACGAGGACTAAAATTTGAAATTCGAAAAATGAAAAATAAAAAAAGTTCATGAAAATCATCAATCACGATTTACTCGACTTTTTAGTCCGTCGATTTTTTTCGTTCAAATTTTCAGTATATACTAATTAGGCCATTCTGAAACGATTGGCGTTCGCAGAATTCGTCTATCTCTAACCGTTCTCGAGTTGGTCAGCTCTGAATCGGTTTTCAAATGTTTTTTTTGGCGCCAAAAATATTGTCGATGAGTTTTCGACGTTTTCGTTCGAAGATTCGGAATCAGCCCGTCAGAATACGTACGAGGACAAAAATTTGAAATTCGAAAAATGAAAAATAAAAAAAGTTCAAGAAAATCATCAATCACGATTTACTCGACTTTTTAGTCCGTCGATTTTTTTCGTTCAAATTCTCAGTATATACTAATTAGGCCATTCTGAAACGATTGGCGTTCGCAGAATTCGTCTATCTCTAACCGTTCTCGAGTTGGTCATCTCTGAATCGGTTTTCAAATGGTTTGTTTGGCGCCAAAAATATTTTCGATGAGTTTTCGACATTTTCGTTCAGAGATTCGGAATCAACACGTCAAAATACGTACGAGGACAAAAATTTGAAATTCGAAAATTGAAAAATAAAAAAAGTTCAAGAAAATCATCAATCACGATTTACTCGACTTTTTAGTCCGTCGACTTTTTTCGTTCAAATTCTCAGTATATACTAATTAGGCCATTCTGAAACGATTGTCATTCGCAGAATTCGTCTATCTCTAACCGTTCTCGAGTTGGTCAGCTCTGAATCGGTTTTCAAATGTTTTTTATGGCGCCAAAAATATTTCAGATGAGTTTTCGACATTTTCGTTCGAAGATTCGGAATCAGCACGTCAGAATACGTACGTGGACAAAAATTTGAAATTCGATATTTGAAAAATAAAAAAAGTTCAAGAAAATCATCTATCACGATTTACTCGACTTTTCAGTCCGTCGATTTTATTCGTTCATAATCTCAGTATATACTAATTAGGCCATTCTGAAACGATTGGCGTTCGCAGAATTCGTCTATCTCTAACCGTTCTCGAGTTGGTCAGCTCTGAATCGGTTTTCAAATGTTTTTTATGGCGCCAAAAATATTTCAGATGAGTTTTGGACATTTTCGTTCGGAAATTCGGAATCAGCACGTCAGAATACGTACGAGGACAAAAATTTGAAATTCGAAAAATGAAAAATAAAAAAAGTTCAAGAAAATCATCAATCACGATTTACTCGACTTTTTAGTCCGTCGATTTTTTTCGTTCAAGTTTTCAGTATATACTAATTAGGCCATTCTGAAACGATTGGCGTTCGCAGAATTCGTCTATCTCTAACCGTTCTCGAGTTGGTCAGCTCTGAATCGGTTTTCAATTGTTTTTTATGGCGCCAAAAATATTTCAGATGAGTTTTCGACATTTTCGTTCTAAGATTCGGAATCAGCACGTCAGAATACGTACGAGGACAAAAATTTAAAATTCGATATTTGAAAAATAAAAAAAGTTCAAGAAAATCATCCATCACGATTTACTCGACTTTTCAGTCCGTCGATTTTTTTCGTTCATAATCTCAGTATATACTAATTAGGCCATTCTGAAACGATTGGCGTTCGCAGAATTCGTCTATCTCTAACCGTTCTCGAGTTGGTCAGCTCTGAATCGGTTTTCAAATGTTTTTTATGGCGCCAAAAATATTTCAGATGAGTTTTCGACATTTTCGTTCGAAGATTCGGAATCAGCACGTCAGAATACGTACGTGGACAAAAATTTGAAATTCGATATTTGAAAAATAAAAAAAGTTCAAGAAAATCATCTATCACGATTTACTCGACTTTTCAGTCCGTCGATTTTATTCGTTCATAATCTCAGTATATACTAATTAGGCCATTCTGAAACGATTGGCGTTCGCAGAATTCGTCTATCTCTAACCGTTCTCGAGTTGGTCAGCTCTGAATCGGTTTTCAAATGTTTTTTATGACGCCAAAAATATTTCAGATGAGTTTTCGACATTTTCGTTCGAAGATTCGGAATCAGCACGTCAGAATACGTACGAGGACTAAAATTTGAAATTCGAAAAATGAAAAATAAAAAAAGTTCAAGAAAATCATCCATCACGATTTACTCGACTTTTCAGTCCGTCGATTTTTTTCGTTCATAATCTCAGTATATACTAATTAGGCCATTCTGAAACGATTGGCGTTCGCAGAATTCGTCTATCTCTAACCGTTCTCGAGTTGGTCAGCTCTGAATCGGTTTTCAAATGTTTTTTATGGCGCCAAAAATATTTCAGATGAGTTTTCGACATTTTCGTTCGAAGATTCGGAATCAGCACGTCAGAATACGTACGTGGACAAAAATTTGAAATTCGATATTTGAAAAATAAAAAAAGTTCAAGAAAATCATCTATCACGATTTACTCGACTTTTCAGTCCGTCGATTTTATTCGTTCATAATCTCAGTATATACTAATTAGGCCATTCTGAAACGATTGGCGTTCGCAGAATTCGTCTATCTCTAACCGTTCTCGAGTTGGTCAGCTCTGAATCGGTTTTCAAATGTTTTTTATGGCGCCAAAAATATTTCAGATGAGTTTTCGACATTTTCGTTCGAAGATTCGGAATCAGCACGTCAGAATACGTACGAGGACTAAAATTTGAAATTCGAAAAATGAAAAATAAAAAAAGTTCATGAAAATCATCAATCACGATTTACTCGACTTTTTAGTCCGTCGATTTTTTTCGTTCAAATTTTCAGTATATACTAATTAGGCCATTCTGAAACGATTGGCGTTCGCAGAATTCGTCTATCTCTAACCGTTCTCGAGTTGGTCAGCTCTGAATCGGTTTTCAAATGTTTTTTTTGGCGCCAAAAATATTGTCGATGAGTTTTCGACGTTTTCGTTCGAAGATTCGGAATCAGCCCGTCAGAATACGTACGAGGACAAAAATTTGAAATTCGAAAAATGAAAAATAAAAAAAGTTCAAGAAAATCATCAATCACGATTTACTCGACTTTTTAGTCCGTCGATTTTTTTCGTTCAAATTCTCAGTATATACTAATTAGGCCATTCTGAAACGATTGGCGTTCGCAGAATTCGTCTATCTCTAACCGTTCTCGAGTTGGTCATCTCTGAATCGGTTTTCAAATGGTTTGTTTGGCGCCAAAAATATTTTCGATGAGTTTTCGACATTTTCGTTCAGAGATTCGGAATCAACACGTCAAAATACGTACGAGGACAAAAATTTGAAATTCGAAAATTGAAAAATAAAAAAAGTTCAAGAAAATCATCAATCACGATTTACTCGACTTTTTAGTCCGTCGACTTTTTTCGTTCAAATTCTCAGTATATACTAATTAGGCCATTCTGAAACGATTGTCATTCGCAGAATTCGTCTATCTCTAACCGTTCTCGAGTTGGTCAGCTCTGAATCGGTTTTCAAATGTTTTTTATGGCGCCAAAAATATTTCAGATGAGTTTTCGACATTTTCGTTCGAAGATTCGGAATCAGCACGTCAGAATACGTACGTGGACAAAAATTTGAAATTCGATATTTGAAAAATAAAAAAAGTTCAAGAAAATCATCTATCACGATTTACTCGACTTTTCAGTCCGTCGATTTTATTCGTTCATAATCTCAGTATATACTAATTAGGCCATTCTGAAACGATTGGCGTTCGCAGAATTCGTCTATCTCTAACCGTTCTCGAGTTGGTCAGCTCTGAATCGGTTTTCAAATGTTTTTTATGGCGCCAAAAATATTTCAGATGAGTTTTGGACATTTTCGTTCGGAAATTCGGAATCAGCACGTCAGAATACGTACGAGGACAAAAATTTGAAATTCGAAAAATGAAAAATAAAAAAAGTTCAAGAAAATCATCAATCACGATTTACTCGACTTTTTAGTCCGTCGATTTTTTTCGTTCAAGTTTTCAGTATATACTAATTAGGCCATTCTGAAACGATTGGCGTTCGCAGAATTCGTCTATCTCTAACCGTTCTCGAGTTGGTCAGCTCTGAATCGGTTTTCAATTGTTTTTTATGGCGCCAAAAATATTTCAGATGAGTTTTCGACATTTTCGTTCTAAGATTCGGAATCAGCACGTCAGAATACGTACGAGGACAAAAATTTAAAATTCGATATTTGAAAAATAAAAAAAGTTCAAGAAAATCATCCATCACGATTTACTCGACTTTTCAGTCCGTCGATTTTTTTCGTTCATAATCTCAGTATATACTAATTAGGCCATTCTGAAACGATTGGCGTTCGCAGAATTCGTCTATCTCTAACCGTTCTCGAGTTGGTCAGCTCTGAATCGGTTTTCAAATGTTTTTTATGGCGCCAAAAATATTTCAGATGAGTTTTCGACATTTTCGTTCGAAGATTCGGAATCAGCACGTCAGAATACGTACGTGGACAAAAATTTGAAATTCGATATTTGAAAAATAAAAAAAGTTCAAGAAAATCATCTATCACGATTTACTCGACTTTTCAGTCCGTCGATTTTATTCGTTCATAATCTCAGTATATACTAATTAGGCCATTCTGAAACGATTGGCGTTCGCAGAATTCGTCTATCTCTAACCGTTCTCGAGTTGGTCAGCTCTGAATCGGTTTTCAAATGTTTTTTATGGCGCCAAAAATATTTCAGATGAGTTTTCGACATTTTCGTTCGAAGATTCGGAATCAGCACGTCAGAATACGTACGAGGACTAAAATTTGAAATTCGAAAAATGAAAAATAAAAAAAGTTCATGAAAATCATCAATCACGATTTACTCGACTTTTTAGTCCGTCGATTTTTTTCGTTCAAATTTTCAGTATATACTAATTAGGCCATTCTGAAACGATTGGCGTTCGCAGAATTCGTCTATCTCTAACCGTTCTCGAGTTGGTCAGCTCTGAATCGGTTTTCAAATGTTTTTTTTGGCGCCAAAAATATTGTCGATGAGTTTTCGACGTTTTCGTTCGAAGATTCGGAATCAGCCCGTCAGAATACGTACGAGGACAAAAATTTGAAATTCGAAAAATGAAAAATAAAAAAAGTTCAAGAAAATCATCAATCACGATTTACTCGACTTTTTAGTCCGTCGATTTTTTTCGTTCAAATTCTCAGTATATACTAATTAGGCCATTCTGAAACGATTGGCGTTCGCAGAATTCGTCTATCTCTAACCGTTCTCGAGTTGGTCATCTCTGAATCGGTTTTCAAATGGTTTGTTTGGCGCCAAAAATATTTTCGATGAGTTTTCGACATTTTCGTTCAGAGATTCGGAATCAACACGTCAAAATACGTACGAGGACAAAAATTTGAAATTCGAAAATTGAAAAATAAAAAAAGTTCAAGAAAATCATCAATCACGATTTACTCGACTTTTTAGTCCGTCGACTTTTTTCGTTCAAATTCTCAGTATATACTAATTAGGCCATTCTGAAACGATTGTCATTCGCAGAATTCGTCTATCTCTAACCGTTCTCGAGTTGGTCAGCTCTGAATCGGTTTTCAAATGTTTTTTTTGGCGCCAAAAATATTGTCGATGAGTTTTCGACGTTTTCGTTCGAAGATTCGGAATCAGCCCGTCAGAATACGTACGAGGACAAAAATTTGAAATTCGAAAAATGAAAAATAAAAAAAGTTTAAGAAAATCATCTATCACGATTTACTCGACTTTTTAGTCCGTCGATTTTTTTCGTTCAAATTCTCAGTATATACTAATTAGGCCATTCTGAAACGATTGGCTTTCGCAGAATTCGTCTATCTCTAACCGTTCTAGAGTTGGTCAGCTCTGAATCGGTTTTCAAATGTTATTTTTGGCGCCAAAAATATTTCCGATGAGTTTTCGACATTTTCGTTCGAAGATTCGGAATCAGCACGTCAAAATACGTACGAGGACAAAAATTTGAAATTCGATATTTGAAAAATAAAAAAAGTTCAAGAAAATCATCTATCACGATTTACTCGACTTTTCAGTCCGTCGATTTTTTTCGTTCATAATCTCAGTATATACTAATTAGGCCATTCTGAAACGATTGTCGTTCGCAGAATTCGTCTATCTCTAACCGTTCTCGAGTTGGTCAGCTCTGAATCGGTTTTCAAATGTTATTTTTGGCGCCAAAAATATTTCGGATGAGTTTTCGATATTTTTGTTCGAAGATTCGGAATCAGCACGTCAGAATACGTACGAGGACAAAAATTTGAAATTCGAAAAATGAAAAATAAAAAGAGTTCAAGAAAATCATCTATCACGATTTACTCGACTTTTTAGTCCGTCGATTTTTTCGTTCAAATTCTCAGTATATACTAATTAGGCCATTCTAAAACGATTGGCGTTCGCAGAATTCGTCTATCTCTAACCGTTCTCGAGTTGGTCAGCTCTGAATCGGTTTTCAAATTTTTTTATGGCGCCAAAAATATTTCCGATGAGTTTTCGACATTTTCGTTCGAAGATTCGGAATCAGCACGTCAAAATACGTACGAGGACAAAAATTTGAAATTCGATATTTGAAAAATAAAAAAAGTTCAAGAAAATCATCTATCACGATTTACTCGACTTTTTAGTCCGTCGATTTTTTTCGTTCAAATTCTCAGTATATACTAATTAGGCCATTCTGAACCGATTGGCGTTCGCAGAATTCGTCTACCTCTAACCGTTCTCGAGTTGGTCAGCTCTGAATCGGTTTTCAAATGTTATTTTTGGCGCCAAAAATATTTCCGATGAGTTTTCGACATTTTCGTTCGAAGATTCGGAATCAGCACGTCAGAATACGTACGAGGACAAAAATTTGAAATTCGAAAAATGAAAATAAAAAGAGTTCAAGAAAATCATCTATCAGGATTTACTCGACTTTTTAGTCCGTCGATTTTTTTCGTTCAAATTCTCAGTATATACTAATTAGGCCATTCTGAAACGATTGGCGTTCGCAGAATTCGTCTATCTCTAACCGTTCTCGAGTTGGTCAGCTCTGAATCGGTTTTCAAATGTTTTTTATGGCGCCAAAAATATTTCCGATGAGTTTTCGACATTTTCGTTCGAAGATTAGGAATCAGCACGTCAAAATACGTACGAGGACAAAAATTTGAAATTCGATATTTGAAAAATAAAAAAAGTTCAAGAAAATCATCTATCACGATTTACTCGACTTTTCAGTCCGTCGATTTTTTTCGTTCATAATCTCAGTATATACTAATTAGGCCATTCTGAAACGATTGGCGTTCGCAGAATTCGTCTATCTCTAACCGTTCTCGAGTTGGTCAGCTCTGAATCGGTTTTCAAATGTTTTTTATGGCGCCAAAAATATTTCAGATGAGTTTTAGACATTTTCGTTCGGAAATTCGGAATCAGCACGTCAGAATACGTACGAGGACAAAAATTTGAAATTCGAAAAATGAAAAATAAAAAAAGTTCAAGAAAATCATCAATCACGATTTACTCGACTTTTTAGTCCGTCGATTTTTTTCGTTCAAGTTTTCAGTATATACTAATTAGGCCATTCTGAAACGATTGGCGTTCGCAGAATTCGTCTATCTCTAACCGTTCTCGAGTTGGTCAGCTCTGAATCGGTTTTCAAATGTTTTTTTTGGCGCCAAAAATATTGTCGATGAGTTTTCGACGTTTTCGTTCGAAGATTCGGAATCAGCCCGTCAGAATACGTACGAGGACAAAAATTTGAAATTCGAAAAATGAAAAATAAAAAAAGTTAAAGAAAATCATCAATCACGATTTACTCGACTTTTTAGTCCGCCGATTTTTTTCGTTAAAATTCTCAGTATATACTAATTAGGCCATTCTGAAACGATTGGCGTTCGCAGAATTCGTCTATCTCTAACCGTTCTCGAGTTGGTCAGCTCTGAATCGGTTTTCAAATTTTTTTTTGGCGCCAAAAATATTTCAGATGAGTTTTCGACATTTTCGTTCGAAGATTCGGAATCAGCACGTCAAAATACGTACGAGGACAAAAATTTGAAATTCAATATTTGAAAAATAAAAAAAGTTCAAGAAAATCATCTATCACGATTTACTCGACTTTTTAGTCCGTCGATTTTTTTCGTTCAAATTCTCAGTATATACTAATTAGGCCATTCTGAACCGATTGGCGTTCGCAGAATTCGTCTACCTCTAACCGTTCTCGAGTTGGTCAGCTCTGAATCGGTTTTCAAATGTTATTTTTGGCGCCAAAAATATTTCCGATGAGTTTTCGACATTTTCGTTCGAAGATTCGGAATCAGCACGTCAGAATACGTACGAGGACAAAAATTTGAAATTCGAAAAATGAAAAATAAAAAAAGTTCAAGAAAATCATCAATCACGATTTACTCGACTTTTTAGTCCGTCGATTTTTTTCGTTCAAATTTTCAGTATATACTAATTAGGCCATTCTGAAACGATTGGCGTTCGCAGAATTCGTCTATCTCTAACCGTTCTCGAGTTGGTCAGCTCTGAATCGGTTTTCAAATGTTTTTTATGGCGCCAAAAATATTTCCGATGAGTTTTCGACATTTTCGTTCGAAGATTAGGAATCAGCACGTCAAAATACGTACGAGGACAAAAATTTGAAATTCGATATTTGAAAAATAAAAAAAGTTCAAGAAAATCATCTATCACGATTTACTCGACTTTTCAGTCCGTCGATTTTTTTCGTTCATAATCTCAGTATATACTAATTAGGCCATTCTGAAACGATTGGCGTTCGCAGAATTCGTCTATCTCTAACCGTTCTCGAGTTGGTCAGCTCTGAATCGGTTTTCAAATGTTTTTTATGGCGCCAAAAATATTTCAGATGAGTTTTGGACATTTTCGTTCGGAAATTCGGAATCAGCACGTCAGAATACGTACGAGGACAAAAATTTGAAATTCGAAAAATGAAAAATAAAAAAAGTTCAAGAAAATCATCAATCACGATTTACTCGACTTTTTAGTCCGTCGATTTTTTTCGTTCAAGTTTTCAGTATATACTAATTAGGCCATTCTGAAACGATTGGCGTTCGCAGAATTCGTCTATCTCTAACCGTTCTCGAGTTGGTCAGCTCTGAATCGGTTTTCAAATGTTTTTTTTGGCGCCAAAAATATTTTCGATGAGTTTTCGACATTTTCGTTCAGAGATTCGGAATCAGCACGTCAAAATACGTACGAGGACAAAAATTTGAAATTCGAAAATTGAAAAATAAAAAAAGATCAAGAAAATCATCAATCACGATTTACTCGACTTTTTAGTCCGTCGATTTTTTTAGTTCAAATTCGCAGTTTATACTAATTAGGCCATTCTGAAATGATTGGCGTTCGCAGAATTCATTTATCTCTAACCGTTCTCGAGTTGGTCAGCTCTGAATCGGTTTTCAAATGTTATTTTTGGCGCCAAAAATATTTCCGATGAGTTTTCGACGTTTTCGTTCGAAGATTCGGAATCAGCCCGTCAGAATACGTACGAGGACAAAAATTTGAAATTCGAAAAATGAAAAATAAAAAAAGTTCAAGAAAATCATCAATCACGATTTACTCGACTTTTCAGTCCGTCGATTTTATTCGTTCATAATCTCAGTATATACTAATTAGGCCATTCTGAAACGATTGGCGTTCGCAGAATTCGTCTATCTCTAACCGTTCTCGAGTTGGTCAGCTCTGAATCGGTTTTCAAATGTTTTTTATGGCGCCAAAAATATTTCAGATGAGTTTTCGACATTTTCGTTCGAAGATTCGGAATCAGCACGTCAGAATACGTACGAGGACTAAAATTTGAAATTCGAAAAATGAAAAATAAAAAAAGTTCATGAAAATCATCAATCACGATTTACTCGACTTTTTAGTCCGTCGATTTTTTTCGTTCAAATTTTCAGTATATACTAATTAGGCCATTCTGAAACGATTGGCGTTCGCAGAATTCGTCTATCTCTAACCGTTCTCGAGTTGGTCAGCTCTGAATCGGTTTTCAAATGTTTTTTTTGGCGCCAAAAATATTGTCGATGAGTTTTCGACGTTTTCGTTCGAAGATTCGGAATCAGCCCGTCAGAATACGTACGAGGACAAAAATTTGAAATTCGAAAAATGAAAAATAAAAAAAGTTCAAGAAAATCATCAATCACGATTTACTCGACTTTTTAGTCCGTCGATTTTTTTCGTTCAAATTCTCAGTATATACTAATTAGGCCATTCTGAAACGATTGGCGTTCGCAGAATTCGTCTATCTCTAACCGTTCTCGAGTTGGTCATCTCTGAATCGGTTTTCAAATGGTTTGTTTGGCGCCAAAAATATTTTCGATGAGTTTTCGACATTTTCGTTCAGAGATTCGGAATCAACACGTCAAAATACGTACGAGGACAAAAATTTGAAATTCGAAAATTGAAAAATAAAAAAAGTTCAAGAAAATCATCAATCACGATTTACTCGACTTTTTAGTCCGTCGACTTTTTTCGTTCAAATTCTCAGTATATACTAATTAGGCCATTCTGAAACGATTGTCATTCGCAGAATTCGTCTATCTCTAACCGTTCTCGAGTTGGTCAGCTCTGAATCGGTTTTCAAATGTTTTTTATGGCGCCAAAAATATTTCAGATGAGTTTTCGACATTTTCGTTCGAAGATTCGGAATCAGCACGTCAGAATACGTACGTGGACAAAAATTTGAAATTCGATATTTGAAAAATAAAAAAAGTTCAAGAAAATCATCTATCACGATTTACTCGACTTTTCAGTCCGTCGATTTTATTCGTTCATAATCTCAGTATATACTAATTAGGCCATTCTGAAACGATTGGCGTTCGCAGAATTCGTCTATCTCTAACCGTTCTCGAGTTGGTCAGCTCTGAATCGGTTTTCAAATGTTTTTTATGGCGCCAAAAATATTTCAGATGAGTTTTGGACATTTTCGTTCGGAAATTCGGAATCAGCACGTCAGAATACGTACGAGGACAAAAATTTGAAATTCGAAAAATGAAAAATAAAAAAAGTTCAAGAAAATCATCAATCACGATTTACTCGACTTTTTAGTCCGTCGATTTTTTTCGTTCAAGTTTTCAGTATATACTAATTAGGCCATTCTGAAACGATTGGCGTTCGCAGAATTCGTCTATCTCTAACCGTTCTCGAGTTGGTCAGCTCTGAATCGGTTTTCAATTGTTTTTTATGGCGCCAAAAATATTTCAGATGAGTTTTCGACATTTTCGTTCTAAGATTCGGAATCAGCACGTCAGAATACGTACGAGGACAAAAATTTAAAATTCGATATTTGAAAAATAAAAAAAGTTCAAGAAAATCATCCATCACGATTTACTCGACTTTTCAGTCCGTCGATTTTTTTCGTTCATAATCTCAGTATATACTAATTAGGCCATTCTGAAACGATTGGCGTTCGCAGAATTCGTCTATCTCTAACCGTTCTCGAGTTGGTCAGCTCTGAATCGGTTTTCAAATGTTTTTTATGGCGCCAAAAATATTTCAGATGAGTTTTCGACATTTTCGTTCGAAGATTCGGAATCAGCACGTCAGAATACGTACGTGGACAAAAATTTGAAATTCGATATTTGAAAAATAAAAAAAGTTCAAGAAAATCATCTATCACGATTTACTCGACTTTTCAGTCCGTCGATTTTATTCGTTCATAATCTCAGTATATACTAATTAGGCCATTCTGAAACGATTGGCGTTCGCAGAATTCGTCTATCTCTAACCGTTCTCGAGTTGGTCAGCTCTGAATCGGTTTTCAAATGTTTTTTATGGCGCCAAAAATATTTCAGATGAGTTTTCGACATTTTCGTTCGAAGATTCGGAATCAGCACGTCAGAATACGTACGAGGACTAAAATTTGAAATTCGAAAAATGAAAAATAAAAAAAGTTCATGAAAATCATCAATCACGATTTACTCGACTTTTTAGTCCGTCGATTTTTTTCGTTCAAATTTTCAGTATATACTAATTAGGCCATTCTGAAACGATTGGCGTTCGCAGAATTCGTCTATCTCTAACCGTTCTCGAGTTGGTCAGCTCTGAATCGGTTTTCAAATGTTTTTTTTGGCGCCAAAAATATTGTCGATGAGTTTTCGACGTTTTCGTTCGAAGATTCGGAATCAGCCCGTCAGAATACGTACGAGGACAAAAATTTGAAATTCGAAAAATGAAAAATAAAAAAAGTTCAAGAAAATCATCAATCACGATTTACTCGACTTTTTAGTCCGTCGATTTTTTTCGTTCAAATTCTCAGTATATACTAATTAGGCCATTCTGAAACGATTGGCGTTCGCAGAATTCGTCTATCTCTAACCGTTCTCGAGTTGGTCATCTCTGAATCGGTTTTCAAATGGTTTGTTTGGCGCCAAAAATATTTTCGATGAGTTTTCGACATTTTCGTTCAGAGATTCGGAATCAACACGTCAAAATACGTACGAGGACAAAAATTTGAAATTCGAAAATTGAAAAATAAAAAAAGTTCAAGAAAATCATCAATCACGATTTACTCGACTTTTTAGTCCGTCGACTTTTTTCGTTCAAATTCTCAGTATATACTAATTAGGCCATTCTGAAACGATTGTCATTCGCAGAATTCGTCTATCTCTAACCGTTCTCGAGTTGGTCAGCTCTGAATCGGTTTTCAAATGTTTTTTTTGGCGCCAAAAATATTGTCGATGAGTTTTCGACGTTTTCGTTCGAAGATTCGGAATCAGCCCGTCAGAATACGTACGAGGACAAAAATTTGAAATTCGAAAAATGAAAAATAAAAAAAGTTTAAGAAAATCATCTATCACGATTTACTCGACTTTTTAGTCCGTCGATTTTTTTCGTTCAAATTCTCAGTATATACTAATTAGGCCATTCTGAAACGATTGGCTTTCGCAGAATTCGTCTATCTCTAACCGTTCTAGAGTTGGTCAGCTCTGAATCGGTTTTCAAATGTTATTTTTGGCGCCAAAAATATTTCCGATGAGTTTTCGACATTTTCGTTCGAAGATTCGGAATCAGCACGTCAAAATACGTACGAGGACAAAAATTTGAAATTCGATATTTGAAAAATAAAAAAAGTTCAAGAAAATCATCTATCACGATTTACTCGACTTTTCAGTCCGTCGATTTTTTTCGTTCATAATCTCAGTATATACTAATTAGGCCATTCTGAAACGATTGTCGTTCGCAGAATTCGTCTATCTCTAACCGTTCTCGAGTTGGTCAGCTCTGAATCGGTTTTCAAATGTTATTTTTGGCGCCAAAAATATTTCGGATGAGTTTTCGATATTTTTGTTCGAAGATTCGGAATCAGCACGTCAGAATACGTACGAGGACAAAAATTTGAAATTCGAAAAATGAAAAATAAAAAGAGTTCAAGAAAATCATCTATCACGATTTACTCGACTTTTTAGTCCGTCGATTTTTTCGTTCAAATTCTCAGTATATACTAATTAGGCCATTCTAAAACGATTGGCGTTCGCAGAATTCGTCTATCTCTAACCGTTCTCGAGTTGGTCAGCTCTGAATCGGTTTTCAAATTTTTTTATGGCGCCAAAAATATTTCCGATGAGTTTTCGACATTTTCGTTCGAAGATTCGGAATCAGCACGTCAAAATACGTACGAGGACAAAAATTTGAAATTCGATATTTGAAAAATAAAAAAAGTTCAAGAAAATCATCTATCACGATTTACTCGACTTTTTAGTCCGTCGATTTTTTTCGTTCAAATTCTCAGTATATACTAATTAGGCCATTCTGAAACGATTGGCGTTCGCAGAATTCGTCTATCTCTAACCGTTCTCGAGTTGGTCAGCTCTGAATCGGTTTTCAAATGTTTTTTATGGCGCCAAAAATATTTCCGATGAGTTTTCGACATTTTCGTTCGAAGATTAGGAATCAGCACGTCAAAATACGTACGAGGACAAAAATTTGAAATTCGATATTTGAAAAATAAAAAAAGTTCAAGAAAATCATCTATCACGATTTACTCGACTTTTCAGTCCGTCGATTTTTTTCGTTCATAATCTCAGTATATACTAATTAGGCCATTCTGAAACGATTGGCGTTCGCAGAATTCGTCTATCTCTAACCGTTCTCGAGTTGGTCAGCTCTGAATCGGTTTTCAAATGTTTTTTATGGCGCCAAAAATATTTCAGATGAGTTTTAGACATTTTCGTTCGGAAATTCGGAATCAGCACGTCAGAATACGTACGAGGACAAAAATTTGAAATTCGAAAAATGAAAAATAAAAAAAGTTCAAGAAAATCATCAATCACGATTTACTCGACTTTTTAGTCCGTCGATTTTTTTCGTTCAAGTTTTCAGTATATACTAATTAGGCCATTCTGAAACGATTGGCGTTCGCAGAATTCGTCTATCTCTAACCGTTCTCGAGTTGGTCAGCTCTGAATCGGTTTTCAAATGTTTTTTTTGGCGCCAAAAATATTGTCGATGAGTTTTCGACGTTTTCGTTCGAAGATTCGGAATCAGCCCGTCAGAATACGTACGAGGACAAAAATTTGAAATTCGAAAAATGAAAAATAAAAAAAGTTAAAGAAAATCATCAATCACGATTTACTCGACTTTTTAGTCCGCCGATTTTTTTCGTTAAAATTCTCAGTATATACTAATTAGGCCATTCTGAAACGATTGGCGTTCGCAGAATTCGTCTATCTCTAACCGTTCTCGAGTTGGTCAGCTCTGAATCGGTTTTCAAATTTTTTTTTGGCGCCAAAAATATTTCAGATGAGTTTTCGACATTTTCGTTCGAAGATTCGGAATCAGCACGTCAAAATACGTACGAGGACAAAAATTTGAAATTCAATATTTGAAAAATAAAAAAAGTTCAAGAAAATCATCTATCACGATTTACTCGACTTTTTAGTCCGTCGATTTTTTTCGTTCAAATTCTCAGTATATACTAATTAGGCCATTCTGAACCGATTGGCGTTCGCAGAATTCGTCTACCTCTAACCGTTCTCGAGTTGGTCAGCTCTGAATCGGTTTTCAAATGTTATTTTTGGCGCCAAAAATATTTCCGATGAGTTTTCGACATTTTCGTTCGAAGATTCGGAATCAGCACGTCAGAATACGTACGAGGACAAAAATTTGAAATTCGAAAAATGAAAAATAAAAAGAGTTCAAGAAAATCATCTATCAGGATTTACTCGACTTTTTAGTTCGTCGATTTTTTTCGTTCAAATTCTCAGTATATACTAATTAGGCCATTCTGAAACGATTGGCGTTCGCAGAATTCGTCTATCTCTAACCGTTCTCGAGTTGGTCAGCTCTGAATCGGTTTTCAAATGTTTTTTATGGCGCCAAAAATATTTCCGATGAGTTTTCGACATTTTCGTTCGAAGATTAGGAATCAGCACGTCAAAATACGTACGAGGACAAAAATTTGAAATTCGATATTTGAAAAATAAAAAAAGTTCAAGAAAATCATCTATCACGATTTACTCGACTTTTCAGTCCGTCGATTTTTTTCGTTCATAATCTCAGTATATACTAATTAGGCCATTCTGAAACGATTGGCGTTCGCAGAATTCGTCTATCTCTAACCGTTCTCGAGTTGGTCAGCTCTGAATCGGTTTTCAAATGTTTTTTATGGCGCCAAAAATATTTCAGATGAGTTTTGGACATTTTCGTTCGGAAATTCGGAATCAGCACGTCAGAATACGTACGAGGACAAAAATTTGAAATTCGAAAAATGAAAAATAAAAAAAGTTCAAGAAAATCATCAATCACGATTTACTCGACTTTTTAGTCCGTCGATTTTTTTCGTTCAAGTTTTCAGTATATACTAATTAGGCCATTCTGAAACGATTGGCGTTCGCAGAATTCGTCTATCTCTAACCGTTCTCGAGTTGGTCAGCTCTGAATCGGTTTTCAAATGTTTTTTTTGGCGCCAAAAATATTGTCGATGAGTTTTCGACGTTTTCGTTCGAAGATTCGGAATCAGCCCGTCAGAATACGTACGAGGACAAAAATTTGAAATTCGAAAAATGAAAAATAAAAAAAGTTAAAGAAAATCATCAATCACGATTTACTCGACTTTTTAGTCCGCCGATTTTTTTCGTTAAAATTCTCAGTATATACCAATTAGGCCATTCTGAAACGATTGGCGTTCGCAGAATTCGTCTATCTCTAACCGTTCTCGAGTTGGTCAGCTCTGAATCGGTTTTCAAATGGTTTTTTTGGCGCCAAAAATATTTTCGATGAGTTTTCGACATTTTCGTTCAGAGATTCGGAATCAGCACGTCAAAATACGTACGAGGACAAAAATTTGAAATTCGAAAATTGAAAAATAAAAAAAGATCAAGAAAATCATCAATCACGATTTACTCGACTTTTTAGTCCGTCGATTTTTTTAGTTCAAATTCGCAGTGTATACTAATTAGGCCATTCTGAAATGATTGGCGTTCGCAGAATTCATTTATCTCTAACCGTTCTCGAGTTGGTCAGCTCTGAATCGGTTTTCAAATGTTATTTTTGGCGCCAAAAATATTTCCGATGAGTTTTCGACATTTTCGTTCGAAGATTCGGAATCAGCACGTCAGAATACGTACGAGGACAAAAATTTGAAATTCGAAAAATGAAAAATAAAAAAAGTTCAAGAAAATCATCAATCACGATTTACTCGACTTTTTAGTCCGTCGATTTTTTTCGTTCAAATTTTCAGTATATACTAATTAGGCCATTCTGAAACGATTGGCGTTCGCAGAATTCGTCTATCTCTAACCGTTCTCGAGTTGGTCAGCTCTGAATCGGTTTTCAAATGTTTTTTTTGGCGCCAAAAATATTGTCGATGAGTTTTCGACGTTTTCGTTCGAAGATTCGGAATCAGCCCGTCAGAATACGTACGAGGACAAAAATTTGAAATTCGAAAAATGAAAAATAAAAAAAGTTCAAGAAAATCATCAATCACGATTTACTCGACTTTTTAGTCCGTCGATTTTTTTCGTTCAAATTCTCAGTATATACTAATTAGGCCATTCTGAAACGATTGGCGTTCGTAGAATTCGTCTATCTCTAACCGTTCTCGAGTTGGTCAGCTCTGAATCGGTTTTCAAATGTTTTTTTTGGCGCCAAAAATATTTCAGATGAGTTTTCGACATTTTCGTTCGAAGATTCGGAATCAGGACGTCAAAATACGTTTGAGGACAAAAATTTGAAATTCGAAAAATCAAAAATAAAAAAGTTCAAAAAATTGTCTATCATGATATACTCGACTTTTTAGTCCGTCGATTTTTTTCGTTCATAATCTCAGTATATACTAATTAGGCCATTCTGAAACAATTGGCGTTCGCAGAATTCGTCTATCTCTAACCGTTCTCGAGTTGGTCAGCTCTGAATCGGTTTTCAAATGTTTTTTTGGCGCCAAAAATATTTCAGATGAGTTTTCGACATTTTCGTTCAAAGATTCGGAATCAGCACGTCAAAATACGTACGAGGACAAAAATTTGAAATTCGAAAATTGAAAAATAAAAAAAGTTCAAGAAAATCATCCATTACGATTTACTCGACTTTTACTAATTCGGCCATTCTAAATCGATTGGCGTTTGCAGAATTGATCTATCTCTAACCGTTCTCGAGTTGGTTAGCTCTGAATCAGTTTTCAAATGTTTTTCTTGGCGCCAAAAATATTTCCGTTGAATTTTCGACATTTTCGTTCAAAGCTTCGGAATCAGCATGTCAAAATACGTTCGAGGATGAAAATTTGAAATTCGAAAAATGAAAAATAAAAAAGTTCAAAAAATTACCTACCATGATATACTCGACTTTTTTGTCCGTTGATTTTGAAGATTGTGGCACTTCTGTTTGAACCGGAAGTGGACACCAATTTCTTCAAATTTCAAATGGGACACCCCGTATATTATCAGCAAAGTTTTAGATTTTACCCATGATTCTGAACATGTTTCACATATTATATTGTCCTATACCCAAGTCTAAGCGTTTTCGAAATATTTCAAATTTTAAGTTTAAAATTGCGTTTGCAGACCGAACATTTTTTTTTATTTCTGGACATGATCATTTATTTTCGATTGTGTATTGATTTATTATTATTATAGATCAGAGCGTTCGCCAGAAATTGATATACTTAGATCTGGTTGAAAAAATTATTTTAATTCCATTTTTCCAAATGGAAACGCCCCAATTTTATATTCTCATTCGATTCGGCATCGAAAATGAACCTAACTTTGAATAAACTTATCTATGCACTCAACACTTTTCGAAATATTTGGCTATGTATCAGTTCCAGAAAATCTCGTATTCTTGAGTTTACTTATTTTTAGTTGGCCATGGCCCGCCCGCGGTTGCGTTGGAAACAATCAACTACTAGCTACGGAAATACCGTAATCAATTATGCCGGCTCGTTTGAATTATTCGAATGAAGATTACTTTAAAATCTATTTATTATTCATGGCGAATGTAATAGGGTTATTTCAGGAACATGTAATTCATTTTCTAGGTATTCAGTATCCGCAGAAGCAAAAGCCCTCACAAAACACTGTTAGACGAATTACATATAGAAAACTGTAAAATTCCGTTTATCGGGAGTCGGGCGCCACAAGCTATCAAAAAAATGTTTTTTTGGTACTCACGTATTTTGGGCTCTTGAACACAAAATCTATATGAAATTTTCGGCTCAAGTAATTTCGGAGAAACGGCCTATTTTTGAATTTTCACTGGCATTTTCTAGAGACATTTCTACCGCGAAAAAAACACTCAATGAGTCCCCTTCTTTTCACCAGCCCGATATACACATCCTGCTTCCTCCGCCTCACTTTTTTTCATTGGCAACGACACTTTTTAAAAATAAAATCGTGTTTTTTTTTTAATCATGTCAGAGACAATAAGTTAGCGAATATGACAGATAATTATTAGTGAATTGTATGTTGGTGACACTGAAATCAATTATTGCCAACTTTTCTGATGTGAGCGAATAATTGTGGCGGTTTTTTGGTCTCCTACGATAGTAACAGAACAAAAAATTATCACTGAAAAGTTGGCAATAATTAATTTCTGTGTTGCCCACCATACATATAATTCGAATTCACTACTACCTATCTGTCATATTCGCTAGCTTATTGTCTGACATGATTAGAAAAGAACACGATTTTTTTTTGAAAGGGCCGTTTCCAATAAAAAAAAAAAACGTTTGTTGCAAGATAGATTTCATCAGGAGCTAAAGTTAAAACTAAGAAAGAAAACAGTCAATCTGACAATCGCGGATACCAAGCCGTGACAAGTCCAATGAAGCAAAGCAAAGCTTTCTTGAGAAATTATTATTCATATCATATTACGTAGACTCCGTTATGAACATTTCTATCTGCAGTCACATTCTAAGCACAATATTTTTATTGCCGCTTGTTTCGTGGAACGTAGTAGCCAGTCACCCCAAAATCGGCAAAGCTGAGTTTCTGCTCAATTATCTGCTTATATACAATGTAAATAAGCAGATAATTGCCGGAAATCAAGCGGTAAAAAACCTTTTGCTTCGAATGTGACCCTTTTTTGACAGCAGCTAAAAGTGTAATAGAGCACTGTCACACTTGTCATCTGACGTCACAACATGGCGGTCATTGGGGGACAAACAAAGCATTTGACATTTTATGAAATGAAAATTCGTTTTTTGTGGGTATTAGTGGATAATTGCGATTTTTATAAACTTCACAGACATTAAGTGATTCACGTAGCCTTATGGAAAATGGGTTCAATGGGTTTGGTTTTGTTCCGTTTTGTTTGTTTGTCCCCCTATGACATTGTTCCGCAACTGTCATATTAAAATACAATAGTCGCAGATAAAGTATATTCTATTCAGTGATTTATTTCGAGCTTTGAGATGACTAACAGGTTTTTTATTGATTTTTTAAATTGTCAATGAATTTGGCATTATCTGGTATCTGAAAATACAATGCTTTTTTTTTCAGCAAACATAATCAGCTTCTCTATTGGAACTTCTATCGCTTGGACGTCCCCAGAACTAGAAAAGCTTCATAATGACACAACCATGGAAATGTCAGCGGAGGACGATTCATGGGTATCCTCGCTTTTCCAACTGGGAGCTGCATTCGGCCCATTCGTATACGGGATTTTGGCAGACGCAATAGGACGAAAGTACACGTTGCTCTCTCTAGGAGTACCTATAGTGGTCTGTCATCTCTTGATGGCCTGCACGAGAGTCATACCAGTGTTTTACGTAGCAAGATTTATAATTGGTTTCATGACAGGAGGAGTTTTCACTGTGATGCCGATGTACCTTGCCGAAATAGCACACTCCACCAACAGAGGCGCTTTATCGAGCCTTTTGATCGTTTTTCAGAACTGTGGAATCTTGTTTACCTACGTGCTCGGTCCTTACGTCAGTATATTAGTGTTCAACTTGGTACTAGCTATTTTTCCCGCCATTTTCACAGTGGCTTTCTTCTTCTTATCACCAGAAAGTCCCCATTATCTTGTCAAGACGAATAAATCAGAGATGGCGCGACAAACGCTGCAAAAACTACGAGGTAGCTCCGCTGACATAGATGAAGAATTATCAGCGATAGAACGAGCTATCAAAGAACAAACGAGTGGTAGTTACATGGACATCTTCAAGACTAAAGGAACACGCAAAGCGTTCTGTATGTCTATTGGACTTGTCATTTTCCAGCAATTTACTGGGATTATCGCTGTAACAGCGTATGCGCAGACCATATTCGAGAGGGCAGGTGCATCACTAGAGCCTGCAGTTTGTGCCATAATTTTGGGAGCAGTGCAGTTGTTAGCAACGTTCATCTTTCCATTACTGGTTGACAGGTTTGGGCGAAAGATCCTACTTCTGGTTTCACTGACAGGACTGGTTGTTGTGGAAGGTATTCTCGGAGTGTACTGCTACCTACAAGATCATAGTACCAATCTGGATGCCATATCATTCCTACCGATCATTTGTCTGGTACTCTTCATAATCTTCTATGCCTCTGGCATCGGTACTTTACCGTTCACGATAACCAGTGAAATTTATCCGAATAACATCAAATCGAAAGCTTCCTCTCTCACTGCTGTTGCTGCTTGGGGTTTTAGTTTCTTAGTTGTGAAGTACTTCCAGTCGGTGTCGGACAGTATTGGAATGGGCGTGTCCTTTTTGATTTTTTCTGGATGCTGCGCTATTGCTATTCTGTTTGTTCAGTTTATTGTTATTGAGACGGGTGGAAAAACTTTCGAACAGATACAGAAAGAACTCAATGAATGATTAATTTTTATGATCGTATATTTTGTATAATCTCTAGCACCCTACATGCAGGTGAATGTTATGATTTTGTTAATTGCAATTGTTTGGCAATGAGATAAACAACGTCAATAAAATGAGTATACTAAGATGTCTAAAAACCCTGGTATACCGACTGATTAGATTTTGTTTAGAATTTTTTGAAGACAAAACAAATGAATCAGTGGTTTACTTTTGTAATTGACTCAGAGATGGCGTCCTCTTTCTCGTGTCAACACTGTCAACATTCCACGGACATGGTGATTGTGATTGCTAATTGAATTTTAAGGAATTTTATTAAACTTTTGTATGCCATACGAAAGTAATAGTCCATACTCGAAGTGGAATATCAAGTTTTATTGAAAAAATAACACTACTAAAATTGTGAAATTTTTTCCAAAAAAAATCTAAAAACCATTTGAAAGTCAATAATTGTGGTGTAATAAAAAATATGTGCAATTTTCTTATATAATTGATGTGTTTCTTCATTTTCCTTATATTTTAATAATTTGATACTGTTCCGTTTTTGTGCCGCCAATCCAGAAAGATGAACAAAGTAGGTAACTAATTTATGTTCAGTACAGAAATTGAGTACTTACCACTTAGAATCTTGACATACTTTAAAACAGCCATTTTATTTCAAAGCGCCATGCATGTTGGCAATATTTTATGGCAAAAATGTTTTCTAATCAATTCAATCAACTCTGGATGCGTTTTTATATCTTACCGTTTCTTGAAATCTTCCATAAGTAGCGAAAGTCCGCGATAAAGTAAAAAATATAAATTTTTCCCCTTTCCCACTATCCCACTGAAATATATCAATGTTTTGTCTCCAGTAAGCTTGTTAAGGTTTTGGTTATTTTCCATGCATTCCATTTATTTTAAAATGGTGAAATCTTTTTAGTGTAGTTGATCCATAAATACACTTTTCTGTCGAACAAAATTGCACAATAGAAATATTTTCACTATTACATGTCATATTGAACGGTTTTTTAAAAGTGGAAGAACAATTTAACACATTAACTCATCACAAATATCAAATCCCAAATGCAATTAAACTCAAACCCACAAAATTATTCTTTATTTCTTTAAAAAAATTTATAGTGAAAACTCGGTCACAAATGCACAGATATCAGCGAGAGAGCATGCGCTGCGCATAAGATTGACAGGTGCTAATGGTGAATTTCCATGCGATGCAGCAGAACTGCAATATTTTAATTATATTTTAGCAAAAAAATTAATAAATCATGTCGAAAATGTAACAAATAGAACTGATTGGGGACAGTGATTCCGTATATTCCAATAATTATATTGTTTTATAGACTTCATGTTCGTGAATCGTGGGCAAAACTTCAAACTTGTGTTCATGAAAATTAACCCTAACAAGAAAACCGACGGTGGCGGTGCACTCTAGTGTCGCGGGATATTCGAAAAACAGCCCACGGATTCATTTGTTTTCTCGTAATCAAGTTGGCGAATGTCTCTCGTTTTATCCCATAGATTGTATAAGTCGGTACACCAGGGTTTTTAGGCATCTTAGAGTGTACTTTAAGCTGAGAATCTTTATTTTTCTTTGATACAAATAATAGCTACTAATGAAGTTCGTAAAGTTGGACTTTTTTGTATGAGCTCTCATTCAACAAGCACGCGAGTACAAAAAAGCCCTTGACGAAAGTGAGTCATGCAAAAAACTTTCTTCGTCAGGTTTTATATTGCTAAATTGTAGCAATTGTATAATCAATTTGGATATTTTATGATATGAATTGTTGTCGTATTATAATAATATGACTTCCGAGCTATGTTTTACGCAAAATACTGGATTTTTCAAATATGCATAAATCTATGAACATTTACGCACAGTTGGTAATTGCACGCTCTTGACAGGTAATAAAATATAACTTTTTAGGAATTTTTTTCCCCGAGAATCAGGAAAAATGTATATACACATAGATAAAGGTATATATTTGACTAAATCGTCTTTTTCCAGTAACAGAAAAAAATTGTTCAGTTTTTGGTCTTCCTGAGACAACACAACCTCGAGCTAAAATCTAATACTTTTTTCCCTTGTATAATAAATAACTATTTTTCAACGACAAGTGCGTCTCTCTTATGTGGTATTATCATATCATTGCGTTCTTTGTTGCTCACGTAGATTTCTGTCTATACCCCAGATGAAAAGTTTCCGATACTGTATGTGAATTGTGTAACAACGTCCTCCCACAACAGACAAAACGTCCTGAAGAAGGGGTTTGGAATCGGTAAGTCGTTGATGCAATTGATGTTTACTTTTTTCATTTATTTTACTTGAAATTAGTTTCAAAAATTCATTACATTATCGAAACCACTTTCGATTGAAAACATAGTGAATTGTACTTGTACCGTAAAGGAATTAAACTATCATTTTGAACAAAATAATAATCGAATTATTCATTAAATTTTGTAGCAAACGTTTTATCAATAGCATGTAACATCAGCTAAAGTATGAATACATTTTCCGTTAGGGATTTTTATCCCTGGTGATTATTTCCGATTTTTGCAAAACATTGACGACAGCAGTGAAAGCCTGCATTCCTATAATTCCACAATATTTTTTTTTATTTTGTATAGCTCACCACACTCCGTTTATTTAGATCCTAGTGTAATCCGTCCATGTTAGTTAGTTAGATCGTTGATAAATAGAAGGTAGAGGACCAAGATTCGATCCCTGAGGTTCACTTAGATTTTGAGATGGCCCTGGATGAATATATGGGTAAAATAGCCTGTTTGCATTTTGAAACGCGTTACTGTATCAAAATATCTCACTTATTGATTGTCTGATATTGCTGTATCAGAATTCGTAAATATTCTGCCTGACAGATTTCAATCTCAACCGATGAGAGGCGTCGAGAGTTGATTGTAATGGAATTATGTGTCCATTCCATAAGAGGGCGATAAGATGAAAGTGATGGTGATTGATATCATTTAACGGAAAATTATCATTTCATTATCTATGAAACGTAGGCAAACGATGTAAAGAAGAGTTGTCGAACACTCTGTTTATTAGAAATCAATAAATAATTATGAGTTACCCATATGTAGTTGCTTGTGCTGGTGAGTGTTTTTTTGTATTTTCAAAGGTGTTGAAGATGGCTCTTCGAGACATTTGATAAAAAATATGACTTGCTTTATCATCGATATGAGAAAAAAAATCGTTTCGGTTCCATCACGTATACCAATTATGTATGCAAATTCACTCAATTAACATTAGTCTGGCAATATTCCACTGTTAATAAAAAAGGCGTGTTTTCTCTTCCCAACTCACAAGGCAGGTGCACGTCTGATGTATTTCCAGTGGATGTACAGCATTGATCTCAAGGACCTCCGCTGGAAGTCTAGTTGAGTATAAATGTCCCGTTAAAGGTGATCCAAACGTCCAAATACACTGGATACAACATCTTTTGAATGTACGCAGTAAATGTCCAACGAACGTAAACAAGGAATGTCAATTGGATGTATGGAAACATATCAAATTCACGTCCATTGGAAATGAAACACCTACGTTTATTGTATGTCTAGTGAACGTACAGCATCGATCTCATGGACCTCCGCTGGAAGTCCAGTTAAGTTCATAAATGTCCCGTGA
This sequence comes from Chrysolina haemoptera, assembly GCA_958298965.1. Lineage (NCBI taxonomy): Eukaryota > Metazoa > Arthropoda > Insecta > Coleoptera > Chrysomelidae > Chrysolina > Chrysolina haemoptera. The sequence goes on from OY282593.1 coordinate 26,331,599, forward strand.
AAGTCCACCAAAGTTCCTGATACACTGGATATTATAAAACATATTTTGTACGTACGCAGTGGATCTACGTGAAGAAAGTCCAGAGGTACAGAAACATATTAAATTCACGCCCAAATACGTCTTGAATAAGCACATGTACGTCTAACATATGTTCAGTGGATGAACATCATAGATTTTATGGACCTCAACTGGACGTCCAGTTACATCTACATATGCTCGCCTAAAAGTAAAATTTTCAGATACTTGGTATAACATATTTTGTACGTACGCAGTGAATATTCAATGGACGTAAATACAGAAGTCCATTGGGAAATATATCAAATTCACGTCTATTGGAATTGAAACGTAGATATAAAATACGTCCAGTTAAGTTCATAAAAGTCCGGTAGAAGTCCACCAAATATCCTGATATACTGGATATAAAATTTTTTGTACGCACGCAGTAGATGGATCCAAATTCGTCCGGAATAACCACATATACGTCTAATGTATGTCCAGTGAAAGTACAGCATTGATCTCCGGTGGAAGTCGAGTTAAGTACATATATCCGGACCAAATGTCTCGATACACCATATATAACATATGTTGTACGTACGCAGTGGATGTCAGATGGACGTACATGAAGAATGTTCATCGGATATAAGGAAACATATGCAATTTACGTTCAGTGAAGTTAAAACATTGATCTAAAATACGTCCTGAATAAGCACATGTACGTATGATGTACCTCCAGTGGATGAACATCATAGATTTTATGGACCTCCACTGGACGTCTAGTTACATCCATAAATGTCAAGTAAAAGTCCACCAAATTTCCGGACAAACTGGATATAACATATTTTGTAAAAAAAAAGGTTTAGTGATTGGCTTTGGAGTTTGGGGTAACTGACATGTTTGTTACTGTTCTTTTTTTGTCAATGAATTTGGCATCATCTGGTAGATGAAAACAAAATGTAACACGAAACTTTTTTCCTTTTTCAGCCAACACAATCAGTTTTGTGGCCGGAACTTCCATCACTTGGGCTTCCCCAGAAATAGAAAGGCTCCATAATGACACAACCATGGAAATGTCAGAGGAAGATGATTCATGGGTATCCTCGCTTTTCCAACTAGGAGCTGTATTTGGTCCGTTTATTTACGGGTTTTTGGCAGACGCAATAGGAAGAAAGTACACGCTGCTCTCTCTAGGAGTACCTATAGTGGTATGCCATCTCTTGATGGCGTGCATGAGAGCCCTTCCGGTGTTTTACGTAGCAAGATTCATAATCGGTTTCATGACAGGGGGAGTTTTCACTGTGATACCAATGTATCTAGCTGAAATAGGAGACTCTACCAACAGAGGCATATTATCAAGTCTTATGAATGTTTTTCTGTGCTCTGGAATGTTGTTCACTTACGTTCTTGGACCCTACTCTAGTGTACTAGTGTTCAACTTGATACTAGCTATTTTCCCCGCTATATTCACAGTGGCTTTCTTATTCGCAGCACCAGAAACTCCCCACTATCTTGTCATGAAGAAAAAAACAGAGCTGGCCCGACAAACGCTGCAAAAACTTCGAGGAAGCTCTGCTGACGTAGAAGAAGAACTATCAGCGATAGAACGAGCTATCAAAGAAGAAACGGGTGGTAGTTTTTTGGATATCTTCAGGTCTAGAGGAACACTCAAAGCATTTGGTATGTCTTTTGGACTCGTCACCGCCCAGCAGTTCACTGGAATTAACGCAGTATTATCGTTTGCCCAGCCCATATTCGAGAAGGCAGGTTCATCACTAGACTCCGCAGTTTGTTCCATAATTTTGGGGGTAGTGCAATGGTTGGCCAGTTTCATCACTCCATCATTGGTTGACAGGTTTGGACGAAAGATCCTACTTCTGGTTTCACTGTCAGGACTGGTTGTTGCAGAACTTCTTCTTGGAGTGTACTGCTACCTACAAAATGATGGCACTGACCTGGATGCTATTTCTTTCCTGCCGATCCTTTGTATGGTACTCTTCATACTCTTCTATACCGCAGGCATGGGTCCTTTAACATGGACGGTATCCAGTGAACTTTTTCCGAGTAACGTTAAATCGAAAGCTTCCTCTCTCACAGCTGCCATTTGTTGGGGTTGGGGTTTCTTGATTGTGAAGTACTTCCAGTCGTTGTCGGGCAATATAGGGATAGGCGTGTCCTTTTTGATTTTTTCCGGATGCTGCGTTGTTTCAACTTTGTTCGTTCAATTTATTGTTATTGAAACGGGCAGAAAAACTTTCGAACAGATACAGAAAGAACTCAATGGATAATAAATTTTTATGCTGGTATATTTGTTACAGGATTCTAAGATCTGCATGAATAACAAATAATCACAAATTTTATCTCCCTCATTAACACCATTTATATTCCGCCCCGGTTTTACGGCAGGTTCTTTTTTATTGGCGTAGTCGATGGGTTATCTATGAAATACAAAAGTGTTACTTTTGGAGAATCAGATTATGTACTTATATGTTTTGAAAAAAATGTGTTTCATATGCTATGCAATTTTTAATGTCAGGTACAGTTAATGTAAGAATTAATAATTTGAATAAAGATTTTATTTCCGAATTTAAAAAGTTCACCGAACAAAACAGTTTCTTATTCTTTTTAATTTTTCTGCTCTAATTCCTCTTATTCATATACCTACTTAGCAGCAAACTCGTCCGATGGTGATTGATATCATTCAACGGAAAATTACCATTTTTTTATATATTAAACTAGACAAACGATGTAAAGAAGAGTTGTCGAACACCCTGTTTATTAGAAATCAATAAATAATAATTATGAGTTACTACCCATACGTAGCTGCTTGCGCTGGTGAGTGTTTTTTTGTTTATATTCTGAAAGGTCTTGAAGTGAGCTTTTCGGGTCGATTGATAGGAAAATATCGATGGCTAAAAGGACAAAAATATTGTAGAACCATATTTTTATTACCATTTTCTTGTTAATATTTCACTAGTTTTTAATAATTTTTGATATCACATTGTATACTTAAAAATCGTGTAATATCAATGTGACAACTGAGGACAACTTTATTCATTGAACGTGTAAAAGTCAATCCAGATTTGCATCGAGTTTCTTTGAAAGAAAACTATACCTACTATAAGCAAAACAAACCATATATAGTCCAGCAGAAACCCAGTATGGTCCTAAACGAACCAGACATAAAGAAGTTTCCAGCGATAGTCGAACGATATTGGCTGAAATACGTAATGCAGCGGAAGAAACGCTGAAGAAAAGTCAATCCCCAGAGCTTCCATCACAGTCAGGTTGACAACAAATCAAGACAACAAATTAACAAATTCGACAAGGTTGTGAGTCATACCTTTCCATATTATTTGATTCCTTTATTTTTCCTTTTCAAACGTTCCTCACCACCCCTCTATTTTTGCACTTGTATCGTGGTAAAATATACCAGTTTGATCGAATCAATAAGGTTTGAAAATGACAGATGCTCATCATAAAGAGAGTATATTTGAAAGGTTCTCTCACTAGTGAAGCAAGATTTATCGAGTGTTGATATAATTCAAATTCAAGAACGTCTTTCACGAATTGAAGGTACCCATAATGTTCGTTATGATGTAGACATGATTGTAGATAGAATGAGAAACTTGAAGAGAAAGTTTCTTCGTAAATTCATATTTCACTTCAATTGCTCAAGCCAGAAATATTTTCCAAATGTCAAAATATTGCCGATGACATTCCACAGCAATCTAAGGTTCTGTTGTATCAAGTTTTTATGATTCAGGGGCTAATTCAAAAGGTGTGAAATTGCCTACCATAGATGATCTTCTAAAATTTACACGCATGTTACATAACTGGGGGGGGGGGGGAAGCAATAAGATGGAAGTTTGGCAAGGAGTATCTGGTGCCAAAGGCGATCAAACACCTTGGAGACATCTAATGCAACGGCCATCAGAAGATCACCATATTTGTCGAAAGATTGCTTCCAAAAATGTAAGGCATGAGCAATTAGGTCACCAGTCCATCCCTGATGCCTGAAACCATTTTGTTATTCATTGTTAATTTCTTATCGTTCTAGATATTTCAGAAGTTTGATGTTGATGTTTTTTTTCATGACCTTCGAGCTAACAGATAGCAGTTCAATTTCCCTATTTTTCTGAAGACTGGTTTTACTCTTGTTTTCCCATTGGACACTAAACGAGCTTTGATCTTATCTAGGGTTTAATTTGAGTGATAGAAACTCGAAGAGGTCGCTATGGGATAATTCCTTAGGTGATTCGTGAAGGCAGCAGAGAAATTTGGACTGTTTGGTATTAGCTAGCTCAAATCACATCACGCCAAAGTCTTTCGGCTCCAAACTGTTTTCACGTTGGCATAATAGGTTAGTCTTAGAGTGCAGGCAAACATCACCTATGAAATAAACCGAGAATAGAGTTTCGTGGGCGTCATTGGTGTTCTGGTCGAGTTCATGGATATTAAAAAAGTGATTTTTTTATGGTTTATCACCTCAAGTACCTCTAGCCTGGATATCCGAAAGAGGGGTGCATATCTTGATTCCGGAGACTTCATCATCATTACTGTAAAAATAAAACCTGAAAATGAACCGGGAAAGCAATAACGTAACTGGAAGTTCCAGGAAGTTATAGACCAAACACTGGTCTATGGTTATCCTTTTAGTCGCCTCTTACTACAGGCAGTATTGACCATATGGGGCACTTCTTAGAGTAATTAATTCATATTTAAATAATAGAGTATATACTATTATGTTTACTGATTGACTTTGGAGTTTGGGGTGATTGACATGTTCGTTACTTTTTTTTTTGTCAATGATTTGGCATTATCTGGTAGATGAAAACAAAATGTAACACGAAGCTTTTCTCCTTTTTCAGCAAACACAATCAGTTTTGTCGCCGGAACTTCCATCACTTGGGCTTCCCCAGTATTAGAAAGGCTTCATAATGACACAGCCTTGGGAATGTCAGATGAAGACGAGTCATGGGTATCTTCGCTTTTCCAACTTGGAGCTGTATTTGGTCCGTTCATTTACGGGTATTTGGCAGACGCAATAGGAAGAAAGTACAGTCTGCTCACCCTAGGCGTACCTTTTGTGGTATGTTATGTCTTGATGGCGTGCATGAGAGTCCTTCCGGTGTTTTACGTAGCAAGATTCATAATCGGTTTTATGACGGGAGGAGTTTTCACTGTGGTACCGATGTATCTAACTGAAATAGGAGACTCTACCAACAGAGGCATATTATCGAGCCTTATGAATGTTTTTCTGTGCTCTGGAATGTTGTTTACTTACGTTCTTGGACCCTACTCCAGTGGATTAGTGTTCAACTTGGTACTAGCTATTTTCCCCGCTTTATTCACCGTGGTTTTTTTTTTCATAGCGCCAGAATCTCCCCATTATCTTGTCATGAAGGAAAAATCACAGATGGCGCGAAAAATTTTGCAAAAACTTCGAGGAAGCTCTGCTGACGTAGAAGAAGAACTATCAGCGATAGAACGAGCTATCAAAGAAGAAACGGGTAGTAGTTTTTTGGATATCTTCAAGTCTAGAGGAACACTGAAAGCATTTGGTATGTCTTTTGGACTCGTCACCGCCCAGCAATTCACTGGAATCAACGCAATATTATCATTTGCCCAGTCCATTTTCGAAAAGGCAGGTTCATCACTAGACTCCGCAGTTTGTTCCATAATTTTGGGGGTAGTGCAATGGTTCGCCAGTTTCATCACTCCAACATTGGTTGACAGCTATGGACGAAAGGCCCTACTTATGCTTTCACTGTCAGGACTGGTTATTTCAGAACTTCTTCTTGGAGTGCATTGTTACATACAAGATCATGGTACTGATCTAAGTGTCATTTCATTCCTGCCGGTCGTTTGTATGATAAGCTTCATACTCTTCTATTCGTTTGGCATGGGTCCTTTAGCATGGACGGTATCCAGTGAACTTTTTCCGAATAACGTTAAATCGAAAGCTTCCTCTCTCACAGCTGCCATTTGTTGGGGTTGGGGATTCTTAATTGTGAAGTACTTTCAGTCATTGTCGGGCATAATAGGAATAGGCCTGTCCTTCTTGATTTTTTCTGGATGCTGCTTTGTTTCAGCCTTGTTTGTTCAATTTATTGTTATTGAAACGGGCAGAAAAACTTTCGAAGAGATACAGAAAGAACTCAATGGGTAATAAATGTTTATGCTCGTATATTTGTTACAGGATTTTAAGATCTGCACGAATAACAAATTTTCTTTCTCTCGGTACCACCATTCATATTCCACCCCAGTTTTACGGCAGGTGTGTTTTTTTTTATTGGCGTAATCGATGGGTTTTGTATGAAGTACAGTGCTAGTTCTGAAGAATCAGATTATGTATATGTTTTGAAAAAAATATATGTGTTTCTTATGTTATGTGCATTTTTTTATGTCTGGTTTTAAAAATCACCAACATATAACCAATGAAACATTTTCAATAAAATCTATAACTAGTTGAGATTTCGACGAGGCTAAAAACTCAAACCTAAAATATCAGTAGGTGCAGATGGTTTACAAAAAGTATGGAAAATGCATGGGTCTCAGCCAAATTTGATAATTTTTTGGAAGATTGTATTAGAAGTCACTTAGAAGTTACACGTGCAAGTTTAAATTAGTTTCTATGTCCAGTTTCGGAGATACGAATTTTTGAAAATCATGAAAATGGCTTATTAAAACATCGTAAAGCTCACTTATCCAAAAGTATTACTTTCTAGATGATTAGTTACCACAGCAAAACCCGGAAGCTATTAGCCAACTAGAATATTACCGAATATATTACCAAGTATGTGACCAGAATTTTTCAAATAAAATCTTTTGAGAAAGTGCTGACTCGTACGAATCTTCTTCTTCTCTTATATGGCTATAGACTACCTAAGTGTGACGTCAAAATGGCTGAAACTTGGTAAACCTTTCCAAACATTGAAATAGTTTTTTTAGGCAAAAGGTTTCAACTAACTGAGTCTTTATTGAAAATAATATCAATTTTCCTTATTGTCGACGGAATTATGCAAAATCATCAAATCAATAATTCCTTACGGGCTTTCAACACGTATTACAAGTTTGTTAAACCTGTGACGTCAGGTGCTAACACTTACGAGTCATGGTTTGTTTGCATCCGAAAACTGAAAAAATTACGGAAGTGCGAGGTTTTCAGTAAAATAGCGTTTTGACCTCAGAGCAATAAAAGATATAGGGATGCCCCTATACCTGCACAAATACCTGTTTTGAAGTGAATATGTTACTATACTTTTCTATACAATTTGTGGTCGAGGGGGACGAGGGGGTGGGTTTGACCTTCATTAGTTAAGCGCCATGTTTGAATACGACCCTCAGGGCTGGATCACTGACCTAATAGATCAGTGGCTGAGATTCCGTGTTCCATAGAATTCTATTGATGACACAATAAGTGAGATGACATGATTAAATCCATTGGAAAGACAGAGACAAAACTGTTAACGCAGTTGCCAACTATGAGTGTCATCGAATATGAGGCTTAGCTAATAAAGGCCATCGGTACGGACAGGCAACCATTTGAATACAGAATACTTCTGAATATTTCGTTCATCCGATTCGAATTCCCAAATCATCCGAATAACGTCACTATCTTGAATCGAAACAATCAGGGGTGGGATTCCTTGGGTGGTACTCTGCAACTTGTTTTACATAGCGAAGCGAAACGAAGTTAAACGAAGCACACTCATCACTTTGTGCTATGCTATATGCGAAAAAGTTACAGAGTCCCACTGCTTGTATCATAGAATTCTATTATCGACAGAATAAATGAGATGACTTCATGGTTGAATCCATGGGAAAAAAGAGACAAAACTGTCGACAATAGAATTCTATGGTACACGGAATCACACGGAAAGTTTTTATCTTGGGTCACTTTGGCCATCCTTGTTCAATCTCTTTGGTCATAGAGTATGATAAAGTTGGTACCATGATCAATCGATTCATGTCGCATTGTCGATAACTATCGAAATCCCCGACACGTTATATATCGGCTTGTTTTGGTTCAGCAAAAGTGTTTAAAAGTGGTAGCTGAAACTGTAGTTTGAAGTGGATACAAGTGTGAGTGTTGTGAATTTCATTGTTGTGATTCTCATATTTTTTTCATGTAAAGGTAATATTGAGTACTTATTATTTTGATTTATAGATCATATTGGTTCACTGATAGTGATTTAATACGGTATATAATGGAACTTTTGACTCCTTCAGCCATTTCAAAAATAAACTGATTCTGAAACTAGGCACATTAACTAGAGAATATCACTGAATTAATTTTTTTTAACCAAAAATATATAATCAAGGGAAAAACAGTTAAGATAGATACACTACCGAGTAGAATGCCATTACTTGCTTCTTATCACCAATGTCGATTCATTTCTTATGGTAGGTTTTCATGAACAGAAGTTACTCTCTTGAGCAGAAGTTTCAAGTATGGCGTACGAATACGAAATGAATAAAACAACATAATGGGTGAAGTATGTTCAAAAATTTGTATTTAATTTTTGCTGAAATTCAACTAACTGGAATTACTAGTAATTACATTTCATATGCAAATTTAGGTCATGAAAAGTTACCTTCAATACTTGTCAATGACTCATTCCTATGAGGACGCCATCTCTAGAACCGATTACACAAGCACACCACGATATCATTTCTTTTGTCTTTAAAAAAAAATCTAAACAGAATGTAATCAATCAGTTTTTAGACATCTTAGGCCACCATCTATAAAAAGTCCTAGTGTAATATCTGCTTGAAGCTGTCAATCCGAATTGATGCAGAAAACCCAAAAAATCAAATCAGATGCAAAAATGGTTTATTCGTATGGGTATGAACTCACCCTAATGTGTACATGATCCGCCACTTTGGCAACACTGTCTCCTTTCCCGCCAATGTCACGTCTTCTTCAAGCTTCGCCATTTTACATCCTATTCATTCACTTTCGTTTGAGGTATAATTTGTTGCAGCGTTAGTAGCCACGTGTGGGTAAGTTTTTGCATAGATTTTTTCAAAATTGCTATCGTTTCGCAGTGTTAAATGTGTTAGGTATTTTACACTTCAATATAATTCAATAATGAATCAAATACTTGAAAATGTTAATGTGTATTTCAACTATAACCTAGCTTTCCTGTCTCCTGGTGTAGGCTTGTGTTCCGTCTTGTTGCATGGGCAATTTTTTATTTGTGACTAGATCGAACACTCGCCTTCAACGGGGTGACGATCTCCGATATTTGGTGTGCTTTCGTTGCCTGGATGTTTTTTGAGCTTGCTTGTGTCGTTCACGTTTGGAAGCAAAACATGCGTCGTTTGGAATTGGAACTTTCGGAATGAGACAAAGGAGCAACAGGTAGGACGCCTGCAGTTTGCTTGTCGGATATATTGTTCTTTGGTGATCTAGTTGTATGAGTATTACAAATTTCATAAAGCTGGTTCAGCAAAGCACAGTGCATTCGACTATACTACGTGGGACGTACGAAAACAAGCTTGCCAGAGAACTGGAATTGTCGGGATCCATGAGCTGGGAATCTGGTTTGAAGGAACTCCTGGTGTGATATGTAGTTTCGAATCATATCACAGCCAGTAGTTACCTACGAAATGGATTCTCTTTTACAACACCACAGCACGCTGAAGAAGGGAACTGAAGTAGATGTCGAGGGCAGCTGGACTTGTTTGTGAAGCTTTTGGTGTGGTATGTTTATTGCTGCTTCTTAAAAAATTAGGGTCAATTTATAAACGTATTTAACATCGATTCAACACATATGATATAAGAATCTATGGAGCTTATTGGTAATTATTCAAAAAGGCCAATCAACATTCTTCGTCAAACTTTTTTTTATATTGTACTTGTAATTCAATGATTGTGGATTTATGCAGCAGTTTTAAGTCAAAGGTGTTTAGTCAGGAAAAAAAATATTAATAATAATATTAAATTTATTTCCACAATTAAAAAGCATACAATACATTAACATAGAAACATTTATCATAGATGTTTTATTTGTTCTGGTATCAGTTCAGGAATAAATTGACATTCAAAAGTGTTGTTCGTTAAGACTTACTCTGATTGTTGTACTTGCTCTATGTTGATCTTTTCAAAAGAGAAAGACGAATGAAGTACAAGTGTTAGGTAGAGATGAACATATGTGAAAGTGATCTCGATCAACTAGAGCAGTCTTCGATGAACAAGCCCAAATAAAACAAAAAATTACATTAATTACTAGATTATCTGTCATTCACGTTATTTTTGTCGTTTCATTAATCATTAGTATATTATATGTCAATTTATTCATAAACCAGGGCTGCGATTACGAACATTCGATCCATAGCGAGTCTGAAATTTATTTAGTTTAGCAATAATGAAACCCAATACGATTCAAAATACGATCCTAAAATTGCAGATATGACTGTACATTATTATATAATGAGTAGAATGACCTATCTCATAAACATTTGGGGAACATGTTTTAAAAATAATTTCAACAAAATTTCCAATTTATATAAAAATGCCTTGAAAGTTTGCATCGTTTTCCATATGATACACCAACAATTCAACTCTATATAATTACAAATAAATTTTCTTTAGAAGAACTCTATACAATTAAATTACAAGTCAACATTGTAAATGAAAAAGTTAAATTAACTAGAAATTCTGAAATTCATAGTTATCATACTAGGCAACATAACTTTATCCGTATTGATCCTGCTAACTCAATTTTTGGACAAAAGAGATTCAGCTCTTGTCAAATTTTAATAGATTACCCGAGGGGGAAACAACTAGTAATTTTTGTACACCTAATAAAATCAGTGAAGTAATTATCTCTAATGAAAAATAATGAAAAAGTTTTAGGGGGCATTGAAAGATAATTACCATTCAATTACGCGGATACGTTTTATGGGCACGATTTAACTCTTATGTATAAAAATAAGATCCAGAAATACATAAAATAATTCCCAAATACATACATACCCAATACATACTAATTCAGCCATTCTGAATCGATTGGCGTTCGCAGAATTTGTCTATCTCTAACCGTTCTCGAGTTGATCAGCTCTGAATCAGTTTTTTGATGGTTTTTTTGCCGTTAAAAATATTTCTGCTGAGTTTTCGATATTATTGTTAAAAGATTCGGAATCGGCACGTCAAAATACGTCCGAGGACAAAAATTTTAAATTCGAAAAATAAAAAATCTCAGATAATTTTATGTTTTATCTTAAACACCTTTTTCCGGCTAAATCTTATATCTGAGCATAGAAAATCATACATTCTTGGAATGAGCATGAAATTTTACGCACACAGTGCGAATTTCAAGTCGATGTGACAACTTGGTACTTTTAATGATTTTTAGGGGTGAACCCCTTGCAACTTTTTCGAGTAATTTTTAATTTCTTTTGATTGACTCGAAAATAACAATACATACTAATTCGGCCATTTTGATTGGCGTTCGCAGAATTTGTCTATATTCAACAGTTCTCGAGTTGGTCAGCTCTGAATCAGTTTTCAAATGGTTTTTTTGGCGCGAAAAATATTTCTGATGAGTTTTCGACATTTTCGTTCAAATATTCGGAATCAGCACGTCGAAATACGTTCGGGGATAAAAATTTTAAATTTGAAAAATTTAAATTTAAAAAGTTCAAAAAATTATTTATCATGATATACTTGCCTTTTTCACCCGTCGATATTTTCCGTTCAAATTCCTAATATTATACTAATTCAGCAATTCTGAATCGATTGGCGTTAGCAGAATTCGTCTATCTCTAACCGTTCTCGAGTTGGAAATCGTTTTTTTTGGCGCCAAAAATATTTCTGATGAGTTTTCGATATTTTCGTTCGAAGAATCGGAATCAGCACGTCAAAATACGTTCGGGGACAAAAATTTGAAATTCGAAAAGTGAAAAATAAAGTTAAAAAAATTATCTATCATTACTCGACTTTTTTGTCCGTAGATTTTTTTCGTTAAATTCTCAGTGTATACTAATTCGGCCATTCTGAATCGATTGGAGTTCGCAGAATTCGTCTATCTCTAACCGTTCTCGAGTTGGTCAGCTCTGAATCAGTTTTCAAATGTTTTTTTTGCGCAAAAATAATTTCTGGCGAGTTTTGACATTTCGAATAATGAATTTAATTAAAATTAATATTGAATTAATGAAAATGTTATGGTGTACACCTAATGAAAGAGTAGTTTCCCCCTCGAGATTACCAATTGAGATCAAAAATTCCAGAAACATCTTACAATTTAAAAATCGATTAAAAAAGTACATGCTGGCACAAAGAAAGAAATAAACCTAATTAATATCCATTTTCAGTATGTGATATAATCAAGGCCTCCTCTATTTTGAAATTATCAACTACTGTTCTTTGTTAATCGGTATTTCTTTATTTATTTTTTTTATTTATATTAATTAACTGTTATTTTAATTTTTCTGCTTCAAATTATCTCACTAAAATTTACAGAATAGAAATTGTTTGAAATGTTCATGAACAGTCTCCATACCAGTTTTACGTAACTGTCTGACTGTTTTGTGATATTCTTTATAGAAATATTATTTTACTTCTGAATAATTTTTTGTACTACTTGTATCTTGATGTATTATGTATTATAAATTCAATAATATTAAAAAAGGCAAGCCTCTATGCTCACCTCCAATTGAAAACTATTTTTAATATGTTATAGTGTGACAAACAAGTGTGAAAATTCACTGGATAATTACGGACTCTAGTCCGTCGTAGGACTAATGCGCATCATGTGCGTGCATATTTTCACACTTTCATAGCTGTGTTTGTTGAACTGTAATGTAATAATGGGGGGGTAAGCGCACAGATACAATTTGATACTTTGAATTTAGATTTATTAGAACTGGCTCAAATTTTTTTACAAATTTTTCTCAACCCTGAAATATGTGGTGTTTCCAAACCAACTCATGTTAAATTTTCATTCGAGACCGAACTCTCATCGTCGAAATCAGATGGTGGATATAAAATTTGCACGCTCCACTTTTTAAGGGGATCCAAAACTGTGCTGAGCCTCGTTTTTGTCAACTCCAGAGAATCCACTCTCTTGACAACCATCCTGCCATTTCTTACATACGCAGCATCATAGTCTGCTTTGGAGTGCTTTCTCTGAATCGTATCGTCTGTTTTGGAGTGCTTTCTCTGAATCGTATCGTCTGTTTTGGAGTGCTTTCTCTGAATCGTATCGTAGCCTGTTTTGGAGTGCTTTCTCTGAATCGTATCGTAGCCTGTTTTGGAGTGCTTTCTCTGAATCGTATCGTAGTCTGTTTTGGAGTGCTTTCTCTGAATAGTATCGTCGTCTGTTTTGGAGTGCTTTCTCTGAATAGAATCGTCGTCTGCTTGTGAGCGGTTTCTCTGAATCGTCTCTATTTCGAAGCAGTCGCAATCTTCGTTGCTGCAGCGACAGTCTTTCAGCACCAGTGAAATTGCTCTTCCCCTTTTGTAGTTCTTTCGCAATCCTGGAAATAAATATTATGCAATAATAATAATAATGTATTATGATTGTACAATATTTGTGTCGTAAATTCATATTACGATAATCGATGTCCCAACACTTGTTACGTAATATACTATTATTATACTGACCTTTACCAATAATTGTGGAAACTGAGTTTTCAGGAACAGGAGCATTCAATGAAACAGAGCTGCTTGCTTTTTCAGAAGACATTTCTTTTCGAAAAAAAGATTTTCTGTAGACTTCCAAAGAGCTCCTCTTCCGTATCACGTTGGGAGTTGATATGGGTTTCGGCACGTCCCAGTCCGAATTTATGTCCGTGGCCCTCGACAAATATTCCTTCTGCGCTTGACAATCGCACGAAGAGGCGCTGCAAGGGCATCGAAGAAAGAGCGACAGGGCCCTTTGGCGCATTTTTCTCGCTTTTTCCACATCTTTTCGCTCTAATAATGCGGACGTACTTTGTATTTCGTTTCGACCAGCTGTAAATGCAAATCAAAATGATATTCAGGGTGACTCAAAACTTTGACAAACTTAACTTTTGCAGTGCTGACCTCAATTAAACGAAAATTGGTATTCAGAGGTTTTCCAAATATCTAGAAAACGATTGCTCATAGCGACTTGTAACAAGGGTCGCTTTTTTACGTAGATGTGATAGGGGAATCGATTTTTCACAGAAAAATTTGCTAGAAGTACGCTTCAAAAAAGAAAAAGACATGTAGGTGGCGCCTCCTACTAATAAGAGCAATAATAACATCAGGTTCGAATTCGACTCTTCAAAAAACCTTACAATACCAATTTTAGTTTAAGGTCAGTATTTCAAAAGTTTTTTGAAAAAAAAAAACCGATTTTTGTCACTTTGAGAATACCTTGAATATAGCTTCGTTCTGTATGTTGGTCGTCCATTGAAATTTGCGATTTTGATTGATCTGCGTCACTTTTATTACTTTCCGTTGAAGCCTCGTCAGATGCTGAAAGAAGGATATAATAGAGAGTGTTACTAATTTCCAGAGTTAACGAAAATGAAATTTTCGACGCCTTTCATATTTGGCATCAAAGTATACTGATAATCACTAGAGGTGTTTATTCATATTTTATTTATTTTTGGTCATTGGATAGATAAAATCCTTCAATTTAACCCAAAATTAAACAGGCTGAACTATTTTTACCAATTACAATTTCCCGCTATTATTTGGATCTGATTCTATAAAATCTACCAAATTTGTAGGTCTTATTATTGACAAAAAAAAATGAAATTGTTTTATGATGAATAATCAATTAATAATTGACTGTTAAAAATAAATCCTTCAAAAAGTAATACTTCATGTTTATTTTGTGAATTATTTTGGCAGTGAAAAAAAGTAAACCTTTACGCATTAATAGAGATGCAGAAATGTCAAGTTTTTTTGACAGTTGTACAAAATAGTAATTTATGTCAAGTGAATAAAGTGATACTTTTTTTACAAGTAGGAAATTTTGACGCACGACGCTGTAGGCTGAGTGCGGCATTCCTACGAGTAAAAAAAACACTACTCACGAGTTTCATACAGTATTTTTTCTACAACTGTCAAAAAAATAACCAATTCATATATTTTTGCAAATATGAAATGAATTTGGCATACTTTTTTCGATTAATTATTCGAACAAAGTTCGAAGAGTATGCCGGACAGTTGAGTGTCAAACAAATGAAACGAATAATTTCGACAGAGTCGAAATCCCTTTCTCTTCACACTATCCAATTTGAAGCGAATATTAAAATAACATATTCATCGAGGTCACTTTTCATTTTCTTAGATTAGTATTCAAAATAAATAAACAATCTTCGTGAAGCAACGAATACCTTTTTTTTTTCTTTGAACTATGTTAAGGAAATCTCATATTTGCACTATCCATGATTTTCTCCGTTCAATCTTCAAGAAATCGTCATCTGGATAGACGCCCAATTTCACAAATTTCATTAATTATTGTTGTCAACTAGTTTCTGACAGCCAAACAGCCATAGCTACCTTGGATTACCTAGTGTAGATTAGGTCCAATAGTTCCCTAGAGGTATATGCTATTATTTTGAATATATTCGCCGCGATAGGTTGGAATTTTGATAAAACTTATTTAATAGTAAGAATGCTAAGAATATTATTGGTGAAACATTTGTATACCAGATATTTATAGGTTATTAGTTGCCAAAGAAAATGAGAACTGGCTTTATGACAGGATTTCGTTATTATTCGGATCTGTCACTGTTGTTGCATGAAACTGTCGGTTGCCTAGCAACAGCCTTTTAAAAAAGTGCACTTTTTTACGCTTTTCCGTTTAATAATGAAATCGTATGTTGATAGTGAAATATTGTAATACTTTACGCACACACACCACACAAAAAAAGTAGACTTTTTTTGACAGTTGTAGAAAAAGTATATTTTAGCAAGATTTATTTTCTGTGAGATAAATATTTTGTGGATTGCAAAATGATAACTTTAGGTAATAGTTAGGTACTTATATTATTTGGTACCTTGTGGGACAGCTCGAAATTATTTAGATACGATCAGTAAATCTTATATGTGTTTGGAATTTCAGAAATGATGAAACTAGTCCTCTGGAATGTACTTCACGTGGTGTTCCACAAAGATCTATTTCTGGTTCAAAGTGAAGAATCCACAAACGTGTACACCTCAAAGTCCTTGGAATTACATTTGTACAGATCAAAATCCAGGTGATTTATTTATATTCTTATCACTTCAGTTTGAAATGTTACACATTAGTTTAGAAAAATTCAGATTTACGTACGAAGTTTTCAGAATTAGTTTTTAAAATTCGTACTTCCAATAAAACAAATACGATTCTCATGACTTTATTTAAACATTACATTAAATTATTGTATAATATGAAATGCATATACTGAGCAAAGTCTTCTGAACTCCTTCGCTATAGCCTGCTATTATCTGCGATTTCTAGTCGATATGGATTTAATCTAAAACAAAATTGTTTCAAGAGAATGTACATTTTTCACATTGTTAGAAATTATTTATTTTGTGTTTTGATTCCAGCAAAAGAGGAAATCTTATATGGATCTTAACTGATCCATATAAGATCTCCTCTTTAACCAGTTGGTTAACTTTCTGAATCTATAGCATAGGAAATAGAAGAAAGTTAAAATGGCACTTCGTGGAACACCACAGCTTATATTTTCCATCAAACTACTTAGTTCGCATTATGAAATGATTGCTGCTTTAGGAAGAAATTATAGACCGGTCGGTAATGACACATTTGTTGAAACTTTTAAAACCGTTAGAGGTAGACCAATTCTGCGAACGCCAATCGATTCAGAATGGCCAAATTAGTAATCACTGAGAATTTGAACGGAAAAAATCGACGGACAAAAAAGTCGAGTATATCATGATAGGTAATTTTTTGAACTTCTTTATTTTTCATTTTTCGAATTTCACATTTTTGTCCTCTAACGTATTTTAATGTGCTTATTTCGAATCTTTGAACGAAAATGATGAAAATTCATCGGAAATATTTTTGGCGCCAAAAACCCCATTTGAAAACTGATTCAGAGCTGACCAACTCAAAAACCGTTAGAAATAGACCAATTCTGCGAATGCCAATCAATTCAAAATGGTCGAATTAGTATTTACTGAAAATTTGAACGGAAAAAATCGACGGACAAAACAATCGAGTATATCATGATAGGTAATTTTTTAAACTTTTTTATTTTTCATTTTTCGAATTCCAAATTTTTGTCCTCTAACGTATTTTAACGTGCTTATTTCAAATCTTTGAACGAAAATGATGAAAATTCATCGGAAATATTTTTGGCACCAAAAAAACCATTTGAAAACTGATTCAGAGCTGACCAACTCAAAAACCGTTAGAAATAGACCAATTCTGCGAATGCCAATCAATTCAAAATGGTCGAATTAGTATTTACTGAAAATTTGAACGGAAAAAATCGACGGACAAAAAAGTCGAGTATATCATGATAGGTAATTTTTTAAACTTTTTTATTTTTCATTTTTCGAATTTCAAATTTTTGTCCTCTAACGTATTTTAACGTGCTTATTTCGAATCTTTGAACGAAAATGTCCAAAATTTATCGGAAATATTTTTGGCACCAAAAAAACCATTTGAAAACTGATTCAGAGCTGACCAACTCGAGAACGGTTAGAGATAGACCAATTCTGCGAACGCCAATCGATTCAGAATGGCCGAATTAGTATCTACTGAGAATTTGAACGGAAAAAATCGACGCACAAAAAAGTCGAGTATATCATGATAGGTAATTTTTTAAACTTTTTTATTTTTCATTTTTCGAATTTCAAATTTTTGTCCTCTAACGTATTTTAACGTGCTTATTTCAAATCTTTGAACGAAAATGATGAAAATTCATCGGAAATATTTTTGGCACCAAAAAAACCATTTGAAAACTGATTCAGAGCTGACCAACTCGAGAACGGTTAGAGATAGACCAATTCTGCGAACGCCAATCGATTCAGAATGGCCGAATTAGTATCTACTGAGAATTTGAACGGAAAAAATCGACGCACAAAAAAGTCGAGTATATCATGATAGGTAATTTTTTAAACTTTTTTATTTTTCATTTTTCGAATTTCAAATTTTTGTCCTCTAACGTATTTTAACGTGCTTATTTCAAATCTTTGAACGAAAATGATGAAAATTCATCGGAAATATTTTTGGCACCAAAAAAACCATTTGAAAACTGATTCAGAGCTGACCAACTCGAGAACGGTTAGAGATAGACCAATTCTGCGAACGCCAATCGATTCAGAATGGCCGAATTAGTATCTACTGAGAATTTGAACGGAAAAAATCGACGGACTAAAAAGTCGAGTATATCATGATAGGTAATTTTTTGAACTTTTTTATTTTTCATTTTTCGAATTTCAAATTTTTGTCCTCTAACGTATTTTAACGTGCTTATTTCAAATCTTTGAACGAAAATGATGAAAATTCATCGGAAATATTTTTGGCACCAAAAAAAACATTTGAAAACTGATTCAGAGCTGACCAACTCAAAAACCGTTAGAAATAGACCAATTCTGCGAATGCCAATCAATTCAAAATGGTCGAATTAGTATTTACTGAAAATTTGAACGGAAAAAATCGAAGGACAAAAAAGTCGAGTATATCATGATAGGTAATTTTTTAAACTTTTTTATTTTTCATTTTTCGAATTTCAAATTTTTGTCCTCTAACGTATTTTAACGTGCTTATTTCGAATCTTTGAACGA
The DNA here is from genome assembly GCA_958298965.1 of Chrysolina haemoptera. NCBI lineage: Eukaryota > Metazoa > Arthropoda > Insecta > Coleoptera > Chrysomelidae > Chrysolina > Chrysolina haemoptera. Next base: position 26,350,326 of record OY282593.1, read on the forward strand.
AAATGTCCAAAATTTATCGGAAATATTTTTGGCACCAAAAAAACCATTTGAAAACTGATTCAGAGCTGACCAACTCGAGAACGGTTAGAGATAGACCAATTCTGCGAACGCCAATCGATTCAGAATGGCCGAATTAGTATCTACTGAGAATTTGAACGGAAAAAATCGACGCACAAAAAAGTCGAGTATATCATGATAGGTAATTTTTTAAACTTTTTTATTTTTCATTTTTCGAATTTCAAATTTTTGTCCTCTAACGTATTTTAACGTGCTTATTTCAAATCTTTGAACGAAAATGATGAAAATTCATCGGAAATATTTTTGGCACCAAAAAAACCATTTGAAAACTGATTCAGAGCTGACCAACTCGAGAACGGTTAGAGATAGACCAATTCTGCGAACGCCAATCGATTCAGAATGGCCGAATTAGTATCTACTGAGAATTTGAACGGAAAAAATCGACGGACTAAAAAGTCGAGTATATCATGATAGGTAATTTTTTGAACTTTTTTATTTTTCATTTTTCGAATTTCAAATTTTTGTCCTCTAACGTATTTTAACGTGCTTATTTCAAATCTTTGAACGAAAATGATGAAAATTCATCGGAAATATTTTTGGCACCAAAAAAAACATTTGAAAACTGATTCAGAGCTGACCAACTCAAAAACCGTTAGAAATAGACCAATTCTGCGAATGCCAATCAATTCAAAATGGTCGAATTAGTATTTACTGAAAATTTGAACGGAAAAAATCGAAGGACAAAAAAGTCGAGTATATCATGATAGGTAATTTTTTAAACTTTTTTATTTTTCATTTTTCGAATTTCAAATTTTTGTCCTCTAACGTATTTTAACGTGCTTATTTCGAATCTTTGAACGAAAATGTCCAAAATTTATCGGAAATATTTTTGGCACCAAAAAAACCATTTGAAAACTGATTCAGAGCTGACCAACTCGAGAACGGTTAGAGATAGACCAATTCTGCGAACGCCAATCGATTCAGAATGGCCGAATTAGTATCTACTGAGAATTTGAACGGAAAAAATCGACGCACAAAAAAGTCGAGTATATCATGATAGGTAATTTTTTAAACTTTTTTATTTTTCATTTTTCGAATTTCAAATTTTTGTCCTCTAACGTATTTTAACGTGCTTATTTCAAATCTTTGAACGAAAATGAAGAAAATTCATCGGAAATATTTTTGGCACCAAAAAAACCATTTGAAAACTGATTCAGAGCTGACCAACTCGAGAACGGTTAGAGATAGACCAATTCTGCGAACGCCAATCGATTCAGAATGGCCGAATTAGTATCTACTGAGAATTTGAACGGAAAAAATCGACGCACAAAAAAGTCGAGTATATCATGATAGGTAATTTTTTAAACTTTTTTATTTTTCATTTTTCGAATTTCAAATTTTTGTCCTCTAACGTATTTTAACGTGCTTATTTCAAATCTTTGAACGAAAATGATGAAAATTCATCGGAAATATTTTTGGCACCAAAAAAACCATTTGAAAACTGATTCAGAGCTGACCAACTCGAGAACGGTTAGAGATAGACCAATTCTGCGAACGCCAATCGATTCAGAATGGCCGAATTAGTATCTACTGAGAATTTGAACGGAAAAAATCGACGGACTAAAAAGTCGAGTATATCATGATAGGTAATTTTTTGAACTTTTTTATTTTTCATTTTTCGAATTTCAAATTTTTGTCCTCTAACGTATTTTAACGTGCTTATTTCAAATCTTTGAACGAAAATGATGAAAATTCATCGGAAATATTTTTGGCACCAAAAAAAACATTTGAAAACTGATTCAGAGCTGACCAACTCAAAAACCGTTAGAAATAGACCAATTCTGCGAATGCCAATCAATTCAAAATGGTCGAATTAGTATTTACTGAAAATTTGAACGGAAAAAATCGAAGGACAAAAAAGTCGAGTATATCATGATAGGTAATTTTTTAAACTTTTTTATTTTTCATTTTTCGAATTTCAAATTTTTGTCCTCTAACGTATTTTAACGTGCTTATTTCGAATCTTTGAACGAAAATGTCCAAAATTTATCGGAAATATTTTTGGCACCAAAAAAACCATTTGAAAACTGATTCAGAGCTGACCAACTCGAGAACGGTTAGAGATAGACCAATTCTGCGAACGCCAATCGATTCAGAATGGCCGAATTAGTATCTACTGAGAATTTGAACGGAAAAAATCGACGCACAAAAAAGTCGAGTATATCATGATAGGTAATTTTTTGAACTTTTTTATTTTTCATTTTTCGAATTTCAAATTTTTGTCCTCTAACGTATTTTAACGTGCTTATTTCGAATCTTTGAACGAAAATGTCCAAAATTTATCGGAAATATTTTTGGCACCAAAAAAACCATTTGAAAACTGATTCAGAGCTGACCAACTCGAGAACGGTTAGAGATAAACCAATTCTGCGAACGCCAATCGATTTAGAATGGCTGAATTAGTATTTACTGAGAATTTGAACGAAAAAAATCGAAGGACAAAAAAGTCGAGTATATCATGATAGGTAATTTTTTAAACTTTTTTATTTTTCATTTTTCGAATTTCAAATTTTTGTCCTCTAACGTATTTTAACGTGCTTATTTCAAATCTTTGAACGAAAATGATGAAAATTCATCGGAAATATTTTTGGCACCAAAAAAACCATTTGAAAACTGATTCAGAGCTGACCAACTCGAGAACGGTTAGAGATAGACCAATTCTGCGAACGCCAATCGATTCAGAATGGCCGAATTAGTATCTACTGAGAATTTGAACGGAAAAAATCGACGGACTAAAAAGTCGAGTATATCATGATAGGTAATTTTTTGAACTTTTTTATTTTTCATTTTTCGAATTTCAAATTTTTGTCCTCTAACGTATTTTAACGTGCTTATTTCAAATCTTTGAACGAAAATGATGAAAATTCATCGGAAATATTTTTGGCACCAAAAAAAACATTTGAAAACTGATTCAGAGCTGACCAACTCAAAAACCGTTAGAAATAGACCAATTCTGCGAATGCCAATCAATTCAAAATGGTCGAATTAGTATTTACTGAAAATTTGAACGGAAAAAATCGAAGGACAAAAAAGTCGAGTATATCATGATAGGTAATTTTTTAAACTTTTTTATTTTTCATTTTTCGAATTTCAAATTTTTGTCCTCTGACGTATTTTAACGTGCTTATTTCGAATCTTTGAACGAAAATGTCCAAAATTTATCGGAAATATTTTTGGCACCAAAAAAACCATTTGAAAACTGATTCAGAGCTGACCAACTCGAGAACGGTTAGAGATAGACCAATTCTGCGAACGCCAATCGATTCAGAATGGCCGAATTAGTATCTACTGAGAATTTGAACGGAAAAAATCGACGGACAAAAAAGTCGAGTATATCATGATAGGTAATTTTTTAAACTTTTTTATTTTTCATTTTTCGAATTTCAAATTTTTGTCCTCCAACGTATTTTAACGTGCTTATTTCAAATCTTTGAACGAAAATGATGAAAATTCATCGGAAATATTTTTGGCACCAAAAAAAACATTTGAAAACTGATTCAGAGCTGACCAACTCAAAAACCGTTAGAAATAGACCAATTCTGCGAATGCCAATCAATTCAAAATGGTCGAATTAGTATTTACTGAAAATTTGAACGGAAAAAATCGAAGGACAAAAAAGTCGAGTATATCATGATAGGTAATTTTTTAAACTTTTTTATTTTTCATTTTTCGAATTTCAAATTTTTGTCCTCTGACGTATTTTAACGTGCTTATTTCGAATCTTTGAACGAAAATGTCCAAAATTTATCGGAAATATTTTTGGCACCAAAAAAACCATTTGAAAACTGATTCAGAGCTGACCAACTCGAGAACGGTTAGAGATAGACCAATTCTGCGAACGCCAATCGATTCAGAATGGCCGAATTAGTATCTACTGAGAATTTGAACGGAAAAAATCGACGGACAAAAAAGTCGAGTATATCATGATAGGTAATTTTTTGAACTTTTTTATTTTTCATTTTTCGAATTTCAAATTTTTGTCCTCCAACGTATTTTAACGTGCTTATTTCAAATCTTTGAACGAAAATGATGAAAATTCATCGAAAATATTTTTGGCACCAAAAAAAACATTTGAAAACTGATTCAGAGCTGACCAACTCAAAAACCGTTAGAAATAGACCAATTCTGCGAATGCCAATCTATTCAAAATGGTCGAATTAGTATTTACTGAAAATTTGAACGGAAAAAATCGAAGGACAAAAAAGTCGAGTATATCATGATAGGTAATTTTTTAAACTTTTTTATTTTTCATTTTTCGAATTTCAAATTTTTGTCCTCTAACGTATTTTAACGTGCTTATTTCGAATCTTTGAACGAAAATGTCCAAAATTTATCGGAAATATTTTTGGCACCAAAAAAACCATTTGAAAACTGATTCAGAGCTGACCAACTCGAGAACGGTTAGAGATAGACGAATTCTGCGAACGCCAATCGATTCAGAATGGCCGAATTAGTATCTACTGAGAATTTGAACGGAAAAAATCGACGCACAAAAAAGTCGAGTATATCATGATAGGTAATTTTTTGAACTTTTTTATTTTTCATTTTTCGAATTTCAAATTTTTGTCCTCTAACGTATTTTAACGTGCTTATTTCGAATCTTTGAACGAAAATGTCCAAAATTTATCGGAAATATTTTTGGCACCAAAAAAACCATTTGAAAACTGATTCAGAGCTGACCAACTCGAGAACGGTTAGAGATAGACCAATTCTGCGAACGCCAATCGATTCAGAATGGCCGAATTAGTATCTACTGAGAATTTGAACGGAAAAAATCGACGCACAAAAAAGTCGAGTATATCATGATAGGTAATTTTTTGAACTTTTTTATTTTTCATTTTTCGAATTTCAAATTTTTGTCCTCTAACGTATTTTAACGTGCTTATTTCGAATCTTTGAACGAAAATGTCCAAAATTTATCGGAAATATTTTTGGCACCAAAAAAACCATTTGAAAACTGATTCAGAGCTGACCAACTCGAGAACGGTTAGAGATAGACCAATTCTGCGAATGCCAATCAATTCAAAATGGTCGAATTAGTATTTACTGAAAATTTGAACGGAAAAAATCGACGGACAAAAAAGTCGAGTATATCATGATAGGTAATTTTTTAAACTTTTTTATTTTTCATTTTTCGAATTTCAAATTTTTGTCCTCTAACGTATTTTAACGTGCTCATTTCGAATATTTGAACGAAAATGTCGAAAATTCATCGGAAATATTTTTGGCACCAAAAAAACCATTTGAAAACTGATTCAGAGCTGGTCCGCGGTGGGGGGGGTTGGGGGAGTGTTAGCTACGCCCCTGGATGTAATATTCATTAAAATTATTCAGTTCATGTTTTATACTCTTAGCAGTCGTTCCAAATCCCGTCCTTCGAGCTTTAACTTCAATTTCGACACCTTTAAATCGGCCAAAAGACCTCTCCTTGAAAACAATTTGTATTTCAATGTCTATTTCACATAAAAAGTTTTTCGATTTATTGAATTTTCCACGCGAATGTAGTATGTTTTGTTGTGATTAATAAAGATTTAACTTTTAAGGAAGCTCAATTTTCAATGATACGATAAACGTTTTTATTTGTTATTATTTATGAGAGGGAATAGTCATAGTTATTTCTAGAAACCCACCTGTCGTGGAATCTGATTCTTTCTCAACAATTGCTACAACAGCCGGATTGACGTTACAGCTACAGACTGAATTACACTGGCAAACTTCTTCCAAGGCATTGCTTCTCCACTTGCTGTAGACGCCATCTTTCTTTTTTTCTCCGATGACATCCTTGTGTATATACGTATTCGTATCGGGCACCAGATTTTTTCTGATTTTTTCTTTGATGGAGTCGGTCGAAGTTTCTTTTTTTGTTACATCTTTCGACGTACTTGATTTTTTGTTCTTCGATTCCCCACTTGTCTGTTTTGCATTCGTCAAGGTTTTGGAATGCTGACTCTTGATTAGAGGAGTATCATCAATAAGACTGCTGGAGGAACTTATTTTCGTTCCTTTTGGAGTTCCTAAGAGAATATTCAGATTAAGTAAAAAATTCCGAGTCAAAATACCTATGCTTTAATGTCAGAAAGTTTTACAATTTACAAAGCTGCAAAATATTTTTATTTAAAAAAAAAAATTGTAGCAAAGCGCTTTCGACTGTTAAGTCATCATCACTGCGTACTCGTCAGGTGTACAAGAAGCCATATACAAGCATCATGTCCATGGACCCAATTAAAATGTTACAAAATATAAAACATATTTAAAATTGAATAATTTTCATCCTGTTTAAGGATTATTAAAGATAAAGATATGGGATACTACATCATATCTGTCTGAATGTTGAAGCGGAAGTAAAAAAAAATATTTTGCACGAAATACAAAGTTTCTTCCTTCAAGTATATTGAAGCGTGCACACAGCTTGACAATTTCACAATCGAAGTTATCTGAATGAACTACATTGTAGTGTAGTAACCACAAGGTTCTATTCTTGGTCCTATTTTCGAATTTTTTGAACTATATAAACTCGTTATAAACAATTTGCACGAAATGCTCTATATATATATATATTATAATATGAGGCAAACATCTGACAGAAAACAACTACTTCCCTGGCTAATACCACGACGGACACTGAATTACACAGCAGGACGTCAACTCACGTTTTTGTTGCTTGTTAGATTTCGACTTCCAGTTATTCAGTTCCTTGATTTCCTTCTTGAGCGCTTGTTTATCGACTTTATCTACATATTCGTCGACTGAGGATGATATCGAATCACACATGGTACATCGGGGTTTGGCGTTAAGCTGAAAAATAAGTGATGTATTGGGAAATAAGTCGAGCAGTGGCTACCAGATTCATTCATGAACTGTGGAAAATAGGCACGTGTCTAGTTGAAGTAAACGATCTAGTGCAACCCATCTTCAAACAATTCTCCTTTAAGAAATAGCACGGGAGATAAGTAATCATAACTTGGAACATATACAATTTGTAATATCCCCAGTTCTACATTGCAATACTCAAATCGGGCTTGAGCTAACGTAAATGTGACGATAATAATCTAGTTTGTCGCCGCTCAAAAATACTTCCAATAAAATTTTATGACTTTTCAGCCAATCATAAAACAATGCTGTGTCCAATATAAGGCGCACAAAGTCGACAGTTCTTTGTCAAGTCCACGTGGACTGGTAGACGGTTGATTTCGAGGGAATAGCCATTTGTATTACTAGGAAGGAAAGTGCCACTTTACCTCCCGCAGGATGTACATCCAAGGGAGGAAAAGTAACTTTACTCCCTTGAACCTTTTTTGTAAATTTAAAACGAATCTCAACTGCTTTTGTCTAAAACGGACCTATACTTGCATGATGGAAAGTATAGACAATACAGTCATGTCCATATGAGAATCTGCGGTGGTGCAATGGCTAGCGTCTTGGGCGTGTAATCCGAAGGTCCCGGGTTCAGCTCCTGGCAATTGCAACTTTTTTTTATTTAACTTTTTTCTTGTTAGTGATTTGAATTATTGGACATTTAGATAGCTTATACGTTTCGGATTGCTATTGAGTGATTTTCATTAAGTAATGTTATGTGCCTATTTGAATGAAAGAAGATTAATCTTTTTGTCGAGCGGCAATCAATCACTTTGCGCTCTAAATACACAAATAACTATTAAAGAACCAATGTAGAAGTAACATTCATGTTTGATTTTTACCAGAATACAGGATATATAAAAGATGTTCTAGAAATTACGGAAACAATTTGATTATAATCCTATTTTCCCAGTTGGCCATGAAAAAATAATGAATGTTTTGTTGACACTTTCGTTTAATTCAGTTTCAAAAATTTAAAGTGTTTGATGTTGAGTGTTTGAAATGAATTATTCCCAGGAAGAAATTGATGAGCATGGTGTACACTTTAGGGGCAAGCCATGGTAGTCTGTTAGCCTCTAGAATATATGCCTAAAACTTTTCACAGAGAAGACACCCTCAACAAATATGCTTTAGAAGATATATTTGAGAGTACAACTAACTTGAAATGAGGGGGGGGGGGAAGTATGAGTTTTCTCCCTGGTTTGAGGAAGGAAAGTGTGTACTTTCTATAGGGGTAGGAGGAAATAGATTATTAATCCCACTTACTTTAATTTCGTGCAATTTTTTCTTCTGAATGTCTCTCAGTGCCGATAACCACATATTTCTGTATTCCTCGTGTAACTTGGCCACATCATCTTCACTGCTAGCTTCTCTCTTTTCCTCTTCAGCCTCTAACGATTTCTGTTTTTGGTTTGCTGGCGGAGTTGGATTTTTTGAATTCTCGATAATAGTGCATTTTATTGGAGTTAGATTTTTCTCCATGACGCTTCTCCAAAAGGCGATGCATTTCTCGGTGTCCTCATCGTTGGAACTCTGTTCGAACGTGAATACCTGGAAGGCAATAATAATCGTTAATGCAAGAGCATGATTTTGATTAAATCGAAAATCTGATAAAACCCAGAAATATGACTACCCTCTGCTTTGCGTCGGGCGGTAAACTAAATCCTGCGGGAGAAAAAGTTTAGAAATACAAACAGCTATTAACTGCTTTTCTGAAGAATGGTATTGCTATAATCTACGATCACTTACCTTGAACAAGGACTCTCCCGAGTGGATTGTATCCGTATGACGATCACTTTTTATACTGGTCTCGGCGTCTGGAGGATCTGTTTTCCCAGTGTTGTCATTTTTCCGGATCATATTGATGTTTTCCGGTTTAGCGTAATATATCACATCGCCTTTACGAAAATATTCCCTAGAAGTTTCCTCCCTACTATTTTTCGGAGCTATTATCGTATTCTCTACAATCTCTAGGGATGGGACCAAGTATCCCAAATCCATCTTAACTCTTCGGTATAGATACTAGACTTGATGAAAGCGAATCTAGGACAAATACATCAATAAATTGTTAACTTAAATAGTCGATTACTATTTTTTATATGCTCTGAATCCACGAAAAAAAAATCCAGTAATGTTTGAGAGCCGATGGAAAGTACGTGTGAAAAAATAGTTTTAGTCCGAACAAGGTTGAAAAATTAGTGTGTGAATATGATCGAGTTCGAGAATCAAAAGGGCTAAACTCTAAGGTTGGAGAGCGCCTTTTTTCTGCCAAGTTCACTATACTAATTATTTTTCTACAAGTTCGTACTTAGATACGTTGGATGATACAATACAAAATTTCTTTCAAAATGAGCTTACCGTTTATTTGAATTTTATCAACTACTTTTATTTCTTTGTACTTGGTAATATTTTCCTAGTCCATGAAAAAAGTACTTACGAGAAAAGCAGACTTTTTCTTTGAAAAATTAAGCTGAAACAAGATTATTGAACCATCACTTGTAAAAAGTAATAAATAATGCGATATTGACAGTTGATCTGTCATTCAACCAGTGATATATATGACTCGCCAACTAGAATGAAAACGTTTGGGGGGATTTTGGGAGCCAAATTCAATCAACAGTAATGAAGTGAGTTTGCGTCTGTGATATAAATATATTGGAAAAAATTAGCGGCATACAGACAGATGTTAAAATTCTTGATTTAACATTTTTTCTCCACAACAGTTAGAGAATTTGCCAATTTTTCATAGCGAGAGTAGAAGACTATACTTTCTCTACGACTACACAAAAATTTATAAATTTATGACGAAAGTTAATATAAACTACAAAGGAATATAAGGAAGAATAACAATTATACATGATTAAAATATTTGTAAATAAAATACTTAGTCAACTATCAACATTTTTATTTTGTTGTAAATTTACAAATAGGCAGTCGATGAATATGAAGCCCTAAATTACTATAAAATTCCAATATGAACAAAAATTGTCACCAATACAAAACTTCAAGTTTCCTAAATTTTTAGTTAACAATTATTTCTAGGGATTATATTATAACGTACTGGATGGTACTACAAAACAAAACTCAAAGGAAATACTTTAAAAATGATACAAATATACAGGGTGAGCTATGGTCAATTGCGGAAAATACAATGAGGAAAAACACCTACAAAATTTTAGAACGATGATTTTTTTCAAACTCCGAAGATGTGCAACTGAATCGAACACCTATGTTTCACTGACATATGGATTCCTCTGCCTACGATCTCCGAGTAAAAAAAAATTATGGTTGATATTGAATTCTTTATGATTATTAGTGATTTTACGAACATTAAACCGTTATTTTCAAGAAAGGCGAGCGTTTACTGTGTTTATGTATTTCCTTCAACTGATTACCTATGGCACGAATGTAATTCGCTCTCAAAAGGAAGCTGTGGTTGCGTACACAAAAAGCTTGTTTAACACCAACATTCGAACATTTACTTCAATTTTTATGTGGTGCTGTGTTGTACTTTGCAGAAATCATTAATTTTTGCATTTTCTATTGGGAATCATGGCTAAAACTTCATTTCAAATCACTAGCTTCAGTCCCACGTTTAACGAAGGACGGTCAGAAATTTTGGCTGTCTACGTGTTTACATCCAGCGGCGGCGCTTTTCTACGCATACAAGGGTGATTTTTTTGTCCAAATTTCACTCAGTTTCCAGTAATTGTTCGTAGTTCGCCCAGTATAGTAATAAAAATTGATGATTTTTTTCGGTTAACTATAATTCTTGATATCGGGTAGGAAAAAATAATAAAACTTATTTAAAATATATAATTCATTAAAATATTGAAACATAATAATATATAAGATCCGAAATGAACTATTTCAACTTTAGCCCCTGGAAAAAAGTTCATGCAACCAAACTCAGTAATACGATTTTTTTCAGTCATATTTATTGTTGTGAAACAAACCAAATATATAGAACAATCTAGCAATCGTGGTGACTGTAAAACATGGCAACCAGGAATCCCAGTCCTCACTGGAAAACGTGAGGTTTGTTTCATCAATAAGCTTGACCTTGAACTTGTCTTCAAATACACGCAGTTAGAATCCAGCTATACTTTCAATTTTTAGGCCAACTAAGAAAAACTGTGGGTTTCATCATCGTCAACCCGGTCAACCATGTGTCCATGTGATACAAGAAATATGTAAAGGCGACATCACATTTTGACATGCGACATCACATTTTGACATGCGACATCACATTTGAAGACACAAACATGTATCCAATATATTGAGGCAGTGTGAATGCCACTTAGAAAGTCACCAACAGGTGTTATACAAGCTCAGATTTCATGTCACAAATAGGTCACACTGTGATATCTACTGTTTTTCTATAGTTTCTCATACTTTTTTAAAATCTCCATAAAATCAATTTTCATCTAGGTACTTAAATTCTTCCTCTGACTTCTTCCAAAATATCACGAATTATAAATATTTCAGGGCAGAAAAAATAACTCTAGTTTTCCTTTTTGGGCACAACACCTAACTTTGGTGTGGGGTGTGGGGACCTCAGTTGACAGTAAAATCATGAATATTTGGCAATTTGAAACCTAAATATACTCACGTATTTGATAATGTACGACCATTACACCAAATACAACAGCAATTCCATGATGAAACAGTACAAAACTCACCGAAATCCTTTTAAACGGCACAAACTATTATTCTTTCTCAAAATTCAAATGCCAAAAGTCCAACTCCAAAGAGTATCGTTCAATAAACACAAGATTCGAACGCCGATTTCTAGGTTATGACTGCTTATGAAACAACGCGCAACATCCTCTCGTCGAGAAACAAAGGAAAGACTGCTAACTTTGAAGCGAGTTCGCACGCCACGGTTGTGTGTATCCTAGAATATTCTTCTCATACATGTGATATCACGAATAGGGACATTCGTTGCCGTCAAAAATAGGTGTGGTCTGATCTCAGAGTAATAAAAGACATGTTTTGAAGTGAACATGAACTGGGCCCCTTTCTGCAATAAGGAACCAACTGACATTCCATCAGAAAATGAACTGAGTCCATATTGAAAAGATCGATTGATTTGCGATATGGACTCCGTTCATTTTCTGATGGAATGTCAGTGTCCTTATTGCAGAAAGGGGTCCAACTATCCGTTTCTATACAATTTGTGGGGGTGACGGGTGTTGAAAGGTTATGAACGTTGTTTACATTTACAGTAAGAAGGACCATAATACAAACCAACTCACCAACTTGATCCGAATGAAATGAGCGAGCATACACGAAACTACCCGATTGAATACGGACTTAACATGTATAAGGTCCTCGCTTGTAAGCAAAGTTATGTTGCTTTCAAGACAAGGATGAAAAAGGCATATCTATGGTATTTTATTACTCTGAGGGTATGATGGTGCTACCATATCTTATTTTTTTGTGACTGTAACTTCAAGTATACATTGAATATAGGCAAAGCCTGAACTTAGTATTGGTGCAGCATTGTTACATCACATAATTCTTGATGTCACACGATGGTTGACTGGAAAATATATGTTACGAGTTCCAATAAAAGTTTAGATGCATGAATTTTCACCTATAGAAAGTTACTTCCATATGACTCGTAAAAAACTGCAAAGAAATGAGGTTGAAATCTGTAAAAATACAAGTTTATTCTTAAATCTACGCTGACGGCATCACTTTGAGGCGTTCGAAAGATGCTTTTTCCAAAGACGCGCGATGATCTGGGTGAGCGATATTGATTAAGGCATGCGCTCTTTGTCTGAGCGATTTCCCGAAGAGGTAGGCAACACCGTATTCCGTCACGACGTAGTGGGCGTGGGCTCTACTGGTGACCACCCCGGCACCTGGAAATGAAGATCATTAATATTCCGAAACTTTCGTCTGGTGTTCGTTAAAACTCGGTAGTTTGATTCGGAGATTAGAATCGATATTTTTTTCACCAACGCACACACAAACATATAGATCATTCCAGAATTGCGTAATTTTCAGTTCGCTGGAGGGCAAACACCATTCTTGTTCTATATAAATGATGTTAAAGAAAGCTATTTGAATGCGTTTGAAAATGCCATCGTTTTGTTGGGTTATCAAGTATTCTCTGGGAGCAGAAAAAGGGTCGAGTGAGGTTTTTTCGATTTTCCGAAATTCTGGAAAAAGGGAGAGTATCAGAGTTCTGTAATAATTACTTCTATACATATTTATCAATGATTTGAATGGAATTTGATAAATAACAATGATTTTCGCAAAATAATCACAAGATTTTATCAACGATGCCTGGAGCTCCATGGTATTCTCATGGAAAATGAACATTACATGCCCTCCAAGGAAAATGGCCGTCCCTGTCAATGTCATGTGTACTGGAATGATCAATTACTACATAACCTACAAATAATTTACTTACCTGGCTGGAGTATCGGGGAAATTTTGGATTGCCCCTTAGTCGTTGTAGAAGGTAAGGCAATAATGGGTTTTCCTTTTCCGTCAAGGCCTTCGGCAGCACCTCTGATGAAGTCGACTTGTCCACCGAAACCAGAGTACATTCTTGTACCAATTGAGTCTGACGAAATTTGACCTGTCAGATCTACTTCGATGCACGAGTTTATTGCTGTCATTCGGGGTTGTCTGGCGATGATCCCTGAAAGTTTATTAAAATGAAAAAAATAATCCATTTGCTTACACGTATTGTATTTATAGGTCTCAAAAAGCCCATGACCGGTAACCCTAATAAATATGTTCAACTTCCTGGCGAAGATCGACCTGAACAAAGTCTATAATCATTCAAAATGGAAAATTTACTCCCAGTGTGTAAAAAATTTAACTTAAGACCAGTCAGGATAATTAGAGTTACGATAAATGAAATGACCTTTATATTGATACTACTCACCAGTGTTATTTACGTAATCAACAACCAGCATCTCGATGAAGGGATTATTATCTACGAAATCGTACAATTCCTGAGTTCCATTCAAGAATGAGCCAACCATTCGGCCTCTATGGATTGTTTTTCGGTTGTTCGTAATACAACCTCTGTTGACCAAGTCGATCACACCACTCGCAAACATTTCAGAGTGAATTCCCAAATCCTTGTGGTTAATCAGCGCAGCCAACACCGCGTCAGGAATGCTACCAATACCTGTAAAAATTATCCCACCTCTGACACCATTCTTCATATTCTAAATAATACTATTCAAATGAATTGAACCGAAAGTGTTTTGAGAAATGGAAAGGGAACATACCGAGTTGAAGGGTGGCGCCATCTTCTACTAAATTATCAGCGATGATTTGTCCAATTTTACTTTCCACTTCGGTGGGCGGTTTTCCACCGTGAACTGGCAGAGGCGTATCAGTCTTGACGGCATAATCTATGTGACTGATGTGGATGATACCATCGCCAAATGTTCTTGGCATATTTTTATTCACCTGTGCTAAAGTAGAAAACATATATGAATAGGTAATATGAAAAATAATTGAATATTCATTGTCGTACACAATAATTGATTAGTACGAGGCATCAAACAATGTAAAGCTGCACATTGCAAGGTTTGCGAGAGTGATAGTAAAGGACGAGAACATTAGGCCATTAGACCTATTTCAGTACTAGTCGACCACCAAAGTAAGACTATACTCGTAATGAAAATATGAGAAAAATATCAACTTACCCACGATTATTTTTGAATGGGACATACCAGCCCTCACACAATCTACACTGGTTCCCAAACTGCAAAATCCGTGTTGATCTGGGGGAGAGACCTATTAATAATATGGGAATTAATAAATAAGGGCCTCAGAGACAGGTGTCGTACAAAATACATGTTTAGAATGGAAACCATTAATAATTGGATTTAGTTTGAACGCAATAACATAGGGCTATATTATCAACAGTTTCAATTCCAAATGTTCGCAGATTTGGATACTTTAAAACGGAACATAGGATTCAGATAAGTGGGAAAGAAAGTTATGTAGTGGATGATAGCTGTGCCTAGTCCTTTACTTTCTTTGTTCCTCTTAACATCTTCCGTTTCTTTTCCACTTATGATCCGTTTTGAAGTAAGTGTATGCCATCAAATTCATACAAATGTTTCAATTTAATAGTTATTTAAGTAAAAAGGAATGTAAAGAAGTGTTAACATTCGAGGTGAGCAAGTACGAGCAAAGCCGAGGCTTGTCGCTTGAGGATCTTAACAGTCGATACATTTCGTGTTACTTATTACATTTTTCCCGCTGCTTGTTGACATTTTTCAAAATTTGCCTGGATTGAAGTTTGTTTTCTTACCCTTCCTTCATGATTATTCCGCTATTTTATTCTAAGTTGCTTGTGCGCGTAACTGAGTTACCGAATAAACAAACAAGAATACTATTCAAAAAGTCTCATAACCTAAAAATTGATGAATGAAGCTGAAGGTATTACTTGTCGAAGTCATTATTACCCTAGGCATGTAAATGACACTATATACATTCCGTTGTCAAGATGAAATTAGTAAACGAATGATATAGGCCATTTACCTGTTTTGTTGCTAAGCATGTATGGACCACTTACAGTGTCGGCAGCGGGAAAAATTGAAAAAAAATTTTTTTTTTGCATATCAGGCAAGTATCTTATTTACCTGTATTACAGCTATATCAGGTTTCACGATTTTCTTGTAGAAAAGCTGCGGGATTTCCGACAAGAAGATTGGTAAAGCATCCCCCCTGCCTTCAGCGACTGCTTTCCGAACATTGCCTCCCATAAAGAAGGAAAAAGACCTGGAAAAAGTATAGTTTACAGAAAACTCATAAACGACATTAATGTCAGATTTTCGGACACCTTAATGTCTCTCCAAATATTGAGTACTTCTAGTTCTAGTATTCTCCTACCTACGTGTTAAACCTGATACAGTTCAATTCATAAATCAATCATGCACAAAACATCTGATCTGAGCTAATCAAGCTACCTTACTGTAGTGAAATGAAATATACTATTGACCAATTAGCACAGTGATGATATGAACGAAAAAAAAAACGGGCCCGAAGACTGATCCTTGTGGTAGCTCTGATTTGAATCCCGCAAAATATTATTTTTCAACTACCTGAATATTCCTTCGCAAGATGCGTCTGTGTACGGGGCATCACCTTCAGTGTGCATATGACAAACGGTTACGTTTTCAACTTTTTTTTTCTTTCCGACTTCTGTCATAGCCTTCAGCAGGGCGACTGGAGTGGCGGCAGCACCTTGGGAGAAAACAGTGTCGCCTGAAACAAACAAAAAATCATCATTTTCCTACCTAGGCGCATAAAACATGCTTGAATGCATGTTACAAGATGTTTAGTCGCATCCTGTACATGCGAATACCCTCCGCAGTTAACCAGGTGTATGAACGGATATATGAGCAAAGAGGGTCAAAGAAGGGGGCGTTGGCTGCAAGGAGAACCTGCTCATCGATAGATGTATCACTCAGGGATCTGTCCAGTATAAGACTAACCTTTCGATGGCCTGGATCGACAACCGCAAGGTCACTCATTTATTTTACATGGATAACCTGAACCTATATGCCTCCGGAGAGAAGGATCTACATCAATCCTTGAGGGTGGTGCAGGAGTACTCGCATGCTATCGGAATGGAGTTTGAGGAGGAACAACGCCGGTACCAAAAGGTAACCACAGTTAAAAACTCTCTCCGCGGCAAGTATCAGCATAAACTCCGACAGATCTGGTCGCCAGAACTGTCAGGGAAGAACAAAGTTGCTGCAACTAATATGCTTGCCGTTCCGATACTACTCTACTCCTTTGGAGTGATGAAATGGACTCAAGAGGAGCTGCGCCAACTCGACGTAAAAACTCGCAAAATGATGCATCTCCATAGGAGGGAGCTTGCAACCTAAATCGTCCGGTCCACGGTGGTACTCTCCTAGACAACAGGGAGGCCGTGGACTTTTGAGTTTGGAGTGTGTACATAACAGAATGGTACTGGATGGAGCCTGTAAAGTTATCAGTAGTTCAGATCCCCTTCCTCTGCATGGTCCGTGACCATGAAAAAGCAGAGATTGGAGCAGCACGGGCGGCCGATGAACTTGGTCTCGTTTTCGACACTGAACGGGGTGACCCAAACTCTGTCACCGAGTTGGAACCCGTTCAGCAAAAAGCTCGCATCAAAGCTGCGGAGACTGAGGTCCTCCTGCAGCGTCATAAGGACAAGCCAATGCATGGGGTCTTCTTTAAGAACATCGAAGACCTTGGCTTATCCAAAAATTTGACCTACGCATTCCTCAGGTCAAGAGAAGGAAAAACGAACTGAATATAGAGATTTACTCTTTGACCTTCGTAGGCTGTACCTGAACCATTCTGTGAAAAGGGTGATTCTGATTCCTTGGTGGAATGATGGACACGCTGCTCTCTAATCATACCGGCTTACATACCGAATGCAGAAGGCTGTCATCCTTGGTTCACTTCATCTGCTCAGGGCACATGATTCTCGGACCAAGTAGTTGCTCACCCTACGGATGTGGGGACTGACTATTTGGGTAAATGGCACCAGCGCGCCCTCCGGACGTGTCGGAGCTCCGGAGACAGGACCCGACTGGTATAATCCAAACGGATACAAAAAAAATTATAATAGTAATAATGTTTATTTGAAAGAACAGAAAATTTACGAAAAATGTGTTATGCTGTCAAAATATGACTCATTGACAAATAATCTTGAAAAAAACACAAGCCTAGGGCTGTACGTGGTATAATAACATGGAATACTTTTTGTCATGTTGAATGTCGCAAGTAGAATCAACTGGCGTATCGTCGCTTTTATGAAAATAGTCTAGTAAACAAACTAACGAAATTTCAATAATTCATGTTGACCTACAAAGTAAATATAAATGTGAGATATTCGAGGAAAATGTTATGAAAATAGTCTGTGACGTAGGTAAATGAGTGCTTATTGAATCGAACGAATTTGAATTGATTTTAATGCATATTTCCACCTTTGCGGATTATTTAACATTTTTATTTCTCATTAAAATTGATACAGAAATGGAACTGAAGTGACATATATATTTGTTAATAACAATTTGTACGCTCGATGATTAATTTAGAAACCGAGACGTTTGATGATTTAGGAAAGAATTTTCGTTTTTGAAGCAATCAAAAATTTTCGAATTTTTTATTAAACTTTTATGGCACCGCTTTCAGTTACCTTTGTTGCCGAGTTACCCAGTTGTAGATCATTATGTTTTGTTGAAACTGCAGATGGAAAAGGTTGAAGATTATGCACGAACGAAGGTCCTCAGGTAATAAGTTATGCTGAAGCAACAGTTCTTCAACTACCGTATATCTGAGACTGATTCTGATCAGAGAAGTAGTATCAATGACAAAAGCTTTAGCTGATGTAAACGAAAGGGTTCCATATATCGACAAATTTCGACACATTTCAAAGATTTTAGGCAGTTTACTTCCTAAGTTTGAACCCTGTGTAATAGATGAAACAAAGCAAACTTTCGACAATTTAATAGCCAGGCCTCTAAACGAAGAACTGAGACTCAGTCAAGCAGATGAGAGATCGGCCCTATTTGCCGAGGTTAAATAATTCAATCAGAAAGTTCATGAGCAACTGAAATTATTAATCCTGCTGGAAAACGTAAAAGTAGGTACAGTTGTATGCTCCTTTTGCCGAAAAAAGGGACACATAAAATCTGATTGCACAAAACGACTTCAGAAATATGGATTCGAAAATTTGAAAGTAGTCTTCGACCATGCCAGAATATGATGGCTTTGCGCCACTAGATCATTGAAGTGAGTATGGGGTATGTGAGTGTTTTTGATCGTTATTTGATAGTTTTACTGTAATAACCACTTAAAAGTTATAAAATACTAATTCTATTCTAACCGACCCTAAGAAGAAATTCACCTGTGAAGGTCAAAACCTTATAAAAGTGGACGACTATAAGTGGTGTTTCACCAAAATGATGGGCGACACATTATCGAAGCTTGAATACATACATTTCCGAAATTACCCTATTATAATAGCAACTGGCATGCAATCTGTTTTATTCATGATGAGAATGAACAATCGACCATGAATCGGAATTCGCTGTAATGAAAAAAGACGGGTTTCGTGTCGTTTACAACAAAAAGTTAATCTACATGTATTGATTCTGATGCAATTATTGATTGGTTTGATTACGTTGAAGTTATTTTATTTTAGTTTGTAGATTACTGCACGACCTAAAATTGAAGGTTCATCAATTTCAACATTTTTAGTCTCTAGTTTTCATGTTGTCATGCCTAGTTTTAGTTAATGATCTTTTAAAATTAACTCAAGTTCAATGAATATACTTTTGAATAATATAAGCACATTTTTGTGTAGGTACCTACACCATAAAATTTCTGTATTGTCTCTTGAGAGAAATTGTCATATTGTCAGTAAGATTATCATGTAAAAGGTCAATCAGTCGACAAAAGTAGATAACATTGTTTACATCGGTCCTTCCAGCCGGATAAACACAATCAACGAGATAATTTTCCAGGAGATTTGAATGAGCCCAGAAAACAAAAAACAATAATTAGTAGACATAGCGACCCGAATACTTTTTTTTAGGAAAAATAATGTAATGACAGATTCAGCCATTATAACAATGAAATTATTATAATTTATTATTGATTGAATCTATTGAAAATACATTTTTCAAAAAATATATATGTTTCAATCATTTTGACAGTGAAAAAAGTACTTTTTCACAGTGAAAAAAGTACTTTTTCACAGTGAAAAACTGAAACGTTTAGACATCAACAGAAATGCAAAAATGTCAATTTTACAAAAAAAGAACGTTGCACAAATGGACGTCGGATACAATCAATACAATCCGTAGGAGGCAGTAGTTGCTTTCTGTCAGATATTCGCTTCATGTCTCCACTTTGTGGGAATATGTAGAGAGATGGGTATATTTCAATTTTATCAAAATATTTGTTTTCATTAGATGTTGATTTCCTCCTTGAAAGATCAATGTATAATGTCATCCTAAACATTCTTGAAAACAAATTAATTTCAATATTTACACCGATACGCTCACTATGATATGCAAGAAAAGCGAGGGTCGATCATCTATTAGTAAGTTCAGTTTAGTAAACTGCATTCAACTGATATGATTTGTTATTAGCTTGACCTTTGATCACATACGCTGCTTAAAATGGAAACAGAGCCACGTCAGTCACAAAGGACTGTATTTGTAGAAGGCTTGTTTGACTTCGTCTATAATCTACACAAGTAACGTAATTATTGGTTATATAATTACAGTTTTTGTACAATTATAATATTTTGTTACAGAGAATGTTTTTCCGTATGAGATAAAAAGGCACGAGTAAAAACATCAGTTTGCAATTCCTTTTGGATCGGCAATACGATTAAGATATGTATAGTAATAAACAAAAAGATAAAATTTTATCTCTTTTATTATGATACTATCAGATGATACTTAACGATGATTCACAACTCTACTTCAAAAACATACCTATTAATGTGTTAATTTTTATCAAGTTGAAATGAAAATTTTTTGTTCAAGCGGAAATCCAATGAAATTAGTTAAATTCATCTGATTGAATAAAACCAATCAGAACAACATTATATTACCTATATTATATTGCATAATGCAATACGGTTTTTTTGGAGTCTCGCACATTGAAGCAAGTTTGTTTTAAGGTGCAAGTTTTTAAATTCATCGGTGGGCATTACATCCTTATTTAACTAATGGAAAATGACAATGAAAGCACGAATGCTTATTATCCATCGATGAATATGAAAACTCGTCCATTCTGTTTGAATGAAGGGTTATTGCCAACTTTGACAGATCATAACCTTATTCATCTAACGAACATATTAATTTTACCTGCCATTTGTTTTCACCCCATTCAACCTTGTAGATATAGAAAAATGTCGGTTTTTGTGACATAAATAGAAATACAATATACATATTGAAGGTTAATGTCACAGTTGTTAACAGAAATACCCTTGTTAAAAGAACCAAAATTGCATGAAAATCGCCCTCAAAATTGATTTTATTATAATTTCATGTATGGCATGAAACTTGCTACAAACTTGAACGAGCGCATGCGTATTTTTGCAGAGAACTTGCCTAGCCTCAAACTTACACAAAAACTTGCAGATGAAATACCACTGTAGAGTGTAGAGCCCCTTTGAAGAGGCCGTAATCAGTCGAGGACGGGATCGCCAGTGTGGAGTGCTGGTCGAGTGTACCAACTCGAAGCAAGGTTCAATACAAACTCACGAGAGCGAGAGAGAAAGCGAGACAAAACTTTAAACTTCGAAATCATTGGGTTATGTGAGTTATGTTATAAACAAACTTCGATAATTGTGAAAGTATGATTGGCAGCACACTAAAATTGCAATATGCAGTGTGACCCATTGAATTAATCAATCGGTTGATAAATGTATGTTTTATAAGGGTGCTTCCATTTTAAATGAGTCTCACTGTATAATATTCACCAACAAAATCAAAGCAACTTTAAATTTGGAAGTTGATTCAGCTGGTGAAGTGAGATTTTCAGTTCAAAACTTCAAATAGTTTTCCAATAGTAGGTAGATAGTAGAAACTCATTTAAATCTGATGCAATCAAGAGTTTTGTGTTTACTAAAAACCACATTCGAACGAATCCAAACCATTTTAAACTTGTTGATCAACCAAGAGTCTCCCACAATCTAAAAGTTATTCAATTTTGATATACATACTTAAAATTTCAATTTTAATATATATAGAAAAATTTTAATAGGGGCAATTGAAAAAAATGTGATTCTTAATAATAGCTCACATAAAGATAATAGAAAAGTCATGATGTAAATGTATTTTTAGCGGGTAATTAAAATGTAGGCTTCAAATCATTATTCAACATTTGACTGCACCTATTTGAAAATGTCGCCTAATGGGGACCATGTAATTTATCCTCTTGCGAAGTTATCAGCAGATTGTACACTAACGATTCTACATTAAAACAATGCAAACACCAATGTGTAAATAAATAACTAGGATCAAAGTTCAGGATCCAAAAGAATGGTAATGAAGCAACCTAATGAGGAAACTGGTTTCAAAGTGATCCTACCTGATTTCAGATCTTGGAAAGCTTCTTCTGCAGTCGTCCATTTGGGCTCCTTTCCTTTGATGGGCTGTGAAGGTTCATTTACATACGTAAAATAAGTTCTAGGAGTTGAAATTGTTCTGAGAGAAGACAAAACTCCTCCATAGTTCCCAATTTTCTGACCAACACTTCTCACTGATGCTGCCATTCCACTCAATAGGTAGGAATAAATAAGAAAGCGATGTTTTCCTTTTCTCGAAGAGATTTTTTAATGAATCGACTGCTACTAACTGTCCACGATTACAACACACAACCTTCCTTCCTTCAACCTCAAAATATAGAAGAGAAGATATGATAAATAATATTCTGTGATTGATAAATATAAAATATGTAACCAAAACAGTGTTGCCGCTGTGATGACTGATACTGATGAGCGAATGAGTGATGGCGTAATCACAGAACACCTTAACTTCACTGAAGTGTCACCTAAAGGAGTCGCTTTTGATCTTTAGGGCTGAAATTTTCGTAACCTTGATTTAAAAATTTGGCTGGGGGTGCTATTCTCGAGTTTTTACGTATGCGAATTCGATTTACTATTTCATACCGATACACATGAAACATGTATGTTTCTCTCTTTTTTTCGTATACGATTTCAAACCGAATGGTTCAAGAATAGACCCCCTGGATTAATGTCATTTCTGGGCGGTATATCCAAACTTTCGGTTGAACAAAATTGTAAGTGATCCGACTTTGAAAATATCCGACATAGGGTAGTCGTCGTAGTCGACATTTGAGAGGCCAGGGGCCCGATTCTCAAATGTCTACTACCCTATGTCGTATGCGACGAAATATCTCTATCTCTTTTTAATGCTTGGTCGAGAAAAGTGATAGAAATATTTTGTCGCATGCGACATAATATCTCTATCTCTTTTTAATGCTTGGTCGAGAAAAGTGATGGAAATATAATGTCGCATGCGACATAGGGAGTTCGACATTATTTACAGTTGATTTTAGTTTGTTTGTCGATTGGATTGACACATGTCATTCCTTTGTGTTAACACCCAACTACACTCGATTAAAATTTTGGTTATAATCACACTACACTGCACTACACAAACACCTCGTAGCAGAAGAAAGGAAAGTACCTATTGTTTACTCTATGGAGTATATAACTCTTGTCTATGCTCTATGGACTATGATAAAAATAAAGTTTCGCGTTTCGCTATGTTTTTTATGAAACTTTGAGCTGTGGAAATGCGAAAATCACCACACTCCACTTACAAAAATTCACAAAGCTGGACGGATGATCTACCAGTGTGTAAAAACACCGGGCTAGGCTTTTCTACAAACCAGGTATATCGCGAAGATGGGAACCCTCAAGAACATCACCAATACGAAGATTGCAGTTCTCACTTCAAGTTCAACGACACCTTTTATTGGTATGCAGTCTTCGACGGCCATGGAGGAAAGAGAGCTGCAGATTTTTGTTCCCAACGGATGACGGCAGAGATATATTTTTCCCAGCTGAACGAAAATAAGTCCGACGACGAAGAAGTGAAAAACCTTTTGCGACAAGCTTTCATCACCGTCGAGAAAGCGTACATGGAGAGCTTGGAAGACTTGCTGGCGGAAAGAACTAGCTTTATGTACGATATTCCAGAGGGTATCTCTTCCTACGAAGCGTACCAGAAAGTACCTCATATTGTTGAAAATATCAACCGACTCAATCATGAGCTTTCTTCTGGTACAGCTGCAGCGGTTGCTCTCATTTTCAACAACAAACTTTACGTTGCCAATGTGGGAAACTGCAGGGTATTGTTGTGTCAGACCGACCCCAATTCGGTGTTGAAAGTTGTGCAGCTCAGCATTGATCATGACCTGAAGAATGAAGATGAAATTCTGAGGCTTTCCCAACTAGGAATCAACCCAAAGAACTTGAGACACAGTGAGTTTTCATGTAATTTTCAAATCTTGAATATCTCATTTCAAAAGTTGGATATATTTCAGTAAAGGTAAGATTATCGGGCTCCACCTTGAAATGAAAAAAAAGTAGTGTTACATTCTCTGGGGTGCAACATCCAAGGAACAAGAAATATTTTCCATTCAGAAAAAAGCAGTTAGGTTGGGTATAATTGATCTCCGAAATATCGTCTTGGATGCAAAACCCGACACATCCATTGAACCAATGGACGTGTCAGTTAAATAAATTGGTTTTTCCATTTTTTTCCCGTTTTTCCGTTTTTTCCGTTTTTTTTCCTAGATTCAAATTATTTGTCTATAAGACAGCTAGGCAAAGGAGTAAGCTAAAAACCAAACGACAACTGTTTCTCATGTTTGTTAACAAATAAAACTAGATTTTACAATAATCTCGGTTTTTTATTTACTAATTAGCCTAATTTTTAGTGCAAAAATAGACAGTGGGGAAAATATGTATTTTATTTTCTGTTCTTTTTCAATACCCTATCGCAAAAAAAAAAATTCATTAAAAAAAATCAATTCAGGTTTTCCACATTTTTCTGCATTTTCTCGCTTTCCGTTTAAGTGAAATGTCAGTTGATTAGCGTCTAAAATTAAAGTAGTCAAAAAGAAGGGGGAATTTTGTGCGATTTTTTACGTAACACAACTTTTTTTTTTCAATTTTTAGGTGGAGCCCGAAAAACTCACCTTGACCTACATTTCACTAGTCAACCTAATCAGATCTGCCCATAATCTGTTTATTTCCCTTGATTTTCAGATTCTCGCTTGGGCAACCAAGAAAACACTCGATGCTTGGGGAATTACATGGTTAAGGGAGGATTTTCTGACTTTGAAGACCTTGCAATGGCGTCACAAGAGCCAATTATCTCTGAGCCAGACATACATGGGGGCATTGTTCTGGATGAATCGTCCCGATTTCTTTTGCTTATGTCTGCTGGCTTGTATAAATCTATCGAGGAAGCAACTGGAACTGATCAAGTCAATAAATATATTGCTCAGTGCGTTGTTGAACAGGTATTGTATTTCAGATTGTACAGTAACAATGACAGTGAGTGGGCAACAGAAACAGAACGGTCTTTCTTCAGCGCGAAAGACGGCTTTTCTTTAGCATGAACTACGGTCTTTCTTCAGTGCGAACGACGGCTTTTCTTCAGCGCGAACGAAGGCTTTTCTTCAACGTGAACGACGGTTTTTCTTTAGCGTGAGTGAGCAAAGGCTTTTCTTCAGCGTGAACGAAGGCTTTTCTTCAGCGCGACCGAAGGCCTTTCTTCAGCGTGAACGACGGCCTTTCTTCAGCGTGAACGACGGCCTTCCTTCAGCGTGAACGATGGTCTTTCTTCAGCACGAACGACGGCCTTTCTTCAGCGCGTACGACGGTCTTTCTTCAGCGCGAGTAAACAAAAACTTCTTCAAATTACCTTCATAATCAAAACGTTTTTAACTGGTGTATTTCGCAGAAGTGAATACCTTCAGAAATCACCAGACCAAATTTGGTAATTGTAGGAAGAATTGCATTTTTAGGTCTCTTCACGAAAGAAATTTTTTGTCCATAAATGAAAAATTGATTTGGTTCAAAACATCACCAGGAGGATTTTGTCTTGCAGAACTCTAATATACAATCAATTTCCTTCTATTCTCAACAGTTCTCGAGATTTTCGAAAATTTGTGTCGGTATCTTCAAGAAAGAAGTCTAACCCTTTAGAAATTTTTGGTCCAAAAATGTAAAATTTAAAAACGACTCCAGAGAAGCATCTTGACTCGCAGAATCTAAATATACAATCGATTTCTTTTCATTCTCATTAGTTCTCGAGATTTTTTAAAATATGTGTGGAATATCTCAGCATTATAATGACCCGCCATCTCTTGGCCAGTAGCTGAAGTTATTTCCGATGCTTGTTAATTTTGGACTTTTGCTATCTTTTGAACAATAAAAGTACTGGTTAATTTATGACTATAACCACAAGAGAATCCTGGAAATATACTTGATATACTTGGTTTACTTTCAATGAATTTCAGGTCAGGTCCAAAATAGATTATTGTTGTATTATCTTCAAATCATTTAAGAGCCCTTTTCAATTTCAGAAAATAAATAATACCATTGATATAAATTAGGAACAGCACAGGTCCTAATACAGATGTCTGTTTGTTTTTGAAGATATTGGAATGAAATTTGGAGGATCTATATAATACATAAAACCGTATTTTTTGACAAGTGACTCAGCTTCATATGCAACTTCCGGGTATTTTTAAATGATACCCCCGGTATATTTTCACTTTTTTTGTCTCCATATAACATTTTTAGTACAACCATGAATTATTTGCTACTTTTTGTATCCAAAAATTTTTCAAATTTTGAAATTTATTTTTGAATTTAGGTTTTTAAAAAGAATGCCTTAATTATATTAAACAAAATGCTAGTATTTGAGATTTTATTGTGTCTTCTGTTGAAATTGATCTATTAATCAATCATTTTATGTTATAGTGAAAAACTGTATATTTGTTCTAGCCTAGAGCTAAATAAAGTTATTAATATTATTTTTATTATTATTATAGGAATATTGCATGATCCATATTTGATTTATTCTATCTCAGTCGTTCAAAATTAGCCAGATAAGTCCTAATGAAAAATATTTTATAGCTGATTTTCATCTCATTTGTACGACGGTTTGGAACTGCCATTCTAAAAGGTATCTTTTTTTTCATATAATTTACAGTTGCAACTGTAAATTAGCACTAATTCACAGTTGCAACTGTAAATTAGACTAATTTACAGTTGTAACGTATATTTGGCTAAACTTTGTTTTTGTAACCTTTGCAGTTTCGAGAGCAGGCCACTCTAACCGGTGTAGCTCAAGGAGTAGTTGATAAAGCCGTTCGTCTCCATCACGACTGGTTCATGTCCAACTCCTCAAACCATGCCTTCCCCCCTAGGCGGAAAGACATCACACTAGTACTACGAAACTTCAACTATCACCTTCCGAACGCAATAACATCCCCAAGCACTCCGTCGGTAACGTTTAGTCAAAAAGTAATTGTCAATAGCATATCCGAAGCGTCCACTCCTTCATCTTCCAGTGTTGCCAACACGAATGCTACGAGCAGCACCACCACAACTAGCGACACCACTAGCAGTCGAGATTCTAAAACGGAGGAGGATGATGGTGTGGGTCCCGATCAGAAAATAGAAGCTTATGTTGACTTTTCCGTATTCTATCAGAATTTCGAGAAGGCCAAGAAAGGAGGAAAGCTACCGATAGGCTTAGAGTTCTGATTTTATAGAGGGAGACATCCTGCACCCGGATTACGAACTGTCGATTCGAGTCAAACTATACATACCTCTTCAACTAATAGCATGTAAAGAAAGAAGATGAATATATCGTTTCTACTCGAATCAAGAGTTCGTAATCCGGGTGCTGGGATTCTGTGTACCATAGAATTCTATTGTCGATGGAAAAAGTGAGATGACATTATGGTTGAATTAATGGGAGAGAAAGAGACAAAACTGTCGGCAATAGGATTCTATAGTGAATAATGAAACGAATGTGTTGATTGATTACCGCAACCACTAACCGATGACTACGACTATGACGTCATTAACAGTACCAGAAAGTAAACCGCTGTCATTTTTACCAGAACCAGAACCAAACGCCAATCGAAAACGGCTTATGACATAGGGGGACAAACAAACCAAACTGAACAAAAACAAACCCATTGAACCGATTTTCTATAAGGCTACGTGAATCACTTAATGTCTGTGAAGTTTATAAAAATCGCAATTATCCACTAATACCCACAAAAAACGAATATTCATTTCATCAATTGGCAAATGCTTTGTTTGTCCCCCATGACCACCATGTTGTGACGTCAGCTGACAGTGCTCTATTAAGAGCCGGTTTTTCAATGTTCAGTCAAATGTCTCTGCTACATGACTGATGGTTAGAATGTGAGTTTATCCCTTTATTTGAGTGAACATCACATTCATTCTAACCACCAGTCAAATTTAGCTGTCATTCAGACTACGCTAACAGGATATCGAAAAACCGGCCCTAAGTATTAACGAACGTCTAATTCACCCACTCCGTACCAACGTTGCCAAGTTTAACTCATCATCAACTCGGTTTGCCTGCAGCTGTTTCACGCATTTTCGAGTCTCGCAAGCTAGGTTAGCTTGCTCAGGTTAGGTTTGTGTGTCACTTGCGAGCAAAAAACAAATTTACGCATTTTTAACTCAGTTTTCGCAGTATAATGAGTAAAACTTTGCAACGGTTGAAGCACCCCGCACGCATGCGCAGTAACTTGGCAGAGTGGTCAAATTAGGGCCGCTTTTTCAATATCCTGTTGGCGTAGTTTGACTGACGGCTAAATTTGACTAGTGGTTAGAATGAACGTTACATCTGTTCATATAAAGGAATAAACTCACATCTAACCATTAGTCAGGTAGCATAGACTTTGACTGAACATGGAAAAACCGGCCCTTCTTCTTCGAATACCGACACACCATCTGTTAGCATTCAACCCAGACATGAAATCGTATTGCTCAAAAAATGTACATTAAATGTTGCTCAAGTGTCACAAAGAAAAATAAAACTCGCATGCATCAAGTCTCTTTTGTGAGGGAAACCTACAAAAATAGCAATTTATTTTATTTTTGATATCAGTCTCGGACATTCATACCTGAACTGAAGCTTTCTATCTCGTATCAAGCCATAGAGCAGCGGTGTTGCAAATTACAATAATTTTTTATTTTCACTGAATGGTGAAATCGAATATACTTGATTATAGACAGTCTTCAGGTCTGATTTGGAAAAACTTGCTTTTAATTCAATGAAATGTTTACTATTACTAACTATGTATGTATATATATATATATATTGTTGAATATTATATTTATCGAAAATCGTTCATTAGTTTTTTTTTTCTTATCTGATGTGATGTTATAAATAAATTGTGTGCGTGTTATTTTTTATAACGCTGATTTTCTGCTCTAAAACTTCCTTTAATTTCTGTTCCATCAACAAAAACCAACTGGTTTTCATTCACTCATCATTGAAGTTCATATAAACCCATGAGAAATAAACCGCAAGTAAAAAAATTCTGAAAAAATCTGAGTTCTTAGAGCATTCAAATTAAATCATACATATATGACATTTTAAAAATCTGGTAAACCGTTTTCGAGAAAAAAATTTAAAACCTTGAAATATTAAGTTTCCTCATAAACTATTTTGAATATGTTGGTATATCAATTAGGGAAGGGCGATACGATACGATATTTGTGAGTATCGATACTTTAGTCTTCGATACTCGATATTTTGGGATATCGATACTTTCCATTCAATATCGTATCGAAAGTATCAGAGGGTTATTTTTCAATCTTCTTCATGAAAATTAAAGTCTAGTCCATATGAAATTTCGCACACATAAACATGGATACGCGATCCGAGAACTGTATTCTAATATTTCAATCGTTTTGAGTTTAGTGTAAAATGTTCTGTGTTGATTTAGGTTATGTTGTAAGAATTTTTAGGTTACATCATTCATTTTCTTTATTATAAATTTATTGTATCGAAACGGATCGATATTTGAAGTATCGATCTTTTAACATTCGATATTTTCTTGTACCGATACAACGAAGAACAATACATATCGAAATGTTGAAAAATGAACGCCTGTATTATTCCAAAAATAATCATCTTTATTATTGCCAAAACACATAATTGAATAAAAAATTTAACAAATTTGAAAACATTTCAACATTTATATATCATTCATAAAACTAAATTCATTTTCAAAGTAAAAAACGTGAGATGAGAAATAACTTATTGAAAATTGATCGATAACGGCAATAATTTACGTAAGTATACATGGCAAATATCATCAATACTTTTTGGTATATGAACAGGTACAGTTGTATGCATAAAAAATTCGTACAAGGTTTTTATGGTGTCTAGCTGAGGCATAGCACTACTTATTTGCACTAGAAAAATGTTAAAGGCGCGTTACTGACTGACAAAAATTGTTTGAATTTTTAACACTACTTGTAAAAGTCGATAAGAAGTTTAAGTAAAATTGACAAGCCTGATTCCCAATAGCCTTTAACTGCTGTACGACTTTTTTATGCACACAAATGTAGAGTGAAACCAATCTAGCGATAGATTTTAAATTGCGCGTTTCATCATATTGGACTATAATCTGTTGTCCGACAAGTGCGCAGCACGTTTTCACGTCTAAAGCTAGGCTGGTTTCACTGTATCATACAACTTCTTATTACACACATGAAAAATATCAATAAAAAACATGGGATGGGAAATAACACAATGAAAATTGATCAACAACGAAAATAATTTACGTAAGTATACGCATGGCAAATATAATTAATACTTTTTGGTATATCAACAGGTATCATACAACTTCTTATTATACACATAAAAAATATAATACATACCTAAATATATTGACTGCAGAAGCAATTTTATTTTGAACATTGAAGCTTCAACAAGTGATTCAGAATTTTCAACATCGTCTTCTTACTAAGACTTATCCACAGATTAAGAATATATTATTAGAAATGTGGATATCTACAGGGTGTTTTTCAATTTAATGAATATATTTTAAGGGCGTATAAATAGGGTCAAAATAAGCCTTTTTTGCCCCATAAACATGAGGCAACCGCTTCATTTCTGAGATACAGAGTGATGAAATTTATCACAAATGATAATACGCCGTTTTTTTTCCTCAAATGAATATTATATTTATGATTCTCCTCTATCATCTACTCACCTACGGCGAACAGTTTTCGATTTAAAATACGCCCTTGACATATTTGTATTCAATTCAGGAATACCCTGTATGTTGAAGACAAGACAATGTATCTAAAAAGCATTTCATGTGGTACTGAAATACTGCGCAAGAGTCAAAGAAGATTTTTTTTTCAGGTTCTCTTCTGCCAAATTTGATTTAAGAATATTATATAGTAACGAAATGAAATTTTGTTATTTCGAAAATAAACTGCTCTAAGACACCTGAAACAATTAATCTGATAAGGTTACTGAATATTAAAATTCCACATCTGCACATCCTTCATAGGTATAAATTTCCGAAAGCATATTTTGTATCCTCAAAAAATTTCTACAAGGCTCAAATCTCTCCATAACCCTAAGAAGACGCACTCCATCAGTCAGCAGTTCTTTGAGGAGTTTTCGATTGCCCTCTTTATTTCCAAAATGATTCCTTTTCACTTTTTCTTCGAATGAAAACGGTATATCCTTGCCAATTGGTAGTTCTTGAAAGACTGGCCACCCTTTCGCACAAGCTTTACAGTCGCATTCAAAATAATAGAGGTCCTTCAACAATGCCTGACGTTGTCGATACTCCATCGCAGGGTAGTTCATCCTAAAATGACAACGCCGAGTTTACAATATGCACAATAACAAGATTCATTTCACAAGAAAAAGGCTAAAATTGTACCAACACGGTGAATGCAGTTTTTGGAGTCCCTATTTTCTTTGGGTGGTCTTTGTTTTTGTGAGTTGGCTACGAATGGTATTACCTGATCTTATCAGTCATTAAAAATAACACTTGCCAGAAAAACCAAAATTAAGATCGGTGTACCTGTATCGGCAGAACATTCATTAACATTGATGACCTGAGAGCATAATGACCCTATAGCAGGTACATTAGTTGCATGGTAATGGCATAGACTGCTATATATGGAAATAGAAGAATATCCCCAATTCATTCTTTATTTGCAATAAAAATCTGAATTGTCTTTTTTTACAGTTGTAGAAAAAAATACTGTAGGAAAGTATCAGTTTACACACTTGATACATAAATAATGATTTCCTCCTACAAGCGCAGCTTTTGAAAAATGATCGACACTTCATTCAAATAGGCACATAACATTCAGCAATCCGAAATGTAAAAGCTATCTAAATGTCCAATAATTCGAATCACTAACAAGAATAAAGTAAAATAACGTTCTTAAAAAAAAAAGTTGCAATTGCCAGGAACTGAACCCGGGACCTTCGGATTACAAGCCCAAGACGCTAGCCATTGCACCACCGCAGATTATCAGATGGATGTGACTGTATTGTCTATACTTTCCATCATGCAAGTATAGGTCAGTTTTAGACAAAAGCAGTTGAGATGCGTTTGAAATTTACAAAAAAAGGTTCATTAAGTGGGTAGGAGGAAAAATCATATGTATTACATGGTAGTAAAGTGCCTAGTAATACAAATTGCTATTACTCTTCATTCATGTTCATCACATCGATTGAAATACGTCCAGCGCACTCTAGATGCGGAAATAAAAATTCTTCTGAATATACCGTGATGTGTGATATTTTTTAAGCATTTCTAATTCATAGGAAGTGGACACTCCTAAGATAATGATGAATTCCACTCCAATAACGGAAAGAAAATGTACAAAAACAAACGCTATTTCAAAAATAATAATCTTTATTTCTACCATAACACTCGAGTAAAATTGTTAGCAAAATTGAAAAATGTTTTGACATTAATATATATAAAAGTGAAGTATACTTAAAACTAAATTCATATAATGAACATTGATCAACAATGAAAATAAATCCACATGTATAGGTAACAAATATCATTTTCTTGGTATTTCCATAGGAATAAAAAAAGTATTATATTCACATCAGAAAAAATATAACTTTCATTGACTGAGGAGAAGCAATTTTTCCTTCTCAGAGAAGCTTTAATAAGGTAAATTATTTCATTTCGCAAATTGGGCTTTGGAAAAAATCGCAGGAATCACTTTATGGGTTTAGGAAAAAGTTGAGAGGAATTATTTCCAAATCCCTTTCTTTCTACTGATATACTTTACAAGAGTCACAACAAAATAATGGAAGTTTTGCGATGTTCAAGTAATCAATTTTTCCAACGCCATTTTTCCTTATTAAACAATATTTAAAGTGTATAGGTATTACTGAAATTCGATTTTATCATCTAGAAAATCAAACCCTTTGAGATGCCTGAAACAATTTATCTGACGAAGAGATTTTCGAATTTTAAAACTCCAGATCAGTACATGCTTCGTAGGTGAAAATCTCCGAAAGCATATTCTGCAACCTCAAATAGTTTTTACAAGGTTCGAACCTCTCCATGGCCTTAAGAAGACGCAACCCTTCAGTCAACAGTTCCTTAAGCAGTTTTCTATTGTCTTCATCATAACTGAAATTGTTCCTTTTCACTTTTTCTTCGAAAGAAACTGGTATCAGCTTGCCAAGCGGTAGCTCATCGAAGAGTGGCCATCTATTCTCACACGCTCTACAGTCGCAATCAAAATAGTAGAGATATTTCAATGCCACCTGACGCTGCCGATACTCTAATGCGGAGAAGTTCGTCCTAAAATGATAACGATAAGTTTCCAATATGCACAACAAAACAGGTTTAATTAAAAAAAAAATCCATTTTAGCATATATAAAACATATACAGCTCTGCTTTTGAGGGGTTTTTGGGAGATTCGTGATAACGAATTTTAACAAAATAACAAATTTTGACAAATTTTTCAACATATATTACATAACAAGCGCGGAAAGTGGCATATTTCGCACGAGTAAACGAGCGTGGAAACGTAACGAGTGCAGAAAATGCACTTTCAAACGATTTATGTACAATATTTTTCTCATGAGTATTCAAATTTTGTGAATTATGAGTTTTTAAATATGAGTTACAGAAAAACCGAAAACAAAATTGATTATTTTATTGTTTTTTTAGTCCTCAAATCAATTCAGTTAGCATAAAAACAAGCACCATCCACATAAAATACTTTTCTGAATCCAAGGAGGTCGGGCCAAATATTTTCAGGATACGCACAAATAAGATCTGTAGCTATCCAAATTTTCGAAAATAAGATCTGTAGCTATCCAAATTTTCGAAAATAAGATCTATAGCTATCCAAATTTTCGAGAACTAAAAGAAAAATTATACACAGTGCTCAGGAAATGGCGAGGAATTTCTCGTGGTTAGCATCGAATTTGAAATTATCAGTTGGTTGGAGTCAATTAGATTTGATAAATGTCAAAAGAATACGACCCAACAGCCCATGGCCCATGATGAGTTGGGTCTTCAT
Source organism: Chrysolina haemoptera (assembly GCA_958298965.1). Classification (NCBI taxonomy): domain Eukaryota; kingdom Metazoa; phylum Arthropoda; class Insecta; order Coleoptera; family Chrysomelidae; genus Chrysolina; species Chrysolina haemoptera. The sequence goes on from OY282593.1 coordinate 26,384,405, forward strand.
TACCTTCACACACATTTTGTAATTTTCGTAATTGAAAGAAATTACAATTGGAGATAAATATAAAATGAGAAAAATGCAGGGAGAATAAGATTAACAGAACTGGAAAATTTATCAAAAAAGTCCCAACTTAATTAAACGATATCGGGCAACCAGGAAGACATCGATGGGGTCCATTGATCGCTATTCCACGATCATCAAAGTGATTTTGTAAAAAGTAATACTCACCATTTGGTGAGGCTCCGACATGTTGGTGCCACGCCCTAGAGGGTAGGTATAAATAGTTGTGTAAAATTTCGAGATATCTTTCGCCTGAAATAAACAAGAATTTGAAATTGAATTTACCATAAAATAGTCAGTAAGCTTACCATTTATAGAAATGTACCACTAGTACACAATCTTGAAACTGTCTTTCATGAAATATGCGAAGATCAATCTCACTCCAATAAGGTTAATTATGTTGTTAAGATTAAAAGGGATGAAAACGGACGGAACTTTTTTTTTCACAATTCTGTGAATACTTATTTTCAATATTCCCAAGTATAATTCCGCTTCTGTTAATCTGCCAGTTGATAATATATTTTTTTTAATAACTACGAAAATTATATTTTAATGTAGAATGCGCTTGTGAAGAGAAAAAGAGGGTTGCCATTTGGAAGCCAAATTCGGCGTCATTTTCTGAGCACAGTGTATAAATTTAAAGTTTGGAAAACTATAGGTCCAATTTGTCCGAATCCTGAAAATATTTGGCCTGACTTTCCTGGATTTCAAATAATTTGTTTTGCACAACTTGGTTTTGAGACAGATAGTTTAATTTTGAGAGCACAAACTGTCTATGACCTGTATATTTGCGAAAGCTCGATATTTTAAAAAATTAAAAGTGCAATGAAAATATAAAAACAACCTTTTATTCAAATGAAATGAAAAAGAAGAAAACGTTGCTTCATAATATGTATAATGTAGGTAATTCTGTAACAGATTCAAAAGCTTTTTTTTTCAGTCATTTTAATAAAAGTCTGAACATTTTTTATATTTTTCCTTTTCAGTGCATTTGAATAAAATCTTGTCTTATTTTTTTTTACTTTCAATTTTCTTTTGGGTTATTGAGCTCAGGTTAAACTGGCTAATAATTGACGAATTTTCAACAATTTCAACTTCATCTGGCCATTACAGTGACTGCTTTTCTAGTGTCGTTTCTGACAGCCATTCGCAGAAAAATTACTACACTTTTTTCAGATGCTACTCAACTCCTATTTCTACAAAAGCACTGGACGGACATGTTGAAAAAAATATTATAATCGCCAGTTTAAACTGGTTTGTCTATTTCTTGAATTGTATTAACACCAAAGGTTCCAAATATTCATTTTCAATAAGAGAATGTTATCAATAAACAACTCACCCATAACTAAAAAAGCACTGATCTCCTTTTTGAATGGTTGCTAGTGCTCTAACCACCAGCAATGACCCATGGTAGAAAAACTCGCAGTTTGGAACACAGGAATGATTGAAGAGGCTAGCAAAGCAATACACTGCAGTGGCAACTATTCTGGTGTTGATTTGTTCATATGCATATCTGATTTTTTTTATACTGAACGGATTGAAAGCATTGACCATGTATGTTTTGTACAGATACTTCTTAATTATCTTCGGATCCACATCGTAATTCAATTTGAATTCAGGATTGCTTTGAAGAGAATGGTAAGCTATGCAGGACATTATTGCCGGTATAGCCAAGTTGAGGAAGTTTCTTTTGTCTTCATTCGTCTCTAGCGCTCTGGCCGATTTAAAAGAATCCGATCTGTACACACCTTCTGTTTCTACATCAGTCTTATATTGTAGTTCATCTAAACCTTTCAAAGTCATTCTGGTGAAAAGCATGCCGGGAAACTGAAGAATAGGTAGAAAATCACATTCATATTTGTGATAACCACTTTGTGCTTTATGCAAACAGTCCTCCCCACAATACAAAGCGTTGGTACACTTATCGCAGGGTATTAAATTGTAAGAAAGTTCCAGGCAATGATGGCAGTGCGAATATTTACTCTGAATATGGATCATGTTAACAAAAGAGTCTTCCACAAATATAACATCGCCTATTTTGATATGTTTACTAGCAAGAACGTGACGTCCATATTTCTGGTTTTGTTTTATTTCAACAGAATCAGATGCACATGGAATGAGGGGATTAACTCTCATTACAGATGGGGCGGGGTGATAATAGGTAATGGGATTTTGGTGCTCTTGCATTTGTTCAGCTTTTCCTTTACGACTGATCAGATTTTTTCTACTTTTTTCTGGTATATTGTAGGCAAGAGCTCGTTCAATGTCCTGAAGCAAAACAAAAAAGATTCAGACAGTAGGTATATGTGATATACTCGAAATATTTACAGACATCATGGCAAACTTCTTTCAGGGACATCCAAATTGGACTGTCTGAAATTGTTCTTAATGAATCTTCCTTTGATATTTGAAAACATTACGTTTTTGGATTCCAGTCCAGTTTGAATGTTTTCAAAATAGGTGAAAAACTCTGGATTGCAAATACTTTCAATAATTTTTACCTTTAAACACTCCTTATAATAGCTTCTTGCGAAAAGAACAGCTGATCTGTTGCCATAGGCCAAAGCCAAGCTTTCACTGTCGTTTTCAGCAAATGCTATACTTCTGGTATACATTTCAAACGCTTCATAATAGCTCTTGTTACTTAACAGTTCGTTACCACACATTCTGTATTCAATTGAGGTTTCATTCGACTTGAGAACTGGTGGTACAGAAATGATCTTTTTATATTTGCTTAAATCTCTCAAACTCTCATACGCACAGTCAACTCTTTCAGAATAACCAAGACTTAGGAAAGTATCAGTCTTGCTTTCCAGTTCTGAATCTTTAAACAGAGGTACGATTACTTCTTCTACTGTTATTTGAGTGTCCTGACTGCCCCAAGACCTCGATTCTTCGTGCATCTTTTTAAAAGCAGAGAAATGGTCTTTAAAATATCGAATTCAAAATGGAAACAGTCACAGGACTTCCAGGACATCGACGTTAGGGGAATTCCAACCTTGACTCAAAATGTTTTCCAAAGATAAGCAGGGAACTCGTTGGCAACCATAAAAACGTCTAATTTCAATTCAGACAGCTTTTCTAACACAGCGAGATTTAATGGTAAATACGTCACTTGTAGGAAATGTCTGAAATAATCTACTATAAGAACCCTTTTCAGTTACTCGAAACTCATTGTGATATCGTGAATTTATGAGGAATATATTTGGCATGATAAAAAACTTTGCAAAACCCAAATTACCCAAACAAAAAAAATTCAAATTTCAACAAAACGTAGGTAAACAAAGAGTGGCCTTGTGCGACCTTGAAGTACAAAAATCATCCATCACCATAACCTAGTACTGCAAACTTCTTCTTCTGTAATTATGGCCTTTTCGTATCGTAGCGGTTTCCAAGATTTTTCGAATTTTTCACACCTGCCATTCGTTATAAAATAGTAAGTATTATACACCCGTCCATCACGGAAGTGCAAGAGTTTAGATTACACCCTGTATATTTATGTCATAATGAGAAAGGTTGAAGTGCCAAGCAAATATCGATATTTAGCAACAGTATTGTAATGTCTGCCTTCAGTAGGCGTATTGCATTTAGGGCCGGTCTTTTTACCTATAGATAAGTCCCAGATCCACGGCGCCACGACAAATAATAATAATAGCCGTCCTCTACTCGCATAGGCTACGAGTGTTTATGAGGGAGTATTATTATTATTATTATTATTATTATTATTAGACAACCATAGATTTAGCACTGGTAACGCTGGTAACCAGGCCGGGGCAAGACGGATCCCTGCATAGTGGGAGGTTGTTGAGTAAATTGCTTAACCATCACTAGCGCTGGTAACCAGGCCGAGGCAGGGCGGATCCCTGCATAGTGGGAGGTTGCTGAGTAAATTGCCTAACCATTACTAGCGCTGGTAACCGGGCCGGGGCAGGGCGGATCCCTGCATAGTGGGAGGTTGCTGAGTAAAATGCCTAACCATCACTAGCGCTGGTAACCGGGCCGGGGCAAGGCGGATCCCTGCATAGTGGGAGGTTGCTGAGTAAATTGCCTAACCATTACTAGCGCTGGTAACCGGGCCGGGGCAAGGCGGATCCGTGCATAGTGGGAGGTTGCTGAGTAATTTGCCTATCTCAATAAAGGAAGGAGAAAGAAGAAGAATCAAGAATTTTGTTATGGCTGAAATTGAGGTTAAAATGAGTACACTTTTTTTGTGATTTTCAAATTTTGATATTTGAAATAGATATTTAATTTCGTCAAAAAATGAATTTATTAACGAGACTTTTGCATCCAAATAAACTGAATGGTGAGATATAATGGCGAATGCATTACTGTAGTTATGATATAATGGAAGTTATAGGAGTCTTTGATCATTTTTATTTATAAGCTAGATGTGCCCAAAAGTTTAATTGCTAATATAGAGCGATTGATTATATAATTCTTAGGAATCTGATTTACGTCTCATTCATTAACGCAAAGAAATTTTCGATATTCAAATTTATTTTTTTTTGTTTTAGTTTCCTTTAAGCTTTTTCGAAGTTTACAAACACAAAAAATCTCCAATATTGTCCCGGTTTTCACACAAATCCCCAATGCAATTAACCCATGGATTTATCAACAAAATGATCGTGTGAAATTCCCAATCAGTAGGATCAATAAAATTGAGTTACCAAATGGTTTAAAATGGGTACCTCCTTTGGCTGATCCCACTACCAATGTCATACCACTCGAGTCCCCTTCCAGCGACCTTACCAACACGCCACTAGATGCCGCCGGGATGATAGTTATCAGAAGAAAGAAAATGAAGAAACATAAACTCAGAAAGTTACGTAAACGAATGAAATTTGAATGGGCAAAGGTAACAAGAAACAGAAACTTATCACTAACTAGTTATTTGAAGATTTGTAAACCATTTTAGAGACGACAACGAAGGGAATTGAGGAAAGAAAAACTATTTCAAGCCAAATTAATACAACAATGCAAAGAAGCGGAAGCTTTCTCTGCAGAACAATATGTCCAAGAGAAAATCAATAAATGGAAGGAATTAACTCAGTCCATCAGTATGAAGCAACCACGTGAATCTGTAAATAAAGCAATGAACAAATAAAAATTTGTAAGTTACCAAGACTGTTTATTGAAGAGGGCAATTTAGAATAATCTAATACAGAAGTATCTGGAAATATATTGAGATACTTGCTAAAAATGACAGATAGTCATAACATATTTCTCAAAAATCGTAGTAGGAGGCAAAATAGGTTGAAAATGTCTTCAGATTCGTATTCTGCTCTTCCACGTTGTTCCTATTTTTTTTTTTTTTAGAAAATGTATGAATTAATTTTTCGCTCGCGATCGATACAAACCTAACCTGAGGCTAACTCAGCTTGCAAGTTGTGCTGTTGCTGTATTTTTATATTGAATTGTATTATTGTATTGTTATTAGTATTGCATTATTTTACATTCCATTGTGTATTTAATTATTTTCAGATTTAAAATTGTATACATTTATTATAACAATTTGTATTTGGGACTACCCCTTGAATGAATAAATAAATAAATACACAGAATTTCGAGAGGGATTCACCATATTGTATAACCAAGAATACTAGTGCAGATGATTTTGTTCCAAGTGAAATAATTATCTTAATTTCATCACAAACTTTTATTTCAAGACATATGTAAATTATTTTGACATGAAAAACTGAGATTGATACATACATATGAAACTATAATATACAACAAAAAGCATTAAATGCAGTAAACTCAATTAACTTCAATTAGTAATGATGTACCTTTACGTTTATGGTGACAAAAGGATGATTTATACTTTGAACTAAAAATATAACCTGTACAATGCACAATGATATATTGCTCCTTTTCTCTACTTGAGCTTTCAAGTATGTGAATGTATTTGAGTTAACACCAAAATATTAAACAAAATACACATGCATTTGAAAAACGAAGTAAATTGCAACAGTTTCAAAGCTCTTGTATTTTTATAGTTTATGTTGAAGGCACTTCATTCAAGCTAATAATGAAATATTTGGCAAGACAATGAAAAAAAAAAGCATTACACAAAAGAAATGCGAGAGAAATTAAAGTTTTACACACTTATGCAAAATTTCATTTGAAAGTGAATATATCACAAAAATAAAAGTCTTCGAGATGCCTAAAACAAATGTATCTGTCAAACAGGATATTGAATTTTAAAACTCCAGATCTGCACATCCTTCATAGGTATAAATTTCCGAAAGCATATTCTGTAACTTCAAGTAATTTTGACAAGGCTCAAACTTCTCCATCCCCTTGAGGAGACGCAATCCTTCAGCCAATAGTTCCTCCATGAGTTTTCTGTTGCCATCGCTTCTATCGAAAGTATTCATAGTCGATTTTTCTAGGAATGTCAGAGGTAAGTTTTTGCCCATTGGTAGTTCAGAGAAAACTGGCCATTTATTCACACAAGCTCTACAGTCGCAGTCAAAAAGATAAAGTTTTTTCAATAACTGATGACGCTGGCGATAGTGTGTTGTTGAGAAGCTCGTCCTAAAATGTCAAACGATCAGTTTCAATATACACATATAAACACCGTTCATCCAAAAATGATTATTTTACACTATAAATCAATAAGCCTTATGTAAACTTTTGAACGGATACATTTTTTTTTAATCCAATGGTAGTTGAACCATGGATCCACCTTGACAAAAAGTTAGATACAAAAGCATGAAAAAATAAACTACTACTACTGCTACTACTACTACTACTACTATAATAAACTACTACCATTTTGAACTGTAAATGGTATAGAAAAATTCTGAGAACAAATCCACAGTGTTATTAAAATTTTGACAATACCATTCCTTCACCTTTACAATATCCCCAGGTATACCATCATATGAAAGTCTAAGATGGTCACAGTATCAAATGCAAAAGGTGAGGATGTACGCTTATGGGTCATAATGGGAATAAAGTAACTGATCTCTGTGGAACACAATACTTTGTACATTTTCATCAACTGATCAATAAACATAAAAGAGTATGTATGTTCTTTATGAAAACATATTCAGGAGTTTTTCCAAGACAATATTAAACGCCTTCATGTCCATAAACAAAAAGTTGATTAAATTGAAATGAAACTTTCAAATAGTTGAGATATATCCCGATTTTAAAATTCATCAAGCTATGATATAACATGCTCAAAAGCCATCATGAATCAAGTATTTCACTGATCTAAAAAAAATACCGCCATTCTCAATGATAATAAATAACTTACCCATAACTAACACAGCACTGTTCTCCTTTTGGAATGGTGGCTAGTGCTCTAACCACCATCAACGTACCATGGTGGAAAAACTCACAGTTCGGAACACAGGAATGGTTGAAAAGGCTTGTGAAACAATATATCGTAGTGCCAACTCTCTTTGAGTGAATGTCATTACAATCATATCTGATTTTCTTTATATTAAACGGATTGCATGCGTTGATCATGTATGTTCTATAAAGATATTCTTTAACTATCTTTGGATCCACATTATACTTCAAGTTGAATTCAGAATTGCCTCGAAGACAGTGGTAAGCTATGCAAGCAATTGCTGCCGGTACGGCAAGGTTGAGAAAGTCTCTTTTGTCTTCATTCGTCGCTAGAGCTAAGACTTCTTTGAAGGAATCTGACCTGTAAATTCCATCCATTTCAACAACAGCAGCCTTATTTTGAAGTTCATTTAAACCTTTCAAAGTCATTCGAGTGAAGAGAACGCCAGGACATTGGAGGATAGGTGGGAAATCACATTCATATTTGTGATAACCACTTTGTGCTTTATGCAAACAGTCCTCCCCGCAATACAAAGCGTTGGTACACTTATCGCAGGGTATTAAATTGTAAGAGAGTTCCAGGCATTCGTGGCAGTGCAGATATTTACTTTGAACATGAATCACATGAACAAATGAGTCCTCTACGCTTATAACGTCGCCTGCTTTTATATTTTCAGTGGCTACAACGTGGCGTCCGTATTTTTGGTTCTGTTGTATCTCAACTGAAGCCGACGCATTTGGAATGAGTGGGTTAGTTTTTTTTAGAGGCGGAGCAGGATTGTAATAATTAATGGGATTTTGATTCCCTTTCAGTTCTTCAGCTTTCTTTTTACGACTCATCAGATTTATTCTAGTTTTGTCTGGTATGTCATAGGTAAGAGCTCGTTCAATATCCTGAAGAAAAACAAAAATTATTATTTGCGAAATACAAAGAATTTTTAGGACCAGCAAAGTTTGAAATTGTGTCTGATTAAATACCTAAGTAATTATTTTTGAGTTAACGTCCAGCTTAGAATGAACTTACGCTTTCCCATAAAATTAATGTCACACACAATAAAAAAGAAAAAATCAACTACAATCGTTTCTAGTAACTTTTACCTTCAAACACTCCCTATAATACTTTCTTGCAAAAAGTACAGCTGATCTGTTGCCGTAAGCTAAAGCCAAGCTTTCACTGCCATTTTCAGCAAATGTTATACTTTTAGTATACATCTCAAAAGCATCATAATACTTTTTTTTATTGAAATATTCATTGCCACTTATTCTGTGTTTGTTAGAGGTTTCACTCGACTTAGGAACTGGCGAGACAGAAATGATTTCCTTATATTTGCTCAAATTTTTGAGGCTATCATAAGCACAGTCAACTCTTTCAGAATATTTAAGAGAAAGGAAAGTGTCTTTCTTGCTTTGCAAATTTGATTGTTTTAGCAAAGGCACTATTACTTCTTCTACAGTTAATTCAGTGCTACAACTGTCCCACCAGCTTGATACCTTCGACATCTTGTGAAATTAGGGAAACTCTAATTATAAATATTAAATTCAAAATTCCGAGTCATAAGAACAAAATTTTAACAATTAGGGGAATCACAATAACTTTTTAAGTAAAACAAAACGCCGTCGCCCTGTCACAGGTCACAGACGCTTGGGCGTTGCCAGCAGAAATACCAATAAAAGTAGATCCCTAGAAAGTTACTAAATTGATCTCCTACCACAGAATATATACCCACTACCAAAACTAGTCTTTCCCAAAGAAAACGCGTGATTTTATTTTTTGGGTTATCTGCATCGATTTGGTTCTACAAATTATATTTATTGAAAATAATTCCTTAATTACCTCATTATTTCTCGAAATTTTCAGGTTTGAAATTGCTCTAAACACAATAGTTTCGTTCTGTTAAACGTACTCTGATTACTCCACTTGCTTGAAGTTGGTATTTTCAAAAGAGAAAGACAAACGGAGTACAAGTTCTGGAGCAATCAGAGCAGTCATCTTCAATGAACAAACCTAATAAGGCCGGATTTCCATGCATACGATATCCGACGATCCGATGATACAAAAATTTTCTGATTGATTACGAGCATATATCTATTAATAGATATATGGTTACGAAGTGTAGTGTATGTCACCACATTTTGAATCGAGTGTAAAGGTGTCCTTCCATACCAGCTTCAACTTCTTTCGGAAGTGCTTCTATTTTTATATGACCATTTCCACAAGGGCAGAAAAACGCTACGCTTTACGTCAACTGTCAAATAATTTTTCTCCATTGATAATTAATTTAATTGTCAGTTCTTGGCAAAAACACCGAAGAATAGTTTGATAACACTTCCTAATTTATTCGGTTTGGGTTTTATGACTTATATCATTTAATTCGTTTCATTATATGACTTATATGTCTATAAAAAGAGATGGCAACATATTCATAAACAAAGATAGTCAACGGCATGACGCTAAAAGTAAAACTTGAACCAACAAACAGCGGCATGACCTTGAAGAAGCGGCGGCTACTTTTGAAGTACTCTGATTGGCTAGAGACAAGAAGCCAGCGGCAAAAAGCTGGTGGAAGGCCGGCTTAATTCAGTGCTTGAGACAAAGGAATATGTCAATTGTCAATGTCAATTGACAATCCAATACTCTGGAACTCTGTATGTTAATGAATCGAAAGACTAATCAGATTGAAAAGCATTCCTAGTGAGAAAAATACATGAAAATGCAGTCACATTTTATTTTTTTCAGCAAAACACAGTTTTCATGAAATAATTTGTTTATCTGCTACATGCTGTGAATGTTTTTATTAAATTGGGATGATCTTTCATCATGGTAATGAAGGAATGTATCCTGTCCACGGTAAATTCATCGGTATTTTGTTGATATTCCTTGGTTTGGGTTTCTCCAACGACTTTAGCGGTGCTTCGGCGTGATATAAACTTATCCTTAACTGGTTTCTGCTTTTTTTCTGAAAACATCAAGAAGAGGTTAAACCATCCAGGTGCTCATTTCAAAATATATTTGTATTTATGTGAAAAAGAATATGAAGCTCTTTAGTAGGGACTCTTATTCTGATCACATTGCCAGACAGAAATATGATTTTAAATTATGATCATTTATTATATACCTAACCAACCTACAAAACTTCTGTTCTATAATTTTTATAATAGCTATTTTCGATCTAGGTGGCACTGGAGAGAAGATATTCTCGAAAAATTGGTTTTTGGTACCATTTTCCCAATATGGCGAGTCGCTCAAGGTTGCAAACTCGGAATATTAATAAAGACCCCAAACTGTACGAATTTACCAAATTAGAACTCTCCTTGACCTTTTGTGGTGAAAGTCCCTTTTTATGTCTTCATTGCCTGCATTTTAATTATTAATTGCGTATTCTGTTATACATATTGTGCTGCCCCAGTGACTTGAATACTTTCTCGTTCTAAACCAATGTTTAACCTACAGTCCTAAATATTATTCCCGAATCTGTATACCTCTCATTTTTCTTAAACTAAAAATAATCTTACTTGGAATACTATTTGATTTCCGATACAACTTTGACAACTGCCCCGTGTGGTCGCTGCTCGCTTCGTAAACAATAGGCAACGGATGAAAAGACACATTCGACTTATCCAGATCCTTATTGGTGACACTGATCACTTCGACCTGAGCAATTTTGACGTTGGACCGGTTCTCTTGGATGGATCCGCTGAGAACCTTTTTTTGAATCACACCGTCCAAAACTTCCAAGCTGTCCTTCAACTTGACGCATCTATCGCAACACATATCTTTGACGCTGGTCCAGCTAACTGTGGATCTCGATTTAGCAGCTTCCTTCCTGATGCAGTACGGTTCACGGAGGAGTAACTTGGACTGCCTCAGCAACTCTACAGAATCTCGGTGTGTCACTAGCTTGGACGCTCTCTTTCTCAGAGTCGCTGAAGAGTTCTTTATCGCATCTACAGACTCTTTCACTATTTCTATCGAGTCCTTCGCATTCGTCATGACGTCCGGACGTTCCTTGATCATCGAAACTTGGCGCAGCACTATCGAGTCGCGGGTGTCTAGGACGAGGACGGGGGATATTTTCTCGCTTATGGCGCAGGTCACTGAAACAGTTGTGAGTGTATTAATGGAATCAAAATGAAGCTTATGCGTAACATCCTGGACGACTTGAAGCAAGAACTCCTAGAAAATTCGAATAATTTGAAAGGAGAACTTCAAGGTTTGTGTATTAATCGCGAACGAAAAAACAAATTCACGCATTTTCAACTAGCCCGCTTGCTATTCCAACGTACGCGGGTTCGATTCACCGCATCGTCACCCGCCCCGTGCATGGCATCACACGTTAAAAGGTAAGGGCTGCATCTTCCCTAGCTCGCACAAGTCTCTCGAAGACTTCTGATGGTTGCTTGTGAGGGGGCAGCCGGTTGACGGAAATAACAATTTTAACAACAACAACAATTTAAACGTCCCGCCATTACTGTTACCAATCACGCCTCGATACTACTGAGCGCATGCGCAGTTTAAGGATTTTAGTTTGGTATTCATGCACTCGTATTCTTATAAAACACTGACAGCTCGTGACAAGTGACAATTGCCCGTTGTAAAGTGACAATTGTCAGTTTGAAAGTGACAATTGTAACAAGTTTTTAATATATCACACAATTAGAGTTGGATTCCAGGATATTTTTGAAATAGATTCTCGTTGACAATGATTTGCTCACCTGAAAGGTTTTTATACTCGAAAGGAGTGGCTAAATCTTGCGGCGCAAAGTGATCGATTGTTGCAGAAGAATCTATGCTGTCATGTGAATTCTTCTTATGTACCGGTTGATTCTCAGGCATATCGAATGACTGTTTTACCGATTCCGTATCATAATCTTCATTTTTTAATTCTTCGATGTCATTCGGGTCTCCTTTGCCAATGTATCTCACGGAACCCTTAAACAAAGCCAATTATATTAGGAATGTTCCAGAGATTCATAATATATGTCATGTAGTAAACAAGGCGCCCAGCATGAGGGAACAAATTAAACGTAACTATACTGTGTCAGGGCGGATTTTAACCACTGAAATGTGACTGAAATCAAACAGCTCTGGAATTATGAACCTCGATTCGATGCGAGTTTGAACATCGAGTCATAAGGATAACGCAGCGATTTTCACGTCGTATCGTGACAGCTCTCGTATCGAGTGTTCATAATTTCACCCCAGCAACCAAATGTGTTTGAAGAATGGAATCAACATGGTAACTTTCTTAAAAATTGTCTTCACACACAGATTGTGAATTTCTGAACAGTCAATCATTTGGCGTAATATATATCTACACACTAAATGCCATATTTTATTCAATTGAGTAGAAAAAATATATTTCGACCCTGACTTTGAATTCCGCTGCCAAGAAAGGTATCGATTTTAATAATAAATGACTCACTTTATCTATAATCAGTTCTAGTGAACTTTTCGCCCCTAATAAGCGGTTCTTCCTTTCCTCCGATCCGATTTTCGAAAAGTCTATAGCCGTGATTGAATCTTGGGTAGGTCGAAGAGAGGGCCTTTCAAAATCCTTCTTCAAACTGATGGTAGTCTCGTCGTCAACTGATAACCTTTTGCACGCATTTTCGGAGGAAGCTTGTCGGTCTTCAGCTAGTTTGAAGTGGATCACTGAATGGGCGGGTTTGCCTGGCCTTCAACATAATTATAATAACTAGTCATGTATAGTAAAAAAGAGATCTTTTAACGATCAGCGTTATTTAAAGTTTGAACGGAACGTTGTGTTTATTATATGTGTTTTAGTATCCATAAACAACAACACACAACTCAGTCAAAAACTTCAAGAAAACGTAATATCTATAATTTTATACCACCATAGTAACTCTAATTTGGCTTTTGGAGATACCACATTTTATCTATTGAGAATCCAAGAGTCCAAAAATATCAGCGTTTTCGGAGTTCATGTTTCCCGAAATTGGCATAGGAAAAATCATATGAACTGTACAAGAAAGTAATAGTGTACTCAAAATATACGATACAAAGGTATTATCCCAGCCAACCATCGTGTGACATCAAGAATTATGTGATGTAACGATGTTGCTCCAATGTGAAGTGCAGCCTTTGTCTACAATCGACGTATATTTGGTACTACAATTAAAATAACACATCACAAACAGAAAAAATGTGATGTGGCAGCAAAATTCATCAGAGCACACCTATTTGACGTCAACAAATCTACCAAGTCGTAAAATCACGTTTATAGAGATGTATGGAAAGAATATACACAACTGTGGCGTGCGAACTAGAGTTATTTTTTCTACATTGAAATTTTTATAATTTTCCTGAAATTGTTTTCGAATTTCAAGCAAAAGGGTTGTATCGAAAAGGTATCACGTACCTCCGAGGTCGGTTTCACCAATTCAGTGAGTAGAGAAAGATCGTGACCTATAAAACTACAAGAAAACTTTGAAAAAAACAGTTGATATCACAATGTGACCTATTTGTTACACGAAATGTGGCCTTGTTAGCGACTTTCTATGTGACATCACCTTTCATGTCTGAAAGACATCACGATGAGTTGCTTTGAGGCGGACATTGTCACATTGTATCAATATATTGGATACATGTTTGACTTCAATTGCGATGTCGCATGTCTCAAAGTGATCTCACCTTTACTTGTTTCTTATATCACATGGCTGGCTGATGGGAACTTAAAAAAATCTAATTGGTAATAACAGGACTTAACTGAATCATACTAATAATAAAAATAATAATAATGGTGAACAATGGATACGGGTGCTGGTGGCTACAAATAAGTCACTAGCATTGCAGAATAATGATTTTGATTGATTGACTTTGTATCATAAATTTACTTACATTCCGTCTTCTTTAACACGAACATCTAGGGTTTTTTGTGGTACAATGCTGGCAAGCGTTTGCTCATTACGAAGAGATTTTTCTAAAGTGTCCATCAGAACTTGAATTTCGGGGGTCCAAAGCTCATTACTTTGGGTGAGTTCAATGCCTTGGGACAACATGTTGCGGAAATCCTCTCTCACGTACAGCTTATTTTTGAAAGTGAAAGCGGGTAAGAATTGGTCTTCACCGTCTACTTGTTGAGGCGGGAGTTCTTTGAAGCAATTGTGAAAGTCTTCGATTAACAGTCCAGGAATTTCTTCCGTATCAATATCATCTTTAGGTGGCTTCCAAGGCAGAATGGCTTCACACGGGTCCATCATGGGCGCGTTCGAATTCAAAATGACGTCTGTTAATTCGAATACTAGCATCTTCTCCACGGACAACAAGAACTCGGCTTGGGTAGGCGCTGATCTCAGAGCAAAGTTGATAAACTTCTGGAACTGCTTGATAATTTCCAAAATGCAGGTTTCTCTTAGTTGAACGTCTTTAATGAGGTGTTTAATCTTCGAATTTAGCTCTCGTAATTCCAGATTATTTTGAGATATCACACTATTCAGTTCACTCAATTTAGTTTTATATTGATTTTCTATTTCTGTTTTTTCTTTGCAGCACTTCCTCCTTTCCATGCAGAGTATGTACATCATGTTGGCGATGTTTTTGCACTCCAATACATGTCTCAGCTGATCAACATTCGTACTAAAGATGGCTTGTTGTTGTCCCAGGTCATAGTTCCGCTGTATTTCTTTTTTTCTGCAATGATATTCATCTATTTATTCAACAATATTAAGTTTGAAGTAAATATTTCCTATGGTGAATAAAACTACCAGACTCGCTACAAAAAAAAAATGGTTTTATAGGTTCTAGTTTAACTTAAGAAGATTGAAATGGAGTTTAAACTTAAGTTTAACGTGCAGTTTAAACTTATGGTAACCAGAACTTTCCGTTTGGCCGTTTTATAGCGTTCATTTTTCAGCAGTAGGTATATTTTTGGGTGGTATGTTGGCATCCTGATTTTTACGAATGCATATTCAAGTATTCACATATTGGCAATCATTCCCAATTGGAATGAAATTATATAAATATTTGATCTTCATGAGTAGGTTTTCATTTCTTTCGAACTATAGAAAAAAAATAGAAAACTTCTCTGAATATGAAGCATCTAGAGATAAACTGAAGTTCAACTGGAACCTATAAAACCGGCTCTTTTAGTCCATCTATTCCACTTTTTCTGAAACCTTCAGCTGAAGTGACAGATGATAGGAGACAACTGACGGATGACAGCTAACATGAGAGGGACGTCAAGTGAATCACAGAAGGGATCTGATACATGACTGGAAATATAACAGGTGATGAATTATAGTTGACGAGTGATATGTTAGAAGAGATGAGAGACATGCGATTGGTGTTAAGTAACAGGTGACATGTGTAGCTGTAACTGATTGGCTCACTCTGATTGGTTGATGGTTAAAAGTGGAAGGGGTTGTCTCAAGTGGCGCCTTAACTACTCAAGAGAATACATTTTTTTCACTGCCATGTCACTATTTTTCCAAGCACCAACTTGTATCTTACCTCAGTTCTAGATTATAATGTTGCATCATAACATCCTCTTGTCTCGCCAGTTCGTTTATAAATTCTTCCGTCATTCTTCTAACCGTTATCGTCACTTCCTCTTTGAGTTTGATCTCCCATTTTTTCTTAAGAACCTGTTCGTGTCTACCGGCCAAAGAATCATACTCTATCCTAAGTTTTCCTTCCAAAGCGTGCAGTTCATCGACCAGGCGAACTTCGAACTCTTGCGTTATTCTCTCTATCTCTCTTTGGCAAGCCGCTCGCTCTCTAGCTTCCACGTCTTTTATTTCCGCCATGATGCTGTCCAAGAACGAGTTCATGAGGTTTTTCTCTTGAACGGCCAACGCGGCCACTTTCTCCATTCCCATCTCGTTCAGGAATTTCTTCTCAATTCCGGCGCCGATATCTTTAAAGAAAACATTCATATAACGGGTGACCCGGAACCAATTTATCCCCCTGTATCTTCGTCGCTATTTTGTATAGATGTTTAAAATTTGGTGCATCTATTTGATGTCATGAATGTACAATTTAGCAAGTAGCAGACTAAAAATTAATTTAAAAAAAAATATGTTGGAGTATTTTTTTTCTATTGGAAGATCCTCAGCCACAGAAAGACACCAATTCCTGGTTATTTTTACCCCTGTTTCTTGCTTTCCATAGGAAGTAATTCCTTTATGAGTACTATACCGAGTAAAATTCTCCCACCACGAGGGTGATAGTACACCTCCCTGCGGACAACATCGGGTTGTGCTGAGCTGGATGCTGACATCCCTTACTTTTATTTCAGAGAATGACTAGAGCGCGGTTTCTGTTCATCTGCTCGCCTGGTATGTATGCTTTCTTGGTTACAAAGGAACCCTTTTTTTACCTCAGTTCTGATATAGTTATCTACAGCCTTCTTTAGTGTCAATACATCTCCAGAACAAAGCAAGAAGCACTTGTCGGAAGCAAATACACCAGAACGAGGAATGCGACTGATTCGAATAAATTCCGCGACAGACAGGAAAGTAGTTGTTTTCTTTGTGATATTTGCCTCAGACGAGGGCAATTCGACATTGTCGAAATTGTTTTTACTTATTTTTCATACGTATAACTCGTCCTGAAGTTTTTGCTCGCGAGTCGCAATAAGAAATTTAGAATTATCCTCAAGCATCGTCAAAAGATTTGGGTGAAGATACGTTTACCGGCTCCACTTGGAAAAAAAGTGGTGTTACTTAAGTAGTTTGATTTCTTGAACACGAATTTCGTTGCGCTAGTAATTTCTATTCGTCTGAAAAGTTTATAAAATAAAATATCAGCTGATTAGCGTCTGTTAAGCCGGGGCTCCACTAAACTGGGCTAGCCCGGCAGCACGTGCGGCCGGCACAACCCGCCGACTGTTTGATTATTGAAAAATCAATAATAAACAGCCTTTCGAGGCCGCTAACATCGGCCGCCGGCATAATTTTGCTAGCGGGCATTTGCAAAATTCCTTTGATCTTTACAGACATTTGTCTGTTATATATATATATATATATATATATATATATATATATATACGAACATGGTCGATGTTCAAGAATCAGAAGGTTATAACTCAAAAAGTACTTGAGAGCGACACGAATATTTTTCAGATTCGTGTTCAGGAGATCGGACTACTTAGCAACATCACTTTTTTTGAAATTTCATGGTAGGGCCTGATAAACACCTTCAACAAGATTTTTAATACATGTATGTATGTTTTACTTAGTATTCCTTCGTGCGTGAGGGCCTGGATATGTTTTCGAGTGTGTGGCGGTGTCAGAGCTATTTTTCCAATCAGTAGATTGCTAGGGGACACCCACAAGTCTCCCGATGCGCCTTTTAGCGGGGGCTCCAATCCAAAAGCGACTTTCAATGCTGGGTCGCACTCATCGAAAACGATTTTCGCCAGAGGCTTGCCTAACGTATCATTTGCTTCCGATAATTTGGGAATTTCGAGACTGTTCATCAATTCTTTACGATGGTTGATGTAGTTGCTTTTCTCCAGGTCAATTTTGATATCTGCAAAGAACGCATCAAGATTTTGTTCACCATATTAGATGTGTTCTCATTACCCATTGTAATTTAGGACTATAATCTATCACATGATAATTTAGATTGAAAAATGAAGGATTACAAATTTGCTATTGTATTGACACTGACATTTTCCAGGTGAGATATGCCAAAATGGAAAGAAAACTTGTCAACAACTATTTTAAAGGCCGGTTCAGATACATGGGTGCCCGCCCAGGGTTTTTGAGCCTGCAAGATAAATTCCTGCAGTATTAATGAAATTAATACTTCTGAACCAAAGAAAAAATTGTTGACCCTTGTGTCTATAAAACTGCAAGTCAGATCACAAAGTCATATTTTCTTTTGTTCAGAAGTATTAATATTATTAATACTGGAGGAATGTATCATGCGAGGTCAAAAACCCTGAGTAGACACCCATGTATCTATGTTTCTGACATTGAGTTGAATTATCCCGTTATTCGGAATATTAGTCACTGCTCATTATGCTACAGGAGAAACGGTATAGTTTTTCCCATTTCATTTCGTAGAATTGAAATGAAAAAGATATTATTTTTGCGAATTTCGCATTTGCATAAGGCTGATTTCAGACTAGGCGGAAAGAGATTTTGAGTTTAGGCCAATCCAGCCGGGCTTGAGATTAAATTGTAACGTTTCGATTGGCCTAAAAAAAAATTTGACATTTCAGCGCTACGCGTAGTCTGAAACCAGCCTAACGGCGAATATATACCATAGAAATCTAAGAACCTAGAACGCCAATGCTGTAATATAAAAACGAAGCCTAACTTACCTCAAACGGTACCCATACCCCTGAGCATGCGCAGTAACACGGCGGCCATGCCACAATTGCCACCAGCCCTCCATGCTAGGGGAGGGGGGTTTGCATGAAATTCTATGGCCTACTGTTTTTATATAGTGAAATACGAAATATATTGAATTTTGCCGTAAATTCTAAGGGACTGATTTGAAAACAATTGTAGTATTCAGTTGACATGAACAACAGGCAGTGTGATCATTTTAACTCACACAGATTTTGTATTTTGAATATTATTGTACCTATAATACATATGTTGAAATCTAATGAAAATAATATTTGCTCGGAACAAATTTTGCAATCGATTTCAAACTAAGTAACTTTAAACATACTTACCTCAGAACTGGATATTTTCGATCTCGGAAACGGCTAAAGCGATTTGGATGATAAGACGACAATTCATAACATAAAACATTCAAATTAATGTTAGAATTGCTACAATTTGGCAATATAATGACTGTCGAATAAAAGACTTCGTATGATATGATATACTTTTGAACTCTGCTGCGCCTCATTCAACAAAAGCACATACAAAACAGTCCTACTTTACGAACTTGTATTATAAATAGCTATTTTGTTCTCATTAAGTGACCCCATATAGGCATCCAATATCCCATTTACAAAAAAAAGCTTGATATTTTTTTTCAAGTTGTGTGGAAATAATAAGTTTGAATGATTTTTTTTTATTTTCTTGAAAATCGATTTAGCATGGAGATAAAGGTTACTAAGGCTACTTAGGGTTAGGCTTATCATGTATTGTCAGTGGACTTCCATTTTGTTGCCACATTTCAATAGATTTATTCACAATGATATCAGCAGTTTCTTCTGGGATCTAAAATTGAAACAAAACTTTCAAGTTATTCTAGACTCACTGGAATATACAGTGTTGGCCGTAACGTTTTCAGCATATGGGAAAAAAATTTACTATCAGCTGATAGTAAATTTTGTAACTCTAGAGTTACAAAAAATAAGTTATAGGGGACAGGGGCGTTTTATACATAAGGCTGATTAGGCCTAGGAAAACAATACGTATTTTTTGAGAAAATAGTAAAAATAAAGTAGCTAAAGTAGAAAATCTCAAATATTCCACGTTGTACTGTGCTGTATTGTTTTCCTTCTTTTTCCACAAAACTTGATGGCGGACGAGAAAAGTGTTCTAAGTGGACTTTTCAAATTTAAAAAGGTGTGAAAAAATCAGGAGATATGAACAAGTGCAACAGAAATTTTGCACTACCATTTGTGAACAAATCTGAAAAGTTCTATTTTATTATTTACATACGTTTATAATGATCCCTAAAAATTTGTTAAGACCAAAAGAAGCAGCGTTTTTTTAATCAATAAAAAATCGTTTAGAAAAAATTGCAATTTTCAATTTTTCAAATTCCTCAAGTGCACCTAATTAAATTGTCAACAACTTTCTCAAATAATATTTTTTGCTTTCTCAAAGAAATACCTGCTTTTACCCGCAAAGCAGTAAAATACCCGAAAATCAGGTAATTACCCGCAGATCGGCAACACTGATTGATAGTCACGTGACTATGTCAAAATCGATTATTATTCTAATATGCTAAAACGGTCCTCTGAAATGTATTTTTTGTAACTCTTATAATAAATTTTTTTCCCATATGCTGCAAACGTTATGGTCCACATTGTATAATACATACATTTTTGATATGTTGCAGAACTCCAACGAAACTGCTACATTTCAGAATTCTAACTTTCATATTGATCAATAACATTACCACGAGGTATACCAATATTTTGTAAGATCCTCCACAGAGTTTATCCCAAATTCTGCAAATAATATAAAGATTACTGCAATGTACTTGACGGTGGGTGATATAGAGTCTCACTTGGCCAGGGCATTTTCATTCAAAATACCAGCGAAGCAACAATCAAACCACTTAGCTAAAGGCAAATTGTTCAGTATACCATCTTTCATAAGATGCTTGTAGTAAGTCGGATCTTCTTTCTCCAATAAGGTGTAAGATCTCTCGATAAGTTTAGGTACGTCCGATTCAAATCTGCACACATTATCATAGAAGTTTTTTGATAACCAGTATATGTCACTATCGTCATCGACAAAATTCATAAGCGACTGTGCAATAGGAACGAATCCCTTTTCGCCGACTAAACTGATGTCAACAGAGAACTTTCCTGCTTGCAGCATCCACATAGCAAAGAAAATTTGTGGTTTCGGTGTGTTTGGCTCGATAATTTTCATTACGTTCAGAGCTCTGTATAAGTCACGATATTCTTGTTTCCTTTGGTCCATTACGAAAGGATGGCAGTCAACGTGAACAGGTACAACCCCTGAAATGAAAATTACAGTAAATTCATCACAAGTATTCTTGAAATTCAGTTCATACCTAGAAGTAACTTCCATATCAAACTTCTATATATGGCAGGTATGGAAAACCTCAAACAGAACTGTTTCAATTTTCCGCGATCAAGGGGCTTGTCTTTCAATAAAATCTCGAGCGACTTTTTCTCCTCTACACTTCTAAAACCTACTTTTTCGTAATAAGCAGATCGGAAATTTCTCTCGTCGGCAGCCATTTTAATTCACCTCAAAAAAACTAACCTAAAATTGCTCTACGTGATTTATTCAATTTCCTAATTCTAGTACACATGAACCATTCCATATATAAAAGTCCAACATAAGATATAAGTGAAGAAATGTCCGAATATTCCGTTCAGAAGTAGCGATTTTCTGGAGATGAAGAACTTTTTCCAAGAATCAACCCCAGCTTTGAATAGCAACATAAACCAAAAACTGGTTACCGCAAAAATGAAGAATAAAGCTCCATATAAACTTGTAAGTCCTAGTACACCTGAAAATGAAAATATTTAAAATATTCAAGAGCTACGAACGACAGTATTTACCTGCGGTACATCCAGATACAGCCGCTACAGAAGTTCTACAATACTCTACGATTGATAAATTATTCCGGATTGCAGATTCGCTATAAGCTATCGAAGGTTCAGCTTTTAGTTTACTCGTCATACTTGCCGAAATGAGGCCTAGGTAGGTGTAGGCACTAATATAATTACTCAAATCAGCAAACAACTTAAAAATTAAAAATTAATTTTAACAATTTATTTATGTTATTTGTCAGTTTTGTTTTATCATCAACTAGTTTCATGTCACCTATCAGAATTGTGTGTCAAAAGTCAAAATTGTCGATAGTTGCGTTTTATTTGTTCCATTGACAGTGACCAAATGCCATGTTTGGATGCGACCCTCGTGGATGGAATTCCGTGTACTATAGAAATATATTAGACACTTGAAGCCAAGTTGAAATTTGAACCCTATCCTTATCCGTGACAAATATGTGTTTCGGGCTACGTATTGATACCGACCCTTCCGGTGTACGTATACGGATCTGTCAAAAATACAAAAGTTAGGTTATAAAACTATAATTTTCAAAATATTTGACAGTTGATATGACATTTAAATGTTCCGTATACGTTTGGGTTAATATTGAGTGGCTCTAAGGGCTTATTTCCATATTAACGTAGTTCGATACGTTAGGTATACGTAAAAAATACACAAATGGCTTTAAGTGTCTATTATCGACAGAATAAGTGAGATGACATGATTAAATCATGGGAGAGAGAGAGACAAAACTATTTACACAGTCGGCAACCATGAGGGTCGCATCCTATAGCTTCATTCGTTTGCATCGAGATTCGAGGTGCAGCACTTTTTGGTGTAATTTACACATTTTGAATCGAGTATAGCTGAGTGCAGTTTAAACAAAGGAATATGTCAAATTAATCTGCAAACGAACGCTGAAAATCGAGTGTAAATTACACCAGGTGTAGGAAAGTGCTACACCTCGATACAAACCTTATATGGCGTTTTACAATGAAAGGGTTTTTCTTCTGTATGAATCCTCCTTCGGACTTTCAATTCATTCAAAGTGGCGAAATCCTTGAAATGGCTTTTCATCAGCGTGACTTCTCTCATGAACCTTCAAATGACCCAATTGAAAGAAAGATTTTACAATGAAATGGAGTTTCTCCTATATAAATCCTCCCATGAACTTCAAATTCAATCAATCCGTGAAAATCTTCGTATGATTTTCACCAGTGTGACTCCTCTCATGAACCTTCAAATGACCCGTTTGGATGAAATATTTTGCAACGAAAGGGGTTTTCTCCTGTATAAATCCTCTAACGTGTACTTTCAATTCATTCGAGGTGGTAAAAGTCTTGGAATCCTAAAATGGTTTTTCACCAGTGTGATTCCTTTCATGAATTCAAGAAATAGAAGCTATCCAAAACCTAATTCAAACCAAAGGTTCCAAACATACATTTTCGATCTTCTCCTGAACCTTCAAATAACCGGTTTGAATGAAAGATTTTTCAATGAAAGGGTTTTTCTTCTGTGTGAATCTTCCCACGGACTTTTTTGGAACTTGATATGGTTTTTCATCAGTGTAAACCTTCAAATGACCCGTTTGAATGAAAGATTTTACAATTAAATTGATTTTCTTTTGCATGAATCCTCCCATGGACTTTCAATTCATTCAAAGTCATGAAAATCTTGGAAACTTGAAATGATTTTTCACCAGTATGACTGCTTTCATGAACCTTCAGATAAGCCGTTTGAATGAAGGATTGTACAATAAAATGGCTTTTCTTTTGTATGAATTCTTCCATGCACTTTAAATTCATTCGAAGTGGTGAAAATCTTGGAATCTTGAAATAGGTTTTCACCAGTGTGACTCCTCTCATGAACCCTCAAATGATCTAATTGAATGAAAGATTTTACAATGAAAGCGATTTTCTCTTGTATGAATCCTCCCATGTACTTTAAATTAATTCGAAGTGGTGAAAGTCTTGGAACCCTAAAATGGTTTTTCACCAGTGTGATTCCTTTCATGAACCTTAATGACCCAATTGAATGAAAGATTTTACAGTGAAATGGGTTTTCTCTTGTATAAATCCTTCCATGGACTTCATTTCATTTCATTAAATATTTTCTTGATTTTTCTCTTGGTAGCTGTCTGCTTCATCACCAGAACTCCCGCATTTAGGGAAGATATCACTTTCGCGTTGTTCTTTTTTAACTGTGTCTGTTTGATAATCTTCATCACCACCGAAATTGTTACAGTCGATGTTGTCTTTTTGCCCAATTCTAACTATATTCGTATTCATATTTCAATATTCAGAAGGGTTTTATGAAAGATGTATAAACATAAACAAACAGTTTAATCTTTGGTATAAGTCAGAAAAAATATGAAATGGATTATGTCATGTCTTATTGTATTGTCTTATGTCATGGAACTCATGGACCATCCGGCATTCCGGCATCCGGGACTAACGACCGACCAACATGTTCTAAAAGGGTGAGTTCCCAATGCATCCTTTTTGATTTTCGCGTCGCACGTCACGCATTGCCATTGGTGAATTCTCGACAAGATTCACCAATTCGCCAATCAAAATGCGTGAAGAAGGCGTGACGCGCAACGCGAAAAGCAAAAACAATTGGGAACTCACCCTAACTCACCTTAATGATTAAAAGGTGTGTATGTTCCTCTCGCATCGTTTTTGCTTTCCGACATTGAACTACATCTGATAGATATTGTGAAAAGACTAACTGAAAAAAAAAATCTGAAAGTTAAAATTCGCATTTTCATTCAGACAGTTGATTTTTTTTAAATTTTCTCTTGTTTTCATTGAAAATTCATTAAATAAATTTTATTTTCGACACCAGAACCAAACTTAGAGTTATCTGTTCTGACCTTTACGGTTCTGACACTTCTGCCTCTGACGTTGACATGTTTTTATAAACATAGACTAACCACTAAACTAACCTCAAAGACAAATATGATAAAATAAGTATGAAATTTTGTCGATAATTATAAGTGCCACGGTTTCTTATCTGAATAATAATATATATGATGTACTCAAAAATCAGAATAGGGGCCGAGCCAACTTTAATATCAAAATATATAACAATTTTTTTTGTTGTTTTGGGTTATTGGTGAGCATATTAATTGGATGAGGTTTTAAACAATTTTTTACTGAAGCAATGAACTTTACATTAACTCAAGTATTGTGTTAATAGTTGATCGAAATAGCTTGATGGATATTATCAATTCTTAACTTTGTAGTTACACTGCTTTTGATGTTTTCGTCATGATGATTTTTTTTCTAGGGTTGTGTCTATTTCAACAGTATTTGTGAATAAGACGTTATTGAGTAATATCAATTTAGATGCGCCCATGTTTATAGCTCTCAGTCAAACCCTGATTACCTCACTGATTTGTTATTCAAAGAAAATTCTGAGTAGAAAATTTCCAAACAAATTCAAGTTTCCTGATGTAGACGTCTGGGATTGGTACACTATGAAAGCTGTAAGTAATAAATTATGTTGATTCCACGTTTGAAAGTGTGCATCATTAGTATGGTAATATTATTAGAATCCTAATACAAATATAATTTTTTCAATTTAGATGATTTCAGTCTACCATTTGAGAAATATTTAAGTACTTGTACATTTCAAGAGTTATATTCATCCTCCAATGATATTGATGGGTCCTGTCCTTTTTACATTTTCTTTTCTATTTCAGATTCTGCCATTATCAGTATTATTCACCTCGATGATAGCTACGAATAACTTATGTTTAAAATATGCGTCTGTGACGTACTACTTCATTGGAAGGTCCTTGACTACCATTTTCAATGTAGTATTCACTTACTTAATATTAGGAGAGAAGACTTCAAGAGGGTGTATAGCTTGTTGTGCAATCATTATTTTTGGATTCTGGATGGGAGTCGATCAAGAGAATTTAGCAGGTATAATATGTTGTTATAACTTGGCCACATCTCTGGCTTTTTCAAATTTGCAATTCTGGTAGTTGTTTGCTTTTTTGTTTATTTCAAAGAAGTAATAAAAGTGACCAAGAATTTTATATTTTTCTTCCATTATTTTCATCATGTTCTGAAGGATTTTTTTATTCAAGCTGAAAAAAAAAAGATACCTAAGAAAATCAAATGAGTTGTTGAACTGTATATTCGTTTTACTTTATTGCTGAAAAATACTAATCTTTTTGACATGTGGAAAAAATAAGTGAATCATAAATGAAAAATAAAAATTTTCAGCTATAAACTCAATACCTAGTAAAATCGGGAATGACGTTAGAAAAGCTGCAAGTTTTTGGTAGACTAATAAGAAAAGGTCTCTGAGGATAGATCATGTAAACCTTAGATTTGTTAAAAGAAAGAAAAGATAGATAGATAAATAGGAGAGAGAGAAAAAATAGATAGAATGGAGAGCTACAGAGAAGAGACAGAGAAGAGAGAGAGAAAGAAATAAGAGGAAGAGAAAGAAAAAAGAGAAAGGGGAAGAAAAAAGAGGAAGAGAACGGAAAAAGAGGAAGAGAAAGAAAAAAGAGGAAGAAAAAAGAAAGGGAAAGGGAAAAGAGGGAGAAAAGAGGAAGACAAAGATGTAAGAGAAAGTTAAAAAAGAGAAAAAAGAATAGGAGAAAGAGGAAGAGTAAGAGTAAGAGAAAAGAGGAAGAGAAAAGAAGAAGAGAAAGGGAAACGAGGGGGAAGAGAGAGAGAGTAGGAATAAGAGGGAGAGATAGAGAGGAGAGAGAGAGAGAGAGAGTGGAGAGAGAGAACGAGAAAAAAGCGAAAATCGAGAAAAGAGATACAGGAAAAAGAGAAATAGAAAAAAGAAAGAAAAGAGTGAAGAGAAAGAGATAAAATAGAGTGATAAAAGAGAAAAAAGGAGAAAGAAAAGAGACGAAAGAGAGAGAGAGAATAGAAATATCAATGGACATAGTTTCAACAGTTCTGGACCTTTTTACTCCTGTTATTGGTAACGGGAGGATATTTATAATTTCATGAAGAACACCCTTATTGAAATTGAGTTTCAATTGAAATCGATTTGTCTGAAAAGTAAATCATTGCATTTTTCAGGTAGTTTATCGATAGCTGGATTCACATTCGGGATTTTGGGATCCCTATCGTTATCACTTTTTTCAATTTTTACCAAAAAGGTACTTCCGAAAGTCAACGGTGAAATATGGGCGCTGTCGTATGCCAATAATGTTTACGCAACGGTGATGTTGACACCCTTGATGGCCCTCAATGGAGAACTGACTGAACTGTTCAACTACAATGATCTCCTGAAAAGCCAATTTTGGTTCATCATCACCATTGGGGGTGTCTGTGGTTTTACAATTGGATTTTTCACGACCTTGCAGATAAAGGTAAATGAGGTTCATCATGTAATTTTTTTAACTGTTGTTATCCTCGTGTTTTATTTTTTGTCTTGATAAAAGAAGATTTTTTTCTCTCTCTGTTTACCTCTTCACTAACAAAAATGACCGATCGCTTTTACTTTACTTTGGAAGTTACATTTTTATTGGCATTTCAAGAATTGGTTTGAAGTTGGTTTTGAAAATCGTGATGCAAAAACACAGATAGGATCATAATCTACATTAATAGTTGATTAGTCAGCAGTTATTATGTCTGGTGTTGATTCGATAATTAAAAGAAACTTTATGGTTATACAACTTGTGAACAAGTAGATTACAAGACACAGATAATCATATTAAATAAATACGAAACGTATCTTTTATTTTCTTTCTGGATCCTACATTTTCCATCTAATCCAGCGTCATTTATAAAACAAATAAGTTGCTGAATTCTGAGTTTACCTACCAGTACTTCTCTTTCATATAAATAAGATTGATTCTCCAGCTTCCAATGCCTTCTTTGGTGTCCCTCAAGGTACTGTTCTGGGTCCCATACTATTTCTGGAGTACATAAACTCTACTCCAATTAACAGTCAGTGTCAAAATAAATTCGTATGCAGATGACACCGTTCTAGTATTTAATGGTAACTTCTGGTCTGAGGTGAAAAATAAAACGAAAAATGGAATGAGATCAGAAAACTTCGACTGTATTAATGGAATAGAAGAAGAAATCAATGAGAACAAGAGATAAAGACTTGGGTATATTCATGGACCAATGTCTAAAATGGAAGAATCACGTTGATTATCTATCAAAAAAACTTGAATTTGACGATATTAATAATGTTGTATACATGTTTATTGGAAAATTATTTCAATTTGCATTAAATAAATAAAGCCGACTTATTTCAATATTTCAGGCCTTTTTTAGCATGGTGATTTTTTAATATCGCCACAGACTCCAATTATCCATCATCAAACTTTTCTGTTTCAGTATACATCTGCCCTAACGCACAACATATCAGGTACAGCTAAAGCCTGCGTTCAAACTGTTCTGGGCACATATTGGTTTGATGAAACAAAATCTTTGATATGGTGGTGCTCGAATTCCATCGTCCTATTTGGCAGTGCATGCTACTCGCTTATCAAACAGGCCGACATGGAGAAGAGGCACAACAGAGCAGCTATCCCCGTCTTCCAAAAAGTTTAAGGTTAGTATGTGTAGAATAATTCATACAATATTTCATATAGTATATTCATCTCCATAACATGTGCAAATCAGGAAGTTGTCAATTTTATGACTAGAAAATTATAATTTCATAAAAGTCTGATATTGGTAACATAGAGACCAAAAAATTTGCGAGATACAAAATGAAAACGCTATAATTTTAACAAAGTTGATTTATTCTTCTCTCCAATTATGTGATACATGTATCTGACAAAAATCAATTATTACCCTGGTTCATATCACAACGGACATTGAATTATATTATATTATTATACTCAAGATAAAAACAGGTATAAATTATATCAACCAAATATTTTAAAATGTTTTGTGCCATATTTTCACCACCGGTTTTGTACAAAAAAACTTATGTGCGGGTAGCTTATACTAAAATCAGGCGAGATATTTTTTGAGAAGCTATATCTGATGTCGATCTGAACCACTCTCCAAGCCACGTCTGTTCTATTAAAATTGTAAATTTGTTCTACTTGTTTTATAAAATAATTTTTATTTTCCAGATTGATAGACTCATCACGTTACAACATTCCTACCAGATGTCTTAGGCAACTTCCCATCATACTTAGTCCAAAGTGGTTATTTCTGTTGTAAGAAAATAGTCAGTTGTTTTGTGATTATATGTTAGTAAAATGATATAAGCTCTTTGCACTGAGATATGAACCCTACACCTGTTCCAGATGTAATTCAGAAAGTGTAACTTGTAATTCAGAATTGTAAATTGTAATTCAGAAAGTATAATTTGAAATTCAGATTTGTTAATTGGATTTCAGAAACCGTAACATATAATTCTTCGAAGGCGAAGAAGGGCCAACAACAAAATATTTTTCAAAACATTCAAAATTGCCACTTTAAAGTGACATTTGCCACTTTAAACTGGTAATTGTCACTTTAAACTTGCAATTGTCACTTTGAGCTGACAATTGTCACTTTAAACTAACAATGATCACTTTAAAGTGACAGTTGCCACTTTGAACTAGTAATTGTCACTTTAAACTGGCAATTGTCACTTTAAACTGGCAATTGTCACTTTAAACTGGCAATTGTCACTTTAAGGCAATTGTCACTTCGAACTGGCAATTGTCACTTTGAACTGGCAATTGTAATTTGACAAAAAACCAATGTTTTTGCATGAATTTGGCAATAAATATCCTTTCTGAAACAATTACCAGTTCAAAGTGACAATTGCCAGTTCGAAGTGACAATTGCCAGTTCGAAGTGACAATTGCCAGTTCAAAGAGACAATTGCCAGTTCCGAGTGACAATTGCCAGTTTAAAGTGGCAATTGTCACTTTAAAATGGCAATTCCAATTGTCTCAAAAAATATTTTGTTATAGGGATTGTTCTTAATATCTGAATCACAATTGATAATGAACAACAACTTATGATTTCTGAATTACTTGTCATACTTTCTGATTAACAATTTACACATTCTGAAATACATTTTATACTTTATGAATTACAATTGAAAAAGGTGTAGTAAATGAGAAATTCAAAAGACGTAGTATTTTAACTATTGTACGCCATTTTTTTATTTATTGAATGTATCATGTGTTGTCTGAAAGGCTTCGATATAGAACAATGAATGCAGTTTTTGTCGCGAATTTTTGTGAATGTTCTATTTTTAATGAAGTTATAAACTTTAGATAACTCTAAGCATCATTGCATAGAGCTTTCATTTATAAAATCAATTTTTCAATTCCTTGGCAGTAGCTACAGTTGACACAACACTTTTTAAAAAGATTTTAACTGAAAATCTCTGGAGATTAGGATTAGTATTGAAAAGAACGTTTCTAATAATTTAGATGGTGATGAATGTAAAAGATTTATTGAAATATTCAAGACGCTAAGCACTTTTATTGAACAACGTTAATCAATGATGATTATTGAAGTAATTACAGTTGTATAGTAATAATCCAGAGTGACAACCTGAAAACCACAAATATTATCGGCGAATTCAAACTTTGATCACGTGTGTTGAATATTGTTTGTTAATATAGCATATATCAAAGATGAAACAAATCAGTGGAGACTAATTATTTCGACTGTGTTGAATATCAGAGAAAAAATCTGATTTCCTAATTTGTTATGTACTTTCATTCTATACCTTTATATATTTGATATGTAAATGCTATTTTTGACAAGTAAGTAATAATATATTTTCAAAAGTTATACAAATTTTTTATTACTTTTGCAGAATCGAATGGTAGTAATTATGAGAAGGATACTGCCGCAGCCAGACAAGTAAGCCCTAGCAGGTCCTTTTTGCCACATACAGTGTGACCCACTTGAATGCTGGACACCTTCCTGAAATTTGCATTTTTTTCTACGAACTTCATTTGATTTTTGTTCGAATATCCTATTCATAATTTCGAACAAAAATCAAAATGCAATGCCCATGACAGGTCTATGTCAAAAAATAACTTTCAAAGTGTCACCGCAGAAGAAATATTTCCATCATTTCCATCCTTGATGTGTGTAATTACTTTCCAATTCTATCAATCTCCCTGATGAGCTTGGCAAAGCAAAATAGATTTTCGTCGACCAAAATGTATTGGGGATTAAATGCGAGAGAAGCGAACCTTGCTTCAATGAAATGAACGATTTGTGTGAGTGATATTTTTTAATAACATTCACCCTGTCTAATTTATTTAATGATTTGTTCAAGGAAAACTAGAGAAAATTATAAAAAACTAGGGGAACTAGTTGTTTTTTGTTAGATATTATAAATAAATCATATTTTTCAATTTTCATGGAGAATGTTTTCATTCATGGGGTGTTCGGACTTTTACAACAATATACTGGCTGGGGGGCTATTTTTGACCGTTCGCAATATTAACGAAGACACGTATCGTTACAGTCTGAGTTATGGATATTATGTGAATGACATGTGGATAACATCAGAATGTGACGATACGAGTGCACGTTATCATTGCGAACGGTCAAAAATTGTACCCCTGGCGATTAGTCTAAGATTAGATAAGTTTATTTGTAGGAAGTTGGTAGTCCTGATCACGAATCTGCGAAGGAGTTTCGAGTCTATTTTGCACCCTAGTATGTTTTGCCGTAAAATGTTGTTCCATCGCGAGTGGCGGACAGTGTATATCACTTAGGCCAACCCTGTTGAGGTGGTAGGTGCATCTTGAGTATTTCCATGAGTCCTGAGAGTTTCACCATTCTACCTCAATCATTACGGAAGATACGGGGGTGTTTTTATGAGAAGTAAGACATAATGTATATTGATTTTTTTTTTATACTTCATTTATTTCCTTTTTAATCCAGTACGATTGGGTTTTGAGACGAGGATCGATTGTAGCACCACCAAACTTGGTATGCTAGTAGTTGGAACCATGATAAACACAAAAAAAAAATTGTTTACCAAAAGTCCAGGGGTGGGACATTTTTTTTTTCGTTTAAAAATAAATAGATTTTTGCTGTAATTTTGAAAAGTATATGATTTATAGGAAAAACAACTCGTCAAGGTGAAAAACAATTAATTTTTTCAAAAAAATTATCCCCCGTAATGTATTATGAAATGCGCTCGTTTTCTCAGAAAACGTAATTGAACGCCGACATCAAATTTCAGGTTTACCCTTAGCCGCCGCTGAAAGTTCTGGTGGAGCCGAATATTTGATTGGTCATAACTCTGCTAAAAATGATCGGAAAAGAAAAAAGAAAAGTGTATATCGTTTCTGAAGACTCCTACCTTCTCATGCAAATATAACATGCGAGTATTTGAGTACCTAAAATGTGTTTTGTCGCACTTCACGGAGATGTTTGCGGATGATCCGAAAATCATGAATAATTTAGTAAATATGGAATTATTATACTGAAGCAGCAACCCATATCCTCTTTGGACTATATGCAACAATTTTAAAATAGTGTGACAGGTCCCACTTATACATGCCAAAAAAAAATTAGTTTTATTCCTGCCTAATTTTCAACTTACCCGTAAAATTGGCATTCTCTTCAGTAAATGTTGAAAATAATCGCTTATTCATATCCTGCATATATATATTTAATAAAACTGTTGTGAAGTGCAAACCTCAAGCTTGAAATCACATACTTACTTCATTTTTAATGTAGGATGCATATGAGCGATTATTTTCAACATTTACTGAAAAAACTGCCGGGATTATGGGTGAGTTGAAAACTGAGGCAGGAGTAAAACCAAGTTTTTTCTTTGGCATGTATAAGTGAGACTTACCTCACTAGTCTAAAATCGTTGCATATGGTCCAAAGAGAGTACTGATTCCTGCTCCAGTATAATTATTTCATATCAACTAAAATATCAATGACTTTCGGATCCTCCGTGAAAATCGTAGAAGGGTTATGTGAAGTGGGATAAAACACATTTTAGGTACTCAGAAACTCACATGTTATATTTGCATGAGGAAGTAGAAGTCTTCAGGAACGTTATACACTTTTTCTTTTCCTTCTACTATAATTTTTAGCAAAGTTATGACAAGTCTAGTTTTCGGCCCTGCCGGAAATTAAAATGGTGGGTTAACGCGAGCCTGATATTTGCTATCGGAATTCGATCAGGTTTTCTGAGAAAACGAGCGCAATTTGTGAGAAATTACAAGGTATATTTCTTGTGGAGAATTGAATTATCTTTCGCAACCGAAACAAAAGCACAAAAAAATTGTAATTATTTAAATAAAAATATTTTTGGGTTCCAGCCGATACATTTGTCTGTGGTTACTGTACTATTTGTAATTTCTGTATAATTTAGTTACCGTAAAACCGTCATTGTTCAAAGGAATTCTTGCATCATTATTTCAGACCCACCGAGGACAATAAATAATTCCGAGTACTATCTATATCCAATATCCAATAAAATGATTAGTTGTTTATCCAGTGGTAAAATCGGTAGGAAAAAAAATATGCTCCTCAGATTAATATCATTATCCACACAGATAAGCACAATCGATTTGGCGTTATCTCTATTGTGGACGTATGTTCGCCCCACGTTATAAACCAACTTATTTATACAAAGTACCCACGTAAATATCTAAAAATACGGTAGTCGGTACACCGACAACAAGCGTACCTTTTGAGTTCGCCCAAGCCACTTTGAAAAAATCTACGTATTTACTCACCTACAACAGATTAGCGAGATTAGACCCGAGAATATCCCTCGCAGAAAAAATATCAAACATCGTTATTCTGTCATCTGCCCGTATGCTAGCGCCATTAAATTACAGTATAAATAAATTTCCTACGGAAAATATCGGGGATAATGTTTGTTGTGACGTTTGTGTAAATGTTTGGATTCCTTGATCGAACACAGACTGCGCGAGATTTCAAAATAAAACCATTATTTTCTACTTCAGCTTCTAGGTAGGCATGTCGAACAGTTGAAAGTGTGCGCGAGATTTATTGCGGGTCGTTAAAGTCGTTTGTTTTTCCGGGGTAATATGATCACCGTCGTTTATTGTGTTTGCTTGCTCTTCCTCCTCTGCCGGTGTCAAAATTTCCTGGACAGCCAAGGTAAGTGACATCATCTCTTTATTAGCGGGATTCCTGGGAACAGCAATACTGGGCGACTCTAATTTATGTCTTTATTGCCCGGTGCTTATGAAAATATGTGCGTTATCTGATGAGGAGTCTGGTATATAACTTACAATTTGTAATTGGCATTAGCACTCTGCCAGTTCGAAAATAAACTCGATAAAACAATTAAAGATTACCTACTGTCAATACAAACTTGAAGATCGATGAATGTGATACAGAAGCATGTAGCAATTATATGATTTTTTTGATTGTGAGGATAATATTGATATTGAAGAGTTTTGGTGGAAGATAAGCACAAGTAGAATTCAAACGAGTGGAATTTTTCTGCACTTCAATTGTCTGAAAAACGAAGAATTAATGGTATATTCTTCAACAAGCGTATAATGCTCATTATACGCGAGTAGAAAACTATACTTTCTCTACGACTACACGAAAATTTATAAATTTATGACGAAAGCTCAGTTTGTGGTACTTTATAGGTATCTATCGAAATTATTGCCTTTATTACCAAAAAGTAGTATAAATTACAAAGCAATATAAGGAAAAATAACAATTTTATATGAATAACTAAATACTATTCGAAATACCTTTGTTGCAAGAAGGCTGCAGGTTTTATGCCTCAAGGAACACCTCCCAGGCAGCGAGTTCTGAAGTTTTGCCATCAGTTGGAAGAACGCAAAGAGATGTTTGGCGCGTCTCCAAAGTGACGGCATTTGGATGTAAGTACTGAGGTCGAGGGGTCAGTCCCGATGGGACCGCCAATGGTAGAATGATTGATTTGGTTAGAGCGTCCTCTATGAAAATATCTATATTCAGAGAAGTGAGCGAGCTTGTGAGCGGAGTATCACCAATGAAACGAGAAACTCTCCATTGGCTCGATATGAATCATTCGAATCGATAAAGCGAAAGATTCGAAAAATTAAAAACATTGGAAAAAAATCGAAGTGACACTAGAGAATCCAAATTTGGAGCAAGGGTATAAAATTGGAAACTAACCAACTTTTAATGTAGGTGAAGAAAACAACATTTGTTGTTTAGTTTAGTACAGAAGGCCAAATTATCAAATTTTTATTGGGGAAGAAAAAGAAAAATGGCTGAAACCACGTGATAGAGAATGCTTGTGGGGGCTGTATTTTTTTCAAGGAATCGAACCTGCCAAGGATTTTTAAGACTACTACATGTCACAAAACGATTGTGATCTGCGGATTATCGCCCTAAACTGCATTTTTACCCATACTTTACCCATAATTGTGGGATGTCCTAGGGTAGGGACATCATTCATCAGTCCCAGGATATACTAGGGTTGTCATAAAATATGCATCGTCAGGTCATCATAATGATGCAAGGTTTGGTAGCATTTTAATCTCCCAGGGCCAAGTTTGGGATACCTATAAATATCCCAGAGACGTCCCAATCATGCAGAAATTGGTTGTGACCTAGTGGTATCCCTGTTTCATCCCCATCATGACTTGCACGGGACATCTAGAGGACATCCTAACGGAGTTTGGTAACATTTTCATCTCCTAGGGACTCATTTAAAACATCCTCGGACAATTTTGGAATATCCCATCTTGGTCCCAACATGGTCATCGTGCTATCTAGGAAAAAACTGGTGTTGCTTCGGGAGCTTATTTCTTGGGAACGATCAGAGGAATTCCATAATTTCCAATAGCTTCGTTGGTGTGAGGACCCAGCAAAATGCGTCTGATGGTTCCTTGGCGGAAAATAATCTCAGGCATATGCCTGTCAACGGGAATACTGTTCTAGGGTTGTTTTTTCCAGTGTAGAATTTGCAGCCCTTATGTTGGCAAACAAATACTCGTAGTGTGCAACCAAAGGCATAGCCTACGCGTATAGGTTATTATTATTATTCGCCGGCGGACGTCGGGATATGCATCTAGGCAACTCACATCACACTTGCTCTCAAATATCCGCCTTTATAAATAGTGTTTAATTCAGAAAAAAATTGGAAGGGCGAGCGTGGGGAGTGGAGATAAATGATGTCCCCTGTATATATACTTTTTGGTGCGTTTTTTCAGTTTTTCTGGAAATAAACTCTTCATAAGTTGTAGTTTTCCTTGGAATGCATTGTATATAGTTCATGATGAAAATTTATTAGTTGCTTTTCCTAGCAAACCAGGAGAGTCTTTTGGAACAAATTGTATTCAAAACTTTATTTTTAGTAGCTCTGCGATAACCCTCTAAAATAAACATGTTGATATCGACTTTTTTCTATACTCACTTATTAGTTCAAGATTCAAGTTATTAGGATATTCATATCAGTAATTCGAGTTATCTCAAATACTGATTAGCAACTGTTTCTCAATGAATTACGACTTATAAAAAAAATACTTAAGCATAATTTGGCAATGGCTCATAGGGGAGATAGGAGTACGTACATGCAAGGGTAGATCTTGGAGAACGAGGAAATACGACTCCAGAATTCGACATATATATTGGGGTAAACTACCAAATTTTCAAAATTGTATTGTGAAGAACTTTCTGGATTTCACATTAAAACACTTTATTCAACACTTAAAACAGAATAAATACACTACAAAACCTCATTTATATGTACTACTGTTCACTGGACTATTTCTATTTATTTTCAAAGTACAAACCGTCAACTTCCAGACTTCCCAACACCAACGCGCACGGCCTCTTATAGTTAGAAACATAGGCTCCAGAGCTTTCGAGAACTCTGCCATCCTTCCGGGCGTTTCTAGGCTTAAGCCACCGTTTTTCGTCCATAGGTGGCGTGATCACTCACGCCGCTGTTATCATTTCGCTATTCTCCACCAGGATGGCGCCAGGTCTGAATATTGCCGTGACAGTATAATACATTGTTCGATGAGGTTACCGCAGAGACATCCTATATAATCGAATCGATGGTGTTGACAATCCATACTTGAAACTAGTAGCATTATGATGTCTTGGAAAGCCTCATAGAATCAAATATTTTCCAAATAAAATTATGGTGCCTAAAAAAGGTATTATATTTGATTTTTTTTTTCAGGATTTTCGAACGACTACCCTTACGAAGTACAGGTTGAACGTCAAACAATGAGGGTGAAAAATGGTACTCCAATAACTCTGAAATGTCATCACGATCTGGTGAAGTGGGAATATAAGGTACAGTCATGAAATATTTTCTCAATACGATTTCAAATTCTTGTAGTTTTCCCGACCTCTGGGGCCCTATTCTCGAGTTTAGGAATTGTAGTGTATTTATTCTGTTTTAAGTGTTGGATTAAATATTTTTAAAACCTGATTTATATGTATTACCGTTCTTCGTCCATAAGGTGCGTGATAACTCACGCCGCTGTTATCATCTCGCTCTTCTCCACCTAGATGGCGCCAGGTCTGAATATTTCCGTGGCAATACATCTAAAAGGACCAACGCCGAAACGGATGGTCCGAGAAACTCATAGGGGAAGTACAGACACAACTCGAAAGGATCAAGACGATCGAAGAACGACCACAAAACCCTGTTCTCGTCCTTCCCTACGTCAGAGACCGCTCATGGACGGTTTTGGAGGGAGAAAAAGCGCGAAACCACGCGCGCTACAAGACCGCGCGTAATTACACCGTAATCACATGACAGCGACAGACCTATAAAACAACGCGTAACTTCCTAATTTGTCAGTATTCACATAAAGACGAGTGCGAGAAATTGAATACATCCTTCGAAAATATTTGATTTTATTATGAAGATCTTTCATTTCAGTATTGTAATTCAAACTTCGAAGGATTACTGTGCGATAATGGAAAGTGGCAGAATATGAATGAAACGAGAGGGAGAATCCACATTGAGGCCGCCACTAAACAACACAATGGTATATACAGATGCTCACAGGATGACAAACTGCTGAAAATATTTATTGTTGATGTCGTTCGTAAGTATGAATATTTCCTAAATAATAATAATAATAATTATTATAATAATAATTATTATTATTATAATAATAACTCCGCAGATTCTACCAAAACCATTTCGTTAAAATGGTGCTTCTGATCATAGGGGTGCCTGGTCAATTTTAGGTAGGTTTTTCTTTGTCTAGCCTTGTTCTCTTCAAGAAATGAAGAGGTATCAGCATAAACTCGTTCAGATCTGGTTATCAGAACTGTCGGAGAGGAACAAAGTTGCTGCAACTAATATGCTTACCGTTCCGATAATTCCTTCAAATATTCGGGATCAGCACGTAAAAATACGTACGAGAAAAAAAATTTGAAATTCGAAAAATGAAAAATAAAAAAAGTTCAAGAAAATCATCTATCATGATTTACTCGACTTTTTAGTCCGTCGATTTTTTTCGTTTACATTTTCAGTATATACTAATTAGGCCATTCTGAATCGATTGGCGTTCACAGAATTCGTCTATCTCTAACCGTTCTTGAGTTGGTCAGCTCTGAATCGGTTTTCAAATGGTTTTTTTTGCGCCAAAAATATTTCCGATGAGTTTTCGACATTTTCGTTCAAAGATTCGGGATCAGCACGTAAAAATACGTACGAGAACAAAAATTTGAAATTCGAAAAATGAAAAATAAAAAAAGTTCAAGAAAATCATGATTTACTCGACTTTTTAGTCCGTCAATTTTTTTCGTTCAAATTCTCAGTATATACTAATTAGGCCATTCTGAAACGATTGACGTTCGCAGAATTCGTCTATCTCTAACCGTTCTCGAGTTGGTCAGCTCTGAATCCGTTTTCAAATGTTTTTTTTGGCGCCAAAAATATTTCCGATGAGTTTTCGACATTTTCGTTCGAAGATTCGGAATCAACACGTCAAAATACGTACGAGGACAAAAATTTGGAATTCGAAAAACTAAAAATAAAAAAAGTTCAAGAAAATCATGATTTACTCGACTTTTTAGTCCGTCAATTTTTTTCGTTCAAATTCTCAGTATATACTAATTAGGCCATTCTGAAACGATTGGCGTTCGCAGAATTCGTCTATCTCTAACCGTTCTCGAGTTGGTCAGCTCTGAATCCGTTTTCAAATGTTTTTTTTGGCGCCAAAAATATTTCCGATGAGTTTTCGACATTTTCGTTCGAAGATTCGGAATCAACACGTCAAAATACTTACGAGGGCAAAAATTTGAAATTCGAAAAATGAAAAATAAAAAAAAGTTCAAGAAAATCATCTATCATGATTTACTCGACTTTTTAGTCAGTCGATTTTTTTCGTTCAAATTCTCAGTATATACGAATTAGGCCATTCTGAAACGATTGGCGTTCGCAGAATTCGTCTATCTCTAACCGTTCTCGAGTTGGTCAGCTCTGAATCCGTTTTCAAATGGTATTTTTGGCGCCAAAAATATTTCCGATGAGTTTTCGACATTTTCATTCAAAGATTCGGAATCAGCACGTCAAAATACTTACGAGGGAAAAATTTGAAATTCGAAAAATGAAAAATACAAAAAGTTCAAGAAAATCATCTATCATGATTTACTCGACTTTTTAGTCAGTCGATTTTTTTCGTTCAAATTTTCAGTATATACGAATTAGGCCATTCTGAAACGATTGGCGTTCGCAGAATTTGTCTATCTCTAACCGTTTTCGATTTGGTCAGCTCTGAATCCGTTTTCAAATGGTTTTTTGGCGCCAAAAATATTTCCGATGAGTTTTCGACATTTTGATTCGGAATCAGCACGTCAAAATACTTACGAGGGCAAAAATTTGAAATTCGAAAAATGAAAAATAAAAAAAGTTCAAGAAAATCATCTATCATGATTTACTCGACTTTTTAGTCAGTCGATTTTTTTCGTTCAAATTTTCAGTATATACTAATTAGGCCATTCTGAAACGATTGACGTTCGCAGAATTCGTCTATCTCTAAGCGTTCTCGAGTTGGTCAGCTCTGAATCCGTTTTCAAATGTTTTTTTGGCGCCAAAAATATTTCCGATGAGTTTTCGACATTTTCGTTCGAAGATTCGGAATCAACACGTCAAAATACGTACGAGGACAAAAATTTGGAATTCGAAAAATTAAAAATAAAAAAAGTTCAAGAAAATCATGATTTACTCGACTTTTTAGTCCGTCAATTTTTTTCGTTCAAATTCTCAGTATATACTAATTAGGCCATTCTGAAACGATTGACGTTCGCAGAATTCGTCTATCTCTAAGCGTTCTCGATTTGGTCAGCTCTGAATCGGTTTTCAAATGGTTTTTTTGGCGCCAAAAATATTTCCGATGAGTTTTCGACATTTTCGTTCAAAGATTCAAAATCAGCACGTCAAAATACTTACGAGGGCAAAAATTTGAAATTCGAAAAATGAAAAATAAAAAAAAGTTCAAGAAAATCATCTATCATGATTTACTCGACTTTTTAGTCAGTCGATTTTTTTCGTTCAAATTCTCAGTATATACGAATTAGGCCATTCTGAAACGATTGGCGTTCGCAGAATTCGTCTATCTCTAACCGTTCTAGAGTTGGTCAGCTCTGAATCCGTTTTCAAATGGTTTTTTTGGCGCCAAAAATATTTTCGATGAGTTTTCGACATTTTCATTCAAAGATTCGGAATCAGCACGTCAAAATACTTACGAGGGCAAACATTTGAAATTCGAAAAATGAAAAATAAAAAAAGTTCAAGAAAATCATCTATCATGATTTACTCGACTTTTTAGTCAGTGGATTTTTTTCGTTCAAATTCTCAGTATATACGAATTAGGCCATTCTGAAACGATTGGCGTTCGCAGAATTTGTCTATCTCTAACCGTTTTCGATTTGGTCAGCTCTGAATCGGTTTTCAAATGGTTTTTTTGGCGCCAAAAATATTTCCGATGAGTTTTCGACATTTTTGTTCAAAGATTCAAAATCAGCACGTCAAAATACTTACGAGGGCAAAAATTTGAAATTCGAAAAATGAAAAATAAAAAAAAGTTCAAGAAAATCATCTATCATGATTTACTCGACTTTTTAGTCAGTCGATTTTTTTCGTTCAAATTCTCAGTATATACGAATTAGGCCATTCTGAAACGATTGGCGTTCGCAGAATTCGTCTATCTCTAACCGTTCTCGAGTTGGTCAGCTCTGAATCCGTTTTCAAAAGGTTTTTTTGGCGCCAAAAATATTTCCGATGAGTTTTCGACATTTTCATTCAAAGATTCGGAATCAGCACGTCAAAATACTTACGAGGGAAAAATTTGAAATTCGAAAAATGAAAAATACAAAAAGTTCAAGAAAATCATCTATCATGATTTACTCGACTTTTTAGTCAGTCGATTTTTTTCGTTCAAATTTTCAGTATATACGAATTAGGCCATTCTGAAACGATTGGCGTTCGCAGAATTTGTCTATCTCTAACCGTTTTCGATTTGGTCAGCTCTGAATCGGTTTTCAAATGGTTTTTTTGGCGCCAAAAATATTTCCGATGAGTTTTCGACATTTTCATTCAAAGATTCGGAATCAGCACGTCAAAATACTTACGAGGGCAAAAATTTGAAATTCGAAAAGTGAAAAATAAAAAAAAGTTCAAGAAAATCATCTATCATGATTTACTCGACTTTTTAGTCAGTCGATTTTTTTCGTTCAAATTCTCAGTATATATGAATTAGGCCATTCTGAAACGATTGGCGTTCGCAGAATTTGTCTATCTCTAACCGTTTTCGATTTGGTCAGCTCTGAATCGGTTTTCAAATGGTTTTTTTGGCGCCAAAAATATTTCCGATGAGTTTTCGACATTTTCATTCAAAGATTCGGAATCAGCACGTCAAAATACTTACGAGGGCAAAAATTTGAAATTCGAAAAATGAAAAATAAAAAAAGTTCAAGAAAATCATCTATCATGATTTACTCGACTTTTTAGTCAGTCGATTTTTTTCGTTCAAATTTTCAGTATATACGAATTAGGCCATTCTGAAACGATTGGCGTTCGCAGAATTTGTCTATCTCTAACCGTTTTCGATTTGGTCAGCTCTGAATCGGTTTTCAAATGGTTTTTTTGGCGCCAAAAATATTTCCGATGAGTTTTCGACATTTTCATTCAAAGATTCGGAATCAGCACGTCAAAATACTTACGAGGGCAAACATTTGAAATTCGAAAAATGAAAAATAAAAAAAGTTCAAGAAAATCATCTATCATGATTTACTCGACTTTTTAGTCAGTGGATTTTTTTCGTTCAAATTCTCAGTATATACGAATTAGGCCATTCTGAAACGATTGGCGTTCGCAGAATTTGTCTATCTCTAACCGTTTTCGATTTGGTCAGCTCTGAATCGGTTTTCAAATGGTTTTTTGGCGCCAAAAATATTTCCGATGAGTTTTCGACATTTTTGTTCAAAGATTCAAAATCAGCACGTCAAAATACTTACGAGGGCAAAAATTTGAAATTCGAAAAATGAAAAATAAAAAAAAGTTCAAGAAAATCATCTATCATGATTTACTCGACTTTTTAGTCAGTCGATTTTTTTCGTTCAAATTCTCAGTATATACGAATTAGGCCATTCTGAAACGATTGGCGTTCGCAGAATTCGTCTATCTCTAACCGTTCTCGAGTTGGTCAGCTCTGAATCCGTTTTCAAAAGGTTTTTTTGGCGCCAAAAATATTTCCGATGAGTTTTCGACATTTTCATTCAAAGATTCGGAATCAGCACGTCAAAATACTTACGAGGGAAAAATTTGAAATTCGAAAAATGAAAAATACAAAAAGTTCAAGAAAATCATCTATCATGATTTACTCGACTTTTTAGTCAGTCGATTTTTTTCGTTCAAATTTTCAGTATATACGAATTAGGCCATTCTGAAACGATTGGCGTTCGCAGAATTTGTCTATCTCTAACCGTTTTCGATTTGGTCAGCTCTGAATCGGTTTTCAAATGGTTTTTTTGGCGCCAAAAATATTTCCGATGAGTTTTCGACATTTTCATTCAAAGATTCGGAATCAGCACGTCAAAATACTTACGAGGGCAAAAATTTGAAATTCGAAAAGTGAAAAATAAAAAAAAGTTCAAGAAAATCATCTATCATGATTTACTCGACTTTTTAGTCAGTCGATTTTTTTCGTTCAAATTCTCAGTATATATGAATTAGGCCATTCTGAAACGATTGGCGTTCGCAGAATTTGTCTATCTCTAACCGTTTTCGATTTGGTCAGCTCTGAATCGGTTTTCAAATGGTTTTTTTGGCGCCAAAAATATTTCCGATGAGTTTTCGACATTTTCATTCAAAGATTCGGAATCAGCACGTCAAAATACTTACGAGGGCAAAAATTTGAAATTCGAAAAATGAAAAATAAAAAAAGTTCAAGAAAATCATCTATCATGATTTACTCGACTTTTTAGTCAGTCGATTTTTTTCGTTCAAATTTTCAGTATATACGAATTAGGCCATTCTGAAACGATTGGCGTTCGCAGAATTTGTCTATCTCTAACCGTTTTCGATTTGGTCAGCTCTGAATCGGTTTTCAAATGGTTTTTTTGGCGCCAAAAATATTTCCGATGAGTTTTCGACATTTTCATTCAAAGATTCGGAATCAGCACGTCAAAATACTTACGAGGGCAAAAATTTGAAATTCGAAAAATGAAAAATAAAAAAAAGTTCAAGAAAATCATCTATCATGATTTACTCGACTCTTTAGTCCGTCAATTTTTTTCGTTCAAATTCTGAGTATATACTAATTAGGCCATTCTGAAGCGATTGGCGTTCGCAGAATTTGTCTATCTCTAACCGTTTTCGATTTGGTCAGCTCTGAATCGGTTTTCAAATGGTTTTTTTGGCGCCAAAAATATTTCCGATGAGTTTTCGACATTTTCATTAAAAGATTCGGAATCAGCACGTCAAAATACTTACGAGGGCAAAAATTTGAAATTCGAAAAATGAAAAATAAAAAAAGTTCAAGAAAATCATCTATCATGATTTACTCCACTTTTTAGTAAGTCGATTTTTTTCGTTCAAATTCTCAGTATA
Source organism: Chrysolina haemoptera (assembly GCA_958298965.1). Taxonomy (NCBI): domain Eukaryota; kingdom Metazoa; phylum Arthropoda; class Insecta; order Coleoptera; family Chrysomelidae; genus Chrysolina; species Chrysolina haemoptera. Next base: position 26,427,962 of record OY282593.1, read on the forward strand.
TACTAATTAGGCCATTCTGAAACGATTGGCGTTCGCAGAATTCGTCTATTTCTAACCGTTCTCGAGTTGGTCAGCTCTGAATCCGTTTTCAAATGTTTTTTTTGGCGCCAAAAATATTTCCGATGAGTTTTCGACATTTTCGTTCGAAGATTCGGAATCAACACGTCAAAATACGTACGAGGACAAAAATTTGGAATTCGAAAAATTAAAAATAAAAAAAGTTCAAGAAAATCATGATTTACTCGACTTTTTAGTCCGTCAATTTTTTTCGTTCAAATTCTCAGTATATACTAATTAGGCCATCCTGAAACGATTGACGTTCGCAGAATTCGTCTATCTCTAACCGTTCTCGAGTTGGTCAGCTCTGAATCCGTTTTCAAATGGTTTTTTTGGCGCCAAAAATATTTCCGATGAGTTTTCGACATTTTCATTCAAAGATTCGGAATCAGCACGTCAAAATACTTACGAGGGAAAAATTTGAAATTCGAAAAATGAAAAATAAAAAAAGTTCAAGAAAATCATTTATCATGATTTACTCGACTTTTTAGTCAGTCGATTTTTTTCGTTCAAATTTTCAGTATATACGAATTGGGCCATTCTGAAACGATTGGCGTTCGCAGAATTTGTCTATCTCTAACCGTTTTCGATTTGGTCAGCTCTGAATCCGTTTTCAAATGGTGTTTTTGGCGCCAAAAATATTTCCGATGAGTTTTCGACATTTTCGTTCAAAGATTCAAAATCAGCACATCAAAATACTTACGAGGGCAAAAATTTGAAATTCGAAAAATGAAAAATAAAAAAAAGTTCAAGAAAATCATCTATCATGATTTACTCGACTCTTTAGTCCGTCAATTTTTTTCGTTCAAATTCTCAGTATATACTAATTAGGCTATTCTGAAGCGATTGGCGTTCGCAGAATTTGTCTATCTCTAACCGTTTTCGATTTGGTCAGCTCTGAATCCGTTTTCAAATGGTGTTTTTGGCGCCAAAAATATTTCCGATGAGTTTTCGACATTTTCGTTCAAAGATTCACAATCAGCACGTCAAAATACTTACGAGGGCAAAAATTTGAAATTCGAAAAATGAAAAATAAAAAAAAGTTCAAGAAAATCATCTATCATGATTTACTCGACTCTTTAGTCCGTCAATTTTTTTCGTTCAAATTCTCAGTATATACCAATTAGGCCATTCTGAAGCGATTGGCGTTCGCAGAATTTGTCTATCTCTAACCGTTTTCGATTTGGTCAGCTCTGAATCGGTTTTCAAATGGTTTTTTTGGCGCCAAAAATATTTCCGATGAGTTTTCGACATTTTCATTCAAAGATTCGGAATCAGCACGTCAAAATACTTACGAGGGCAAAAATTTGATATTCGAAAAATGAAAAATAAAAAAAGTTCAAGAAAATCATCTATCATGATTTGCTCGACTTTTTAGTCAGTCGATTTTTTTCGTTCAAATTTTCAGTATATACTAATTAGGCCATTCTGAAACGATTGACGTTCGCAGAATTCGTCTATCTCTAACCGTTCTCGAGATGGTCAGCTCTGTATCCGTTTTCAAATGGTTTTTTTGGCGCCAAAAATATTTCCGATGAGTTTTCGACATTTTCATTCAAAGATTCGGAATTAGCACGTCAAAATACTTACGAGGGCAAAAATTTGAAATTCGAAAAATGAAAAATAAAAAAAGTTCAAGAAAATCATCTATCATGATTTGCTCGACTTTTTAGTCAGTCGATTTTTTTCGTTCAAATTTTCAGTATATACTAATTAGGCCATTCTGAAACGATTGACGTTCGCAGAATTCGTCTATCTCTAACCGTTTTCGATTTGGTCAGCTCTGAATCGGTTTTCAAATGGTTTTTTTGGCGCCAAAAATATTTCCGATGAGTTTTCGACATTTTTGTTCAAAGATTCAAAATCAGCACGTCAAAATACTTACGAGGGCAAAAATTTGAAATTCGAAAAATGAAAAATAAAAAAAAGTTCAAGAAAATCATCTATCATGATTTACTCGACTTTTTAGTCAGTCGATTTTTTTCGTTCAAATTCTCAGTATATACGAATTAGGCCATTCTGAAACGATTGGCGTTCGCAGAATTCGTCTATCTCTAACCGTTCTCGAGTTGGTCAGCTCTGAATCCGTTTTCAAAAGGTTTTTTTGGCGCCAAAAATATTTCCGATGAGTTTTCGACATTTTCATTCAAAGATTCGGAATCAGCACGTCAAAATACTTACGAGGGAAAAATTTGAAATTCGAAAAATGAAAAATACAAAAAGTTCAAGAAAATCATCTATCATGATTTACTCGACTTTTTAGTCAGTCGATTTTTTTCGTTCAAATTTTCAGTATATACGAATTAGGCCATTCTGAAACGATTGGCGTTCGCAGAATTTGTCTATCTCTAACCGTTTTCGATTTGGTCAGCTCTGAATCGGTTTTCAAATGGTTTTTTTGGCGCCAAAAATATTTCCGATGAGTTTTCGACATTTTCATTCAAAGATTCGGAATCAGCACGTCAAAATACTTACGAGGGCAAAAATTTGAAATTCGAAAAGTGAAAAATAAAAAAAAGTTCAAGAAAATCATCTATCATGATTTACTCGACTTTTTAGTCAGTCGATTTTTTTCGTTCAAATTCTCAGTATATATGAATTAGGCCATTCTGAAACGATTGGCGTTCGCAGAATTTGTCTATCTCTAACCGTTTTCGATTTGGTCAGCTCTGAATCGGTTTTCAAATGGTTTTTTTGGCGCCAAAAATATTTCCGATGAGTTTTCGACATTTTCATTCAAAGATTCGGAATCAGCACGTCAAAATACTTACGAGGGCAAAAATTTGAAATTCGAAAAATGAAAAATAAAAAAAGTTCAAGAAAATCATCTATCATGATTTACTCGACTTTTTAGTCAGTCGATTTTTTTCGTTCAAATTTTCAGTATATACGAATTAGGCCATTCTGAAACGATTGGCGTTCGCAGAATTTGTCTATCTCTAACCGTTTTCGATTTGGTCAGCTCTGAATCGGTTTTCAAATGGTTTTTTTGGCGCCAAAAATATTTCCGATGAGTTTTCGACATTTTCATTCAAAGATTCGGAATCAGCACGTCAAAATACTTACGAGGGCAAACATTTGAAATTCGAAAAATGAAAAATAAAAAAAGTTCAAGAAAATCATCTATCATGATTTACTCGACTTTTTAGTCAGTGGATTTTTTTCGTTCAAATTCTCAGTATATACGAATTAGGCCATTCTGAAACGATTGGCGTTCGCAGAATTTGTCTATCTCTAACCGTTTTCGATTTGGTCAGCTCTGAATCGGTTTTCAAATGGTTTTTTTGGCGCCAAAAATATTTCCGATGAGTTTTCGACATTTTTGTTCAAAGATTCAAAATCAGCACGTCAAAATACTTACGAGGGCAAAAATTTGATATTCGAAAAATGAAAAATAAAAAAAGTTCAAGAAAATCATCTATCATGATTTGCTCGACTTTTTAGTCAGTCGATTTTTTTCGTTCAAATTTTCAGTATATACTAATTAGGCCATTCTGAAACGATTGACGTTCGCAGAATTCGTCTATCTCTAACCGTTCTCGAGATGGTCAGCTCTGTATCCGTTTTCAAATGGTTTTTTTGGCGCCAAAAATATTTCCGATGAGTTTTCGACATTTTCATTCAAAGATTCGGAATTAGCACGTCAAAATACTTACGAGGGCAAAAATTTGAAATTCGAAAAATGAAAAATAAAAAAAGTTCAAGAAAATCATCTATCATGATTTGCTCGACTTTTTAGTCAGTCGATTTTTTTCGTTCAAATTTTCAGTATATACTAATTAGGCCATTCTGAAACGATTGACGTTCGCAGAATTCGTCTATCTCTAACCGTTTTCGATTTGGTCAGCTCTGAATCGGTTTTCAAATGGTTTTTTTGGCGCCAAAAATATTTCCGATGAGTTTTCGACATTTTTGTTCAAAGATTCAAAATCAGCACGTCAAAATACTTACGAGGGCAAAAATTTGAAATTCGAAAAATGAAAAATAAAAAAAAGTTCAAGAAAATCATCTATCATGATTTACTCGACTTTTTAGTCAGTCGATTTTTTTCGTTCAAATTCTCAGTATATACGAATTAGGCCATTCTGAAACGATTGGCGTTCGCAGAATTCGTCTATCTCTAACCGTTCTCGAGTTGGTCAGCTCTGAATCCGTTTTCAAAAGGTTTTTTTGGCGCCAAAAATATTTCCGATGAGTTTTCGACATTTTCATTCAAAGATTCGGAATCAGCACGTCAAAATACTTACGAGGGAAAAATTTGAAATTCGAAAAATGAAAAATACAAAAAGTTCAAGAAAATCATCTATCATGATTTACTCGACTTTTTAGTCAGTCGATTTTTTTCGTTCAAATTTTCAGTATATACGAATTAGGCCATTCTGAAACGATTGGCGTTCGCAGAATTTGTCTATCTCTAACCGTTTTCGATTTGGTCAGCTCTGAATCGGTTTTCAAATGGTTTTTTTGGCGCCAAAAATATTTCCGATGAGTTTTCGACATTTTCATTCAAAGATTCGGAATCAGCACGTCAAAATACTTACGAGGGCAAAAATTTGAAATTCGAAAAGTGAAAAATAAAAAAAAGTTCAAGAAAATCATCTATCATGATTTACTCGACTTTTTAGTCAGTCGATTTTTTTCGTTCAAATTCTCAGTATATATGAATTAGGCCATTCTGAAACGATTGGCGTTCGCAGAATTTGTCTATCTCTAACCGTTTTCGATTTGGTCAGCTCTGAATCGGTTTTCAAATGGTTTTTTTGGCGCCAAAAATATTTCCGATGAGTTTTCGACATTTTCATTCAAAGATTCGGAATCAGCACGTCAAAATACTTACGAGGGCAAAAATTTGAAATTCGAAAAATGAAAAATAAAAAAAGTTCAAGAAAATCATCTATCATGATTTACTCGACTTTTTAGTCAGTCGATTTTTTTCGTTCAAATTTTCAGTATATACGAATTAGGCCATTCTGAAACGATTGGCGTTCGCAGAATTTGTCTATCTCTAACCGTTTTCGATTTGGTCAGCTCTGAATCGGTTTTCAAATGGTTTTTTTGGCGCCAAAAATATTTCCGATGAGTTTTCGACATTTTCATTCAAAGATTCGGAATCAGCACGTCAAAATACTTACGAGGGCAAACATTTGAAATTCGAAAAATGAAAAATAAAAAAAGTTCAAGAAAATCATCTATCATGATTTACTCGACTTTTTAGTCAGTGGATTTTTTTCGTTCAAATTCTCAGTATATACGAATTAGGCCATTCTGAAACGATTGGCGTTCGCAGAATTTGTCTATCTCTAACCGTTTTCGATTTGGTCAGCTCTGAATCGGTTTTCAAATGGTTTTTTGGCGCCAAAAATATTTCCGATGAGTTTTCGACATTTTTGTTCAAAGATTCAAAATCAGCACGTCAAAATACTTACGAGGGCAAAAATTTGAAATTCGAAAAATGAAAAATAAAAAAAAGTTCAAGAAAATCATCTATCATGATTTACTCGACTTTTTAGTCAGTCGATTTTTTTCGTTCAAATTCTCAGTATATACGAATTAGGCCATTCTGAAACGATTGGCGTTCGCAGAATTCGTCTATCTCTAACCGTTCTCGAGTTGGTCAGCTCTGAATCCGTTTTCAAAAGGTTTTTTTGGCGCCAAAAATATTTCCGATGAGTTTTCGACATTTTCATTCAAAGATTCGGAATCAGCACGTCAAAATACTTACGAGGGAAAAATTTGAAATTCGAAAAATGAAAAATACAAAAAGTTCAAGAAAATCATCTATCATGATTTACTCGACTTTTTAGTCAGTCGATTTTTTTCGTTCAAATTTTCAGTATATACGAATTAGGCCATTCTGAAACGATTGGCGTTCGCAGAATTTGTCTATCTCTAACCGTTTTCGATTTGGTCAGCTCTGAATCGGTTTTCAAATGGTTTTTTTGGCGCCAAAAATATTTCCGATGAGTTTTCGACATTTTCATTCAAAGATTCGGAATCAGCACGTCAAAATACTTACGAGGGCAAAAATTTGAAATTCGAAAAGTGAAAAATAAAAAAAAGTTCAAGAAAATCATCTATCATGATTTACTCGACTTTTTAGTCAGTCGATTTTTTTCGTTCAAATTCTCAGTATATATGAATTAGGCCATTCTGAAACGATTGGCGTTCGCAGAATTTGTCTATCTCTAACCGTTTTCGATTTGGTCAGCTCTGAATCGGTTTTCAAATGGTTTTTTTGGCGCCAAAAATATTTCCGATGAGTTTTCGACATTTTCATTCAAAGATTCGGAATCAGCACGTCAAAATACTTACGAGGGCAAAAATTTGAAATTCGAAAAATGAAAAATAAAAAAAGTTCAAGAAAATCATCTATCATGATTTACTCGACTTTTTAGTCAGTCGATTTTTTTCGTTCAAATTTTCAGTATATACGAATTAGGCCATTCTGAAACGATTGGCGTTCGCAGAATTTGTCTATCTCTAACCGTTTTCGATTTGGTCAGCTCTGAATCGGTTTTCAAATGGTTTTTTTGGCGCCAAAAATATTTCCGATGAGTTTTCGACATTTTCATTCAAAGATTCGGAATCAGCACGTCAAAATACTTACGAGGGCAAAAATTTGAAATTCGAAAAATGAAAAATAAAAAAAAGTTCAAGAAAATCATCCATCATGATTTACTCGACTTTTCAGTCAGTCGATTTTTTTCGTTCAAATTTTCAGTATATACGAATTAGGCCATTCTGAAACGATTGGCGTTCGCAGAATTTGTCTATCTCTAACCGTTCTCGATTTGGTCAGCTCTGAATCGGTTTTCAAATGGTTTTTTTGGCGCCAAAAATATTTCCGATGAGTTTTCGACATTTTCATTCAAAGATTCGGAATCAGCACGTCAAAATACTTACGAGGGCAAAAATTTGAAATTCGAAAAATGAAAAATAAAAAAAAGTTCAAGAAAATCATCTATCATGATTTACTCGACTCTTTAGTCCGTCAATTTTTTTCGTTCAAATTCTGAGTATATACTAATTAGGCCATTCTGAAGCGATTGGCGTTCGCAGAATTTGTCTATCTCTAACCGTTTTCGATTTGGTCAGCTCTGAATCGGTTTTCAAATGGTTTTTTTGGCGCCAAAAATATTTCCGATGAGTTTTCGACATTTTCATTAAAAGATTCGGAATCAGCACGTCAAAATACTTACGAGGGCAAAAATTTGAAATTCGAAAAATGAAAAATAAAAAAAGTTCAAGAAAATCATCTATCATGATTTACTCCACTTTTTAGTAAGTCGATTTTTTTCGTTCAAATTCTCAGTATATACTAATTAGGCCATTCTGAAACGATTGGCGTTCGCAGAATTCGTCTATTTCTAACCGTTCTCGAGTTGGTCAGCTCTGAATCCGTTTTCAAATGTTTTTTTTGGCGCCAAAAATATTTCCGATGAGTTTTCGACATTTTCGTTCGAAGATTCGGAATCAACACGTCAAAATACGTACGAGGACAAAAATTTGGAATTCGAAAAATTAAAAATAAAAAAAGTTCAAGAAAATCATGATTTACTCGACTTTTTAGTCCGTCAATTTTTTTCGTTCAAATTCTCAGTATATACTAATTAGGCCATCCTGAAACGATTGACGTTCGCAGAATTCGTCTATCTCTAACCGTTCTCGAGTTGGTCAGCTCTGAATCCGTTTTCAAATGGTTTTTTTGGCGCCAAAAATATTTCCGATGAGTTTTCGACATTTTCATTCAAAGATTCGGAATCAGCACGTCAAAATACTTACGAGGGAAAAATTTGAAATTCGAAAAATGAAAAATAAAAAAAGTTCAAGAAAATCATTTATCATGATTTACTCGACTTTTTAGTCAGTCGATTTTTTTCGTTCAAATTTTCAGTATATACGAATTGGGCCATTCTGAAACGATTGGCGTTCGCAGAATTTGTCTATCTCTAACCGTTTTCGATTTGGTCAGCTCTGAATCCGTTTTCAAATGGTGTTTTTGGCGCCAAAAATATTTCCGATGAGTTTTCGACATTTTCGTTCAAAGATTCAAAATCAGCACATCAAAATACTTACGAGGGCAAAAATTTGAAATTCGAAAAATGAAAAATAAAAAAAAGTTCAAGAAAATCATCTATCATGATTTACTCGACTCTTTAGTCCGTCAATTTTTTTCGTTCAAATTCTCAGTATATACTAATTAGGCCATTCTGAAGCGATTGGCGTTCGCAGAATTTGTCTATCTCTAACCGTTTTCGATTTGGTCAGCTCTGAATCCGTTTTCAAATGGTGTTTTTGGCGCCAAAAATATTTCCGATGAGTTTTCGACATTTTCGTTCAAAGATTCACAATCAGCACGTCAAAATACTTACGAGGGCAAAAATTTGAAATTCGAAAAATGAAAAATAAAAAAAAGTTCAAGAAAATCATCTATCATGATTTACTCGACTCTTTAGTCCGTCAATTTTTTTCGTTCAAATTCTCAGTATATACCAATTAGGCCATTCTGAAGCGATTGGCGTTCGCAGAATTTGTCTATCTCTAACCGTTTTCGATTTGGTCAGCTCTGAATCGGTTTTCAAATGGTTTTTTTGGCGCCAAAAATATTTCCGATGAGTTTTCGACATTTTCATTCAAAGATTCGGAATCAGCACGTCAAAATACTTACGAGGGCAAAAATTTGATATTCGAAAAATGAAAAATAAAAAAAGTTCAAGAAAATCATCTATCATGATTTGCTCGACTTTTTAGTCAGTCGATTTTTTTCGTTCAAATTTTCAGTATATACTAATTAGGCCATTCTGAAACGATTGACGTTCGCAGAATTCGTCTATCTCTAACCGTTCTCGAGATGGTCAGCTCTGTATCCGTTTTCAAATGGTTTTTTTGGCGCCAAAAATATTTCCGATGAGTTTTCGACATTTTCATTCAAAGATTCGGAATTAGCACGTCAAAATACTTACGAGGGCAAAAATTTGAAATTCGAAAAATGAAAAATAAAAAAAGTTCAAGAAAATCATCTATCATGATTTGCTCGACTTTTTAGTCAGTCGATTTTTTTCGTTCAAATTTTCAGTATATACTAATTAGGCCATTCTGAAACGATTGACGTTCGCAGAATTCGTCTATCTCTAACCGTTCTCGAGTTGGTCAGCTCTGAATCCGTTTTCAAATGGTTTTTTTGGCGCCAAAAATATTTCCGATGAGTTTTCGACATTTTCATTCAAAGATTCGGAATCAGCACGTCAAAATACTTACGAGGGCAAAAATTTGAAATTCGAAAAATGAAAAATAAAAAAAGTTCAAGAAAATCATCTATCATGATTTGCTCGACTTTTTAGTCAGTCGATTTTTTTCGTTCAAATTTTCAGTATATACTAATTAGGCCATTCTGAAACGATTGACGTTCGCAGAATTCGTCTATCTCTAACCGTTCTCGAGTTGGTCAGCTCTGAATCCGTTTTCAAATGGTTTTTTTGGCGCCAAAAATATTTCCGATGAGTTTTCGACATTTTCATTCAAAGATTCGGAATCAGCACGTCAAAATACTTACGAGGGCAAACATTTGAAATTCGAAAAATGAAAAATAAAAAAAAGTTCAAGAAAATCATCTATCATTATTTACTCGACTTTTTAGTCAGTCGATTTTTTTCGTTCAAATTTTCAGTATATACGAATTAGGCCATTCTGAAACGATTGGCGTTCGCAGAATTTGTCTATCTCTAACCGTTTTCGATTTGGTCAGCTCTGAATCGGTTTTCAAATGGTTTTTTTTGGCGCCAAAAATATTTCCGATGAGTTTTCGACATTTTCGTTCAAAGATTTAAAATCAGCACGTCAAAATACTTACGAGGGCAAAAATTTGAAATTCGAAAAATGAAAAATAAAAAAAAGTTCAAGAAAATCATCTATCATGATTTACTCGACTTTTTAGTCAGTCGATTTTTTTCATTCAAATTCTCACTATATACGAATTAGGCCATTCTGAAACGATTGGCGTTCGCAGAATTCGTCTATCTCTAACCGTTCTCGAATTGGTCAGCTCTGAATCCGTTTTCAAATGGTTTTTTTGGCGCCAAAAATATTTCCGATGAGTTTTCGACATTTTCATTCAAAGATTCGGAATCAGCACGTCAAAATACTTACGAGGGCAAAAATTTGAAATTCGAAAAATGAAAAATAAAAAAAGTTCAAGAAAATCATCTATCATGATTTACTCGACTTTTTAGTCAGTCGATTTTTTTCGTTCAAATTCTCAGTATATACGAATTAGGCCATTCTGAAACGATTGGCGTTCGCAGAATTCGTCTATCTCTAACCGTTCTCGAGTTGGTCAGCTCTGAATCCGTTTTCAAATGGTGTTTTTGGCGCCAAAAATATTTCCGATGAGTTTTCGACATTTTCGTTCAAAGATTCAAAATCAGCACGTCAAAATACTTACGAGGGCAAAAATTTGAAATTCGAAAAATGAAAAATAAAAAAAAGTTCAAGAAAATCATCTATCATGATTTACTCGACTCTTTAGTCCGTCAATTTTTTTCGTTCAAATTCTCAGTATATACGAATTAGGCCATTCTGAAACGATTGGCGTTCGCAGAATTTGTCTATCTCTAACCGTTTTCGATTTGGTCAGCTCTGAATCGGTTTTCAAATGGTTTTTTTGGCGCCAAAAATATTTCCGATGAGTTTTCGACATTTTCGTTCAAAGATTCAAAATCAGCACGTCAAAATACTTACGAGGGCAAAAATTTGAAATTCGAAAAATGAAAAATAAAAAAAAGTTCAAGAAAATCATCTATCATGATTTACTCGACTTTTTAGTCAGTCGATTTTTTTCGTTCAAATTCTCAGTATATACGAATTTGGCCATTCTGAAACGATTGGCGTTCGCAGAATTCGTCTATCTCTAACCGTTCTCGAGTTGGTCAGCTCTGAATCCGTTTTCAAATGGTGTTTTTGGCGCCAAAAATATTTCCGATGAGTTTTCGACATTTTCGTTCAAAGATTCAAAATCAGCACGTCAAAATACTTACGAGGGCAAAAATTTGAAATTCGAAAAATGAAAAATAAAAAAAAGTTCAAGAAAATCATCTATCATGATTTACTCGACTCTTTAGTCCGTCAATTTTTTTCGTTCAAATTCTGAGTATATACTAATTAGGCCATTCTGAAGCGATTGGCGTTCGCAGAATTTGTTTATCTCTAACCGTTTTCGATTTGGTCAGCTCTGAATCGGTTTTCAAATGGTTTTTTTGGCGCCAAAAATATTTCCGATGAGTTTTCGACATTTTCATTCAAAGATTCGGAATCAGCACGTCAAAATACTTACGAGGGCAAAAATTTGAAATTCGAAAAATGAAAAATAAAAAAAGTTCAAGAAAATCATCTATCATGATTTGCTCGACTTTTTAGTCAGTCGATTTTTTTCATTCAAATTTTCAGTATATACTAATTAGGCCATTCTGAAACGATTGACGTTCGCAGAATTCGTCTATCTCTAACCGTTCTCGAGTTGGTCAGCTCTGAATCCGTTTTCAAATGGTTTTTTTGGCGCCAAAAATATTTCCGATGAGTTTTCGACATTTTCATTCAAAGATTCGGAATCAGCACGTCAAAATACTTACGAGGGCAAAAATTTGAAATTCGAAAAATGAAAAATAAAAAAAGTTCAAGAAAATCATCTATCATGATTTACTCGACTTTTTAGTCAGTCGATTTTTTTCGTTCAAATTTTCAGTATATACGAATTAGGCTATTCTGAAACGATTGGCGTTCGCAGAATTTGTCTATCTCTAACCGTTCTCGAGATGGTCAGCTCTGTATCCGTTTTCAAATGGTTTTTTTGGCGCCAAAAATATTTCCGATGAGTTTTCGACATTTTCATTCAAAGATTCGGAATCAGCACGTCAAAATACTTACGAGGGCAAAAATTTGAAATTCGAAAAATGAAAAATAAAAAAAAGTTCAAGAAAATCATCTATCATGATTTACTCGACTCTTTAGTCCGTCAATTTTTTTCGTTCAAATTCTCAGTATATACTAATTAGGCCATTCTGAAGCGATTGGCGTTCGCAGAATTTGTCTATCTCTAACCGTTTTCGATTTGGTCAGCTCTGAATCGGTTTTCAAATGGTTTTTTTGGCGCCAAAAATATTTCCGGTGAGTTTTCGACATTTTCATTCAAAGATTCGGAATCAGCACGTCAAAATACGTACGAGGGCAAAAATTTGAAATTCGAAAAATGAAAAATAAAAAAAATTTCAAGAAAATCATCTATCATGATTTACTCGACTTTTTAGTCAGTCGATTTTTTTCGTTCAAATTCTCAGTATATACGAATTAGGCCATTCTGAAACGATTGGCGTTCGCAGAATTCGTCTATCTCTAACCGTTCTCGAGTTGGTCAGCTCTGAATCCGTTTTCAAATGGTGTTTTTGGCGCCAAAAATATTTCCGATGAGTTTTCGACATTTTCGTTCAAAGATTCAAAATCAGCACGTCAAAATACTTACGAGGGCAAAAATTTGAAATTCGAAAAATGAAAAATAAAAAAAAGTTCAAGAAAATCATCTATCATGATTTACTCGACTCTTTAGTCCGTCAATTTTTTTCGTTCAAATTCTGAGTATATACTAATTAGGCCATTCTGAAGCGATTGGCGTTCGCAGAATTTGTCTATCTCTAACCGTTTTCGATTTGGTCAGCTCTGAATCGGTTTTCAAATGGTTTTTTTGGCGCCAAAAATATTTTCGATAAGTTTTCGACATTTTCATTCAAAGATTCGGAATCAGCACGTCAAAATACTTACGAGGGCAAAAATTTGAAATTCGAAAAATGAAACACAAAAAAAGTTCAAGAAAATCATCTATCATGATTTACTCGACTTTTTAGTCAGTGGATTTTTTTCGTTCAAATTCTCAGTATATACGAATTAGGCCATTCTGAAACGATTGGCGTTCGCAGAATTTGTCTATCTCTAACCGTTTTCGATTTGGTCAGCTCTGAATCGGTTTTCAAATGGTTTTTTGGCGCCAAAAATATTTCCGATGAGTTTTCGACATTTTTGTTCAAAGATTCAAAATCAGCACGTCAAAATACTTACGAGGGCAAAAATTTGAAATTCGAAAAATGAAAAATAAAAAAAAGTTCAAGAAAATCATCTATCATGATTTACTCGACTTTTTAGTCAGTCGATTTTTTTCGTTCAAATTCTCAGTATATACGAATTAGGCCATTCTGAAACGATTGGCGTTCGCAGAATTCGTCTATCTCTAACCGTTCTCGAGTTGGTCAGCTCTGAATCCGTTTTCAAAAGGTTTTTTTGGCGCCAAAAATATTTCCGATGAGTTTTCGACATTTTCATTCAAAGATTCGGAATCAGCACGTCAAAATACTTACGAGGGAAAAATTTGAAATTCGAAAAATGAAAAATACAAAAAGTTCAAGAAAATCATCTATCATGATTTACTCGACTTTTTGGTCAGTCGATTTTTTTCGTTCAAATTTTCAGTATATACGAATTAGGCCATTCTGAAACGATTGGCGTTCGCAGAATTTGTCTATCTCTAACCGTTTTCGATTTGGTCAGCTCTGAATCGGTTTTCAAATGGTTTTTTTGGCGCCAAAAATATTTCCGATGAGTTTTCGACATTTTCATTCAAAGATTCGGAATCAGCACGTCAAAATACTTACGAGGGCAAAAATTTGAAATTCGAAAAGTGAAAAATAAAAAAAAGTTCAAGAAAATCATCTATCATGATTTACTCGACTTTTTAGTCAGTCGATTTTTTTCGTTCAAATTCTCAGTATATATGAATTAGGCCATTCTGAAACGATTGGCGTTCGCAGAATTTGTCTATCTCTAACCGTTTTCGATTTGGTCAGCTCTGAATCGGTTTTCAAATGGTTTTTTTGGCGCCAAAAATATTTCCGATGAGTTTTCGACATTTTCATTCAAAGATTCGGAATCAGCACGTCAAAATACTTACGAGGGCAAAAATTTGAAATTCGAAAAATGAAAAATAAAAAAAGTTCAAGAAAATCATCTATCATGATTTACTCGACTTTTTAGTCAGTCGATTTTTTTCGTTCAAATTTTCAGTATATACGAATTAGGCCATTCTGAAACGATTGGCGTTCGCAGAATTTGTCTATCTCTAACCGTTTTCGATTTGGTCAGCTCTGAATCGGTTTTCAAATGGTTTTTTTGGCGCCAAAAATATTTCCGATGAGTTTTCGACATTTTCATTCAAAGATTCGGAATCAGCACGTCAAAATACTTACGAGGGCAAAAATTTGAAATTCGAAAAATGAAAAATAAAAAAAAGTTCAAGAAAATCATCCATCATGATTTACTCGACTTTTCAGTCAGTCGATTTTTTTCGTTCAAATTTTCAGTATATACGAATTAGGCCATTCTGAAACGATTGGCGTTCGCAGAATTTGTCTATCTCTAACCGTTCTCGATTTGGTCAGCTCTGAATCGGTTTTCAAATGGTTTTTTTGGCGCCAAAAATATTTCCGATGAGTTTTCGACATTTTCATTCAAAGATTCGGAATCAGCACGTCAAAATACTTACGAGGGCAAAAATTTGAAATTCGAAAAATGAAAAATAAAAAAAAGTTCAAGAAAATCATCTATCATGATTTACTCGACTCTTTAGTCCGTCAATTTTTTTCGTTCAAATTCTGAGTATATACTAATTAGGCCATTCTGAAGCGATTGGCGTTCGCAGAATTTGTCTATCTCTAACCGTTTTCGATTTGGTCAGCTCTGAATCGGTTTTCAAATGGTTTTTTTGGCGCCAAAAATATTTCCGATGAGTTTTCGACATTTTCATTAAAAGATTCGGAATCAGCACGTCAAAATACTTACGAGGGCAAAAATTTGAAATTCGAAAAATGAAAAATAAAAAAAGTTCAAGAAAATCATCTATCATGATTTACTCCACTTTTTAGTAAGTCGATTTTTTTCGTTCAAATTCTCAGTATATACTAATTAGGCCATTCTGAAACGATTGGCGTTCGCAGAATTCGTCTATTTCTAACCGTTCTCGAGTTGGTCAGCTCTGAATCCGTTTTCAAATGTTTTTTTTGGCGCCAAAAATATTTCCGATGAGTTTTCGACATTTTCGTTCGAAGATTCGGAATCAACACGTCAAAATACGTACGAGGACAAAAATTTGGAATTCGAAAAATTAAAAATAAAAAAAGTTCAAGAAAATCATGATTTACTCGACTTTTTAGTCCGTCAATTTTTTTCGTTCAAATTCTCAGTATATACTAATTAGGCCATCCTGAAACGATTGACGTTCGCAGAATTCGTCTATCTCTAACCGTTCTCGAGTTGGTCAGCTCTGAATCCGTTTTCAAATGGTTTTTTTGGCGCCAAAAATATTTCCGATGAGTTTTCGACATTTTCATTCAAAGATTCGGAATCAGCACGTCAAAATACTTACGAGGGAAAAATTTGAAATTCGAAAAATGAAAAATAAAAAAAGTTCAAGAAAATCATTTATCATGATTTACTCGACTTTTTAGTCAGTCGATTTTTTTCGTTCAAATTTTCAGTATATACGAATTGGGCCATTCTGAAACGATTGGCGTTCGCAGAATTTGTCTATCTCTAACCGTTTTCGATTTGGTCAGCTCTGAATCCGTTTTCAAATGGTGTTTTTGGCGCCAAAAATATTTCCGATGAGTTTTCGACATTTTCGTTCAAAGATTCAAAATCAGCACATCAAAATACTTACGAGGGCAAAAATTTGAAATTCGAAAAATGAAAAATAAAAAAAAGTTCAAGAAAATCATCTATCATGATTTACTCGACTCTTTAGTCCGTCAATTTTTTTCGTTCAAATTCTCAGTATATACTAATTAGGCCATTCTGAAGCGATTGGCGTTCGCAGAATTTGTCTATCTCTAACCGTTTTCGATTTGGTCAGCTCTGAATCCGTTTTCAAATGGTGTTTTTGGCGCCAAAAATATTTCCGATGAGTTTTCGACATTTTCGTTCAAAGATTCACAATCAGCACGTCAAAATACTTACGAGGGCAAAAATTTGAAATTCGAAAAATGAAAAATAAAAAAAAGTTCAAGAAAATCATCTATCATGATTTACTCGACTCTTTAGTCCGTCAATTTTTTTCGTTCAAATTCTCAGTATATACTAATTAGGCCATTCTGAAGCGATTGGCGTTCGCAGAATTTGTCTATCTCTAACCGTTTTCGATTTGGTCAGCTCTGAATCGGTTTTCAAATGGTTTTTTTGGCGCCAAAAATATTTCCGATGAGTTTTCGACATTTTCATTCAAAGATTCGGAATCAGCACGTCAAAATACTTACGAGGGCAAAAATTTGATATTCGAAAAATGAAAAATAAAAAAAGTTCAAGAAAATCATCTATCATGATTTGCTCGACTTTTTAGTCAGTCGATTTTTTTCGTTCAAATTTTCAGTATATACTAATTAGGCCATTCTGAAACGATTGACGTTCGCAGAATTCGTCTATCTCTAACCGTTCTCGAGATGGTCAGCTCTGTATCCGTTTTCAAATGGTTTTTTTGGCGCCAAAAATATTTCCGATGAGTTTTCGACATTTTCATTCAAAGATTCGGAATTAGCACGTCAAAATACTTACGAGGGCAAAAATTTGAAATTCGAAAAATGAAAAATAAAAAAAGTTCAAGAAAATCATCTATCATGATTTGCTCGACTTTTTAGTCAGTCGATTTTTTTCGTTCAAATTTTCAGTATATACTAATTAGGCCATTCTGAAACGATTGACGTTCGCAGAATTCGTCTATCTCTAACCGTTCTCGAGTTGGTCAGCTCTGAATCCGTTTTCAAATGGTTTTTTTGGCGCCAAAAATATTTCCGATGAGTTTTCGACATTTTCATTCAAAGATTCGGAATCAGCACGTCAAAATACTTACGAGGGCAAAAATTTGAAATTCGAAAAATGAAAAATAAAAAAAGTTCAAGAAAATCATCTATCATGATTTGCTCGACTTTTTAGTCAGTCGATTTTTTTCGTTCAAATTTTCAGTATATACTAATTAGGCCATTCTGAAACGATTGACGTTCGCAGAATTCGTCTATCTCTAACCGTTCTCGAGTTGGTCAGCTCTGAATCCGTTTTCAAATGGTTTTTTTGGCGCCAAAAATATTTCCGATGAGTTTTCGACATTTTCATTCAAAGATTCGGAATCAGCACGTCAAAATACTTACGAGGGCAAACATTTGAAATTCGAAAAATGAAAAATAAAAAAAAGTTCAAGAAAATCATCTATCATGATTTACTCGACTTTTTAGTCAGTCGATTTTTTTCGTTCAAATTTTCAGTATATACGAATTAGGCCATTCTGAAACGATTGGCGTTCGCAGAATTTGTCTATCTCTAACCGTTTTCGATTTGGTCAGCTCTGAATCGGTTTTCAAATGGTTTTTTTTGGCGCCAAAAATATTTCCGATGAGTTTTCGACATTTTCGTTCAAAGATTTAAAATCAGCACGTCAAAATACTTACGAGGGCAAAAATTTGAAATTCGAAAAATGAAAAATAAAAAAAAGTTCAAGAAAATCATCTATCATGATTTACTCGACTTT
Source organism: Chrysolina haemoptera (assembly GCA_958298965.1). NCBI lineage: Eukaryota > Metazoa > Arthropoda > Insecta > Coleoptera > Chrysomelidae > Chrysolina > Chrysolina haemoptera. Next base: position 26,445,624 of record OY282593.1, read on the forward strand.
TTAGTCAGTCGATTTTTTTCATTCAAATTCTCACTATATACGAATTAGGCCATTCTGAAACGATTGGCGTTCGCAGAATTCGTCTATCTCTAACCGTTCTCGAATTGGTCAGCTCTGAATCCGTTTTCAAATGGTTTTTTTGGCGCCAAAAATATTTCCGATGAGTTTTCGACATTTTCATTCAAAGATTCGGAATCAGCACGTCAAAATACTTACGAGGGCAAAAATTTGAAATTCGAAAAATGAAAAATAAAAAAAGTTCAAGAAAATCATCTATCATGATTTACTCGACTTTTTAGTCAGTCGATTTTTTTCGTTCAAATTCTCAGTATATACGAATTAGGCCATTCTGAAACGATTGGCGTTCGCAGAATTCGTCTATCTCTAACCGTTCTCGAGTTGGTCAGCTCTGAATCCGTTTTCAAATGGTGTTTTTGGCGCCAAAAATATTTCCGATGAGTTTTCGACATTTTCGTTCAAAGATTCAAAATCAGCACGTCAAAATACTTACGAGGGCAAAAATTTGAAATTCGAAAAATGAAAAATAAAAAAAAGTTCAAGAAAATCATCTATCATGATTTACTCGACTCTTTAGTCCGTCAATTTTTTTCGTTCAAATTCTCAGTATATACGAATTAGGCCATTCTGAAACGATTGGCGTTCGCAGAATTTGTCTATCTCTAACCGTTTTCGATTTGGTCAGCTCTGAATCGGTTTTCAAATGGTTTTTTTGGCGCCAAAAATATTTCCGATGAGTTTTCGACATTTTCGTTCAAAGATTCAAAATCAGCACGTCAAAATACTTACGAGGGCAAAAATTTGAAATTCGAAAAATGAAAAATAAAAAAAAGTTCAAGAAAATCATCTATCATGATTTACTCGACTTTTTAGTCAGTCGATTTTTTTCGTTCAAATTCTCAGTATATACGAATTAGGCCATTCTGAAACGATTGGCGTTCGCAGAATTCGTCTATCTCTAACCGTTCTCGAGTTGGTCAGCTCTGAATCCGTTTTCAAATGGTGTTTTTGGCGCCAAAAATATTTCCGATGAGTTTTCGACATTTTCGTTCAAAGATTCAAAATCAGCACGTCAAAATACTTACGAGGGCAAAAATTTGAAATTCGAAAAATGAAAAATAAAAAAAAGTTCAAGAAAATCATCTATCATGATTTACTCGACTCTTTAGTCCGTCAATTTTTTTCGTTCAAATTCTGAGTATATACTAATTAGGCCATTCTGAAGCGATTGGCGTTCGCAGAATTTGTTTATCTCTAACCGTTTTCGATTTGGTCAGCTCTGAATCGGTTTTCAAATGGTTTTTTTGGCGCCAAAAATATTTCCGATGAGTTTTCGACATTTTCATTCAAAGATTCGGAATCAGCACGTCAAAATACTTACGAGGGCAAAAATTTGAAATTCGAAAAATGAAAAATAAAAAAAGTTCAAGAAAATCATCTATCATGATTTGCTCGACTTTTTAGTCAGTCGATTTTTTTCGTTCAAATTTTCAGTATATATTAATTAGGCCATTCTGAAACGATTGACGTTCGCAGAATTCGTCTATCTCTAACCGTTCTCGAGTTGGTCAGCTCTGAATCCGTTTTCAAATGGTTTTTTTGGCGCCAAAAATATTTCCGATGAGTTTTCGACATTTTCATTCAAAGATTCGGAATCAGCACGTCAAAATACTTACGAGGGCAAAAATTTGAAATTCGAAAAATGAAAAATAAAAAAAGTTCAAGAAAATCATCTATCATGATTTACTCGACTTTTTAGTCAGTCGATTTTTTTCGTTCAAATTTTCAGTATATACGAATTAGGCTATTCTGAAACGATTGGCGTTCGCAGAATTTGTCTATCTCTAACCGTTCTCGAGATGGTCAGCTCTGTATCCGTTTTCAAATGGTTTTTTTGGCGCCAAAAATATTTCCGATGAGTTTTCGACATTTTCATTCAAAGATTCGGAATCAGCACGTCAAAATACTTACGAGGGCAAAAATTTGAAATTCGAAAAATGAAAAATAAAAAAAAGTTCAAGAAAATCATCTATCATGATTTACTCGACTCTTTAGTCCGTCAATTTTTTTCGTTCAAATTCTGAGTATATACTAATTAGGCCATTCTGAAACGATTGACGTTCGCAGAATTCGTCTATCTCTAACCGTTCTCGAGATGGTCAGCTCTGTATCCGTTTTCAAATGGTTTTTTTGGCGCCAAAAATATTTCCGATGAGTTTTCGACATTTTCATTCAAAGATTCGGAATCAGCACGTCAAAATACTTACGAGGGCAAAAATTTGAAATTCGAAAAATGAAAAATAAAAAAATTTCAAGAAAATCATCTATCATGATTTGCTTGACTTTTTAGTCAGTCGATTTTTTTCGTTCAAATTTTCAGTATATACTAAATAGGCCATTCTGAAACGATTGACGTTCGCATAATTCGTCTATCTCTAACCGTTCTCGAGTTGGTCAGCTCTGAATCCGTTTTCAAATGGTTTTTTTGGCGCCAAAAATATTTCCGATGAGTTTTCGACATTTTCATTCAAAGATTCGGAATCAGCACGTCAAAATACTTACGAGGGCAAAAATTTGAAATTCGAAAAATGAAAAATAAAAAAAGTTCAAGAAAATCATCTATCATGATTTACTCGACTTTTTAGTCAGTCGATTTTTTTCGTTCAAATTTTCAGTATATACGAATTAGGCCATTCTGAAACGATTGGCGTTCGCAGAATTTGTCTATCTCTAACCGTTTTCGATTTGGTCAGCTCTGAATCGGTTTTCAAATGGTTTTTTTGGCGCCAAAAATATTTCCGATGAGTTTTCGACATTTTCATGCAAAGATTCGGAATCAGCACGTCAAAATACTTACGAGGGCAAACATTTGAAATTCGAAAAATGAAAAATAAAAAAAAGTTCAAGAAAATCATCTATCATGATTTACTCGACTTTTTAGTCAGTCGATTTTTTTCGTTCAAATTCTCAGTATATACGAATTAGGCCATTCTGAAACGATTGGCGTTCGCAGAATTCGTCTATCTCTAACCGTTCTCGAGTTGGTCAGCTCTGAATCCGTTTTCAAATGGTGTTTTTGGCGCCAAAAATATTTCCGATGAGTTTTCGACATTTTCGTTCAAAGATTCAAAATCAGCACGTCAAAATACTTACGAGGGCAAAAATTTGAAATTCGAAAAATGAAAAATAAAAAAAAGTTCAAGAAAATCATCTATCATGATTTACTCGACTCTTTAGTCCGTCAATTTTTTTCGTTCAAATTCTCAGTATATACTAATTAGGCCATTCTGAAGCGATTGGCGTTCGCAGAATTTGTCTATCTCTAACCGTTTTCGATTTGGTCAGCTCTGAATCGGTTTTCAAATGGTTTTTTTGGCGCCAAAAATATTTCCGGTGAGTTTTCGACATTTTCATTCAAAGATTCGGAATCAGCACGTCAAAATACGTACGAGGGCAAAAATTTGAAATTCGAAAAATGAAAAATAAAAAAAATTTCAAGAAAATCATCTATCATGATTTACTCGACTTTTTAGTCAGTCGATTTTTTTCGTTCAAATTCTCAGTATATACGAATTAGGCCATTCTGAAACGATTGGCGTTCGCAGAATTCGTCTATCTCTAACCGTTCTCGAGTTGGTCAGCTCTGAATCCGTTTTCAAATGGTGTTTTTGGCGCCAAAAATATTTCCGATGAGTTTTCGACATTTTCGTTCAAAGATTCAAAATCAGCACGTCAAAATACTTACGAGGGCAAAAATTTGAAATTCGAAAAATGAAAAATAAAAAAAAGTTCAAGAAAATCATCTATCATGATTTACTCGACTCTTTAGTCCGTCAATTTTTTTCGTTCAAATTCTGAGTATATACTAATTAGGCCATTCTGAAGCGATTGGCGTTCGCAGAATTTGTCTATCTCTAACCGTTTTCGATTTGGTCAGCTCTGAATCGGTTTTCAAATGGTTTTTTTGGCGCCAAAAATATTTTCGATAAGTTTTCGACATTTTCATTCAAAGATTCGGAATCAGCACGTCAAAATACTTACGAGGGCAAAAATTTGAAATTCGAAAAATGAAACACAAAAAAAGTTCAAGAAAATCATCTATCATGATTTACTCGACTTTTTAGTCAGTCGATTTTTTTCGTTCAAATTCTCAGTATATACGAATTAGGCCATTCTGAAGCGATTGGCATTCGCAGAATTTGTCTATCTCTAACAGTTTTCGATTTGGTCAGCTCTGAATCGGTTTTCAAATGGTTTTTTTGGCGCCAAAAATATTTCCGATGAGTTTTCGACATTTTCATTAAAAGATTCGGAATCAGCACGTCAAAATACTTACGAGGGCAAAAATTTGAAATTCGAAAAATGAAAAATAAAAAAAGTTCAAGAAAATCATCTATCATGATTTACTCGACTTTTTAGTCAGTCGATTTTTTTCGTTCAAATTCTCAGTATATACTAATTAGGCCATTCTGAAACGATTGGCGTTCGCAGAATTCGTCTATCTCTAACCGTTCTCGAGTTGGTCAGCTCTGAATCCGTTTTCAAATGTTTTTTTTGGCGCCAAAAATATTTCCGATGAGTTTTCGACATTTTCGTTCGAAGATTTGGAATCAACACGTCAAAATACGTACGAGGACAAAAATTTGGAATTCGAAAAATTAAAAATAAAAAAAGTTCAAGAAAATCATGATTTACTCGACTTTTTAGTCCGTCAATTTTTTTTGTTCAAATTCTCAGTATATACTAATTAGGCCATTCTGAAACGATTGACGTTCGCAGAATTCGTCTATCTCTAACCGTTTTTGATTTGGTCAGCTCTGAATCGGTTTTCAAATGGTTTTTTTGGCGCCAAAAATATTTCCGATGAGTTTTCGACATTTTCGTTCAAAGATTCAAAATCAGCACGTCAAAATACTTACGAGGGCAAAAATTTGAAATTCGAAAAATGAAAAATAAAAAAAAGTTCAAGAAAATCATCTATCATGATTTACTCGACTTTTTAGTCAGTCGATTTTTTTCGTTCAAATTCTCAGTATATACGAATTAGGCCATTCTGAAACGATTGGCGTTCGCAGAATTCGTCTATCTCTAACCGTTCTCGAGTTGGTCAGCTCTGAATCCGTTTTCAAATGGTTTTTTTGGCGCCAAAAATATTTCCGATGAGTTTTCGACATTTTCATTCAAAGATTCGGAATCAGCACGTCAAAATACTTACGAGGGCAAAAATTTGAAATTCGAAAAATGAAAAATAAAAAAAAGTTCAAGAAAATCATCTATCATGATTTACTCGACTTTTTAGTCAGTCGATTTTTTTCATTCAAATTCTCACTATATACGAATTAGGCCATTCTGAAACGATTGGCGTTCGCAGAATTTGTCTATCTCTAACCGTTTTCGATTTGGTCAGCTCTGAATCGGTTTTCAAATGGTTTTTTTGGCGCCAAAAATATTTCCGATGAGTTTTCGACATTTTCGTTCAAAGATTCGGAATCAGCACGTCAAAATACTTACGAGGGCAAAAATTTGAAATTCGAAAAATGAAAAATAAAAAAAGTTCAAGAAAATCATCTATCATGATTTACTCGACTTTTTAGTCAGTCGATTTTTTTCGTTCAAATTCTCAGTATATACGAATTAGGCCATTCTGAAACGATTGGCGTTCGCAGAATTCGTCTATCTCTAACCGTTCTCGAGTTGGTCAGCTCTGAATCCGGTTTCAAATGGTGTTTTTGGCGCCAAAAATATTTCCGATGAGTTTTCGACATTTTCGTTCAAAGATTCAAAATCAGCACATTAAAATACTTACGAGGGCAAGAATTTGAAATTGGAAAAATGAAAAATAAAAAAAAGTTCAAGAAAATCATCTATCATGATTTACTCGACTCTTTAGTCCGTCAATTTTTTTCGTTCAAATTCTCAGTATATACGAATTAGGCCATTCTGAAACGATTGGCGTTCGCAGAATTTGTCTATCTCTAACCGTTTTCGATTTGGTCAGCTCTGAATCGGTTTTCAAATGGTTTCTTTGGCGCCAAAAATATTTCCGATGAGTTTTCGACATTTTCGTTCAAAGATTCAAAATCAGCACGTCAAAATACTTACGAGGGCAAAAATTTGAAATTCGAAAAATGAAAAATAAAAAAAAGTTCAAGAAAATCATCTATCATGATTTACTCGACTTTTTAGTCAGTCGATTTTTTTCGTTCAAATTCTCAGTATATACGAATTAGGCCATTCTGAAACGATTGGCGTTCGCAGAATTCGTCTATCTCTAACCGTTCTCGAGTTGGTCAGCTCTGAATCCGTTTTCAAATGGTTTTTTTGGCGCCAAAAATATTTCCGATGAGTTTTCGACATTTTCATTCAAAGATTCGGAATCAGCACGTCAAAATACTTACGAGGGCAAAAATTTGAAATTCGAAAAATGAAAAATAAAAAAAAAGTTCAAGAAAATCATCTATCATGATTTACTCGACTTTTTAGTCAGTCGATTTTTTTCGTTCAAATTTTCAGTATATACGAATTAGGCCATTCTGAAACGATTGGCGTTCGCAGAATTTGTCTATCTCTAACCGTTTTCGATTTGGTCAGCTCTGAATCGGTTTTCAAATGGTTTTTTTGGCGCCAAAAATATTTCCGATGAGTTTTCGACATTTTCGTTCAAAGATTCGGAATCAGCACGTCAAAATACTTACGAGGGCAAAAATTTGAAATTCGAAAAATGAAAAATAAAAAAAAGTTCAAGAAAATCATCTATCATGATTTGCTCGACTTTTTAGTCAGTCGATTTTTTTCGTTCAAATTTTCAGTACATACGAATTAGGCCATTCTGAAACGATTGGCGTTCGCAGAATTTGTCTATCTCTAACCGTTTTCGATTTGGTCAGCTCTGAATCGGTTTTCAAATGGTTTTTTTGGCGCCAAAAATATTTCCGATGAGTTTTCGACATTTTCATGCAAAGATTCGGAATCAGCACGTCAAAATACTTACGAGGGCAAACATTTGAAATTCGAAAAATGAAAAATAAAAAAAAGTTCAAGAAAATCATCTATCATGATTTACTCGACTTTTTAGTCAGTCGATTTTTTTCGTTCAAATTTTCAGTATATACGAATTAGGCCATTCTGAAACGATTGGCGTTCGCAGAATTTGTCTATCTCTAAGCGTTCTCGAGTTGGTCAGCTCTGAATCCGTTTTCAAATGTTTTTTTTGGCGCAAAAAATATTTCCGATGAGTTTTCGACATTTTCGTTCGAATATTCGGAATCAGCACGTCAAAATACGTACGAGGACAAAAATTTGAAATTCGAAAAATGAAAAATAAAAAAAGTTCAAGAAAATCATCTATCATGATTTGCTCGACTTTTTAGTTAGTCGATTTTTTTCGTTCAAATTCTCAGTATATACTAATTAGGCCATTCTGAAACGATTGGCGTTCGCAGAATTCGTCTATCTCTAACCGTTCTCGAGTTGGTCAGCTCTGAATCCGTTTTCAAATGGTTTTTTTGGCGCAAAAAATATTTCCGATGAGTTTTCGACATTTTCGTTCGAATATTCGGAATCAGCACGTCAAAATACGTACGAGGACAAAAATTTGAAATTCGAAAAATGAAAAATAAAATAAGTTCAAGAAAATCATCTATCATGATTTGCTCGACTTTTTAGTCAGTCGATTTTTTTCGTTCAAATTTTCAGTATATACTAATTAGGCCATTCTGAAACGATTGACGTTCGCAGAATTCGTCTATCTCTAACCGTTCTCGAGTTGGTCAGCTCTGTATCCGTTTTCAAATGGTTTTTTTGGCGCCAAAAATATTTCCGATGAGTTTTCGACATTTTCATTCAAAGATTCGGAATCAGCACGTCAAAATACTTACGAGGGCAAAAATTTGAAATTCGAAAAATGAAAAATTAAAAAAGTTCAAGAAAATCATCTATCATGATTTGCTCGACTTTTTAGTCAGTCGATTTTTTTCGTTCAAATTTTCAGTATATACGAATTAGGCCATTCTGAAACGATTGGCGTTCGCAGAATTTGTCTATCTCTAACCGTTTTCGATTTGGTCAGCTCTGAATCGGTTTTCAAATGGTTTTTTTGGCGCCAAAAATATTTCCGATGAGTTTTCGACATTTTCATGCAAAGATTCGGAATCAGCACGTCAAAATACTTACGAGGGCAAAAATTTGAAATTCGAAAAATGAAAAATAAAAAAAAGTTCAAGAAAATCATCTATCATGATTTACTCGACTTTTTAGTCAGTCGATTTTTTTCGTTCAAATTTTCAGTATATACGAATTAGGCCATTCTGAAACGATTGGCGTTCGCAGAATTTGTCTATCTCTAACCGTTTTCGATTTGGTCAGCTCTGAATCGGTTTTCAAATGGTTTTTTTGGCGCCAAAAATATTTCCGATGAGTTTTCGACATTTTCGTTCAAAGATTCAAAATCAGCACGTCAAAATACTTACGAGGGCAAAAATTTGAAATTCGAAAAATGAAAAATAAAAAAAAGTTCAAGAAAATCATCTATCATGATTTACTCGACTTTTTAGTCAGTCGATTTTTTTCATTCAAATTCTCAGTATATACGAATTAGGCCATTCTGAAATGATTGGCGTTCGCAGAATTCGTCTATCTCTAACCGTTCTCGAGTTGGTCAGCTCTGAATCCGTTTTCAAATTGTTTTTTTGGCGCCAAAAATATTTCCGATGAGTTTTCGACATTTTCATTCAAAGATTCGGAATCAGCACGTCAAAATACTTACGAGGGCAAAAATTTGAAATTCGAAAAATGAAAAATAAAAAAAGTTCAAGAAAATCATCTATCATGATTTACTCGACTTTTTAGTCAGTCGATTTTTTTCGTTCAAATTCTCAGTATATACGAATTAGGCCATTCTGAAACGATTGGCGTTCGCAGAATTCGTCTATCTCTAACCGTTCTCGAGTTGGTCAGCTCTGAATCCGTTTTCAAATGGTGTTTTTGGCGCCAAAAATATTTCCGATGAGTTTTCGACATTTCCGTTCAAAGATTCAAAATCAGCACGTCAAAATACTTACGAGGGCAAAAATTTGAAATTCGAAAAATGAAAAATAAAAAAAAGTTCAAGAAAATCATCTATCATGATTTACTCGACTCTTTAGTCCGTCAATTTTTTTCTTTCAAATTCTCAGTATATACTAATTAGGCCATTCTGAATCGATTGGCGTTCGCAGAATTTGTCTATCTCTAACCGTTTTCGATTTGGTCAGCTCTGAATCGGTTTTCAAATGGTTTTTTTGGCGCCAAAAATATTTCCGATGAGTTTTCGACATTTTCATTCAAAGATTCGGAATCAGCACGTCAAAATACTTACGAGGGCAAAAATTTGAAATACGAAAAATGAAAAATAAAAAAAGGTCAAGAAAATCATCTATCATGATTCACTCGACTTTTTAGTCAGTCGATTTTTTTCGTTAAAATTTTCAGTATATACTAATTAGGCCATTCTGAAACGATTGACGTTCGCAGAATTCGTCTATCTCCAAGCGTTCTCGAGTTGGTCAGCTCTGAATCCGTTTTCAAATGTTTTTTTTGGCGCCAAAAATATTTCCGATGAGTTTTCGACATTTTCGTTCGAAGATTCGGAATCAACACGTCAAAATACGTACGAGGACAAAAATTTGGAATTCTAAAAATGAAAAATAAAAAAAGTTCAAGAAAATCATCTATCATGATTTACTCGACTCTTTAGTCCGTCAATTTTTTTCGTTCAAATTCTCAGTATATACTAATTAGGCCATTCTGAATCGATTGGCGTTCGCAGAATTCGTCTATCTCCAAGCGTTCTCGAGTTGGTCAGCTCTGAATCCGTTTTCAAATGTTTTTTTTGGCGCCAAAAATATTTCCGATGAGTTTTCGACATTTTCGTTCGAAGATTCGGAATCAACACGTCAAAATACGTACGAGGACAAAAATTTGGAATTCTAAAAATGAAAAATAAAAAAAAGTTCAAGAAAATCATCTATCATGATTTACTCGACTCTTTAGTCCGTCAATTTTTTTCGTTCAAATTCTCAGTATATACTAATTAGGCCATTCTGAATCGATTGGCGTTCGCAGAATTTGTCTATCTCTAACCGTTTTCGATTTGGTCAGCTCTGAATCGGTTTTCAAATGGTTGTTTTGGCGACAAAAATATTTCCGATGAGTTTTCGACATTTTCATTCAAAGATTCGGAATCAGCACGTCAAAATACTTACGAGGGCAAAAATTTGAAATTCGAAAAATGAAAAATAAAAAAAGTTCAAGAAAATCATCTATCATGATTTACTCGACTTTTTAGTCAGTCGATTTTTTTCGTTCAAATTCTCAGTATATACGAATTAGGCCATTCTGAAACGATTGGCGTTCGCAGAATTCGTCTATCTCTAACCGTTCTCGAGTTGGTCAGCTCTGAATCCGTTTTCAAATGGTGTTTTTGGCGCCAAAAATATTTCCGATGAGTTTTCGACATTTCCGTTCAAAGATTCAAAATCAGCACGTCAAAATACTTACGAGGGCAAAAATTTGAAATTCGAAAAATGAAAAATAAAAAAAAGTTCAAGAAAATCATCTATCATGATTTACTCGACTTTTTAGTCAGTCCATTTTTTTCGTTCAAATTCTCAGTATATACTAATTAGGCCATTCTGAAACGATTGGCGTTCGCAGAATTCGTCTATCTCTAACCGTTCTCGAGTTGGTCAGCTCTGAATCCGTTTTCAAATGGTTTTTTTGGCGCAAAAAATATTTCCGATGAGTTTTCGACATTTTCGTTCGAATATTCGGAATCAGCACGTCAATATACGTACGAGGACAAAAATTTGAAATTCGAAAAATGAAAAATAAAAAAAGTTCAAGAAAATCATCTATCATGATTTACTCGACTTTTTAGTCAGTCCATTTTTTTCGTTCAAATTCTCAGTATATACTAATCAGGCCATTCTGAAACGATTGGCGTTCGCAGAATTCGTCTATCTCTAACCGTTCTCGAGTTGGTCATCTCTGATTCTTGATGATATAAAATTTGTTGTTTGAATAAGATCAAATAAGTCATTTGAACGATGTTCTCCATATAATTTCCATCCCTCACTTTTCTAGATCCCGCCTACAACGGCCCTCCTCCCCAGGTGGCTCCCCTGAAGACCTCCAACGTTTCGGACCAAATCAACATGAAGTTCGCCATCCAATGCAACGTCACCAGCGAGGAACCCCCCACGATAATCTGGTTCAAGAGCTGCTACGGACACAAGTGCGACTTCAGATTCAACAACGCCTGCTACTGCCACATCAACACCTCCATCAGCTACCACAGCGTCAGGAACACCTACCTGAGCAAGTTCACCATCTTCAACGCCAGACACGTGGACAGCGGCCAGTACGTGTGTCTGGCCGTCAATCAGTACGGGGGAGAGTTCCAAAACGCCACCATCTCGGTTCCGAGTGAAAAACCGGAAGAGACCGAATCGTTTTCGTTGCTGTTTTTGATACCACTGATCTTTATTCTAGCACCCGTCGTTGTGTGGTTGTGTTATTGCAAACGAAGGAAAAAAAAGGCTGTAGTTGTGGTCGATCAGCAGAAACAGCTCATTAGGCCTGTTGTTGGAATCAACGAGATTATTTAGGAGCAGGTGTTTTAGCTAGGGGATTGTCTGTGATATTTGATTTGATTTTTTTATGAATTAAATTATTAATAAGTTTGAACTGGTCCTGTTTTTCTTCGATGAATGATTTTAAACAAAAATATCGTATTCGAGAGTGGGAAGGTCAACGTCCTGTTTTCCCAATAGTAAGCAACATTTTTACCACACTTTTCTGCAGCAAAAATACAAGATATTTCATAAGGAGAAATCCATTTCCGCCCTTTCATATTGCTAATTTGATATGAATAAAGACAAATTGTTATTATTAATTATGATGTCTTCGAAATTACAAAGATTTTTCATATTTTCTTTTAGTCTCTACAATGGTCTCCTGTGAAATATAGTTCAGCAATGTTTTTCATAACGAATCTCTGCACGATATTTTGGTTGTTTTATTTATATACCCATAAATCATCCACCTATAATTAATATCAAAGAGTTTGAAGTAAATGTGTTTGTTTTGCACATGTCTTATATTTTAGAAGGCATAATATAATTTACACTTCAATTTGGATCACTAGTGTAAACAAATTTTGTATGGCATCAATAAATCTGAATCTATATAATACATAACTGCCTATAAAAACTGAACAAACAGATTCAAAAAATGTTTTTGCATATGCATATGCGTAATTTTATTGAACAATTCATAAAAGTTCAACACACACACTCGGATCCATAAGTTAAATTGCCAACTTAAAATTTGAATGTGGCGCCATATTTCAGAACAACCAACCTACAAAGTAGCGTCCACGGAACTCATAATTATATCTTAATTATGAGTTCTGTGCTCCCCAACTCCTCTTTGAACCAGTGTTGCCGTTTACCGGATAATTATCCGATTTGCGGGTATTTTTGGGTGGGATTCTCTGTTTGTTTGTAAGAAACTGTTACATCATAAAAATGCTTTATGTATGGATATATTTACAGAATAAACATATTATTATTATAACACAAAATCTGGTTCAGTTTAATTTTTTTGCGAACATAACACACCTCCCAGACACATTCTGTAATTTGGTTGGTTATTGGGAATTCAAAATTAGAATACAGCGCTAGTGGCAAAAGATTGAACCACTTCTTGAGGTTGTTATTGGTTGTGGAACGTTGAAACACCCGAAGAAGCTTGGGTTGGCTAGTAGTACAGCAATCTTTACATAAGAAATTACAGTCAAGGGGGCGGTACAATGTACATAAAGTGGTGCCACGTTGGCGCTGGCATGTTGGTCTTAAGGTCATACAGTATGATCAAACTACCTTGACGTGACTTCATTTCTATTGGTTTGTTCGAAATAATTCGATAGAAACTCAGGGCTCTCAAAGAAATCAACAGAAATGACGTCACTTCAAGGTACTTTGAGCCACGGACTTTAGAAGGCGAATTTATTATGTCCAAGAGCAATTATAAATAGAAACAAATTATTGAATTTTCTTAGTCTGTACAAATTTTCTGTTTTTATTTTCAGGTATTTTTTTTCAAAGCTGCCATTTCATCAATAGGTGAATTTCAGAGCGGGCATGTTTTCTATCCATTAACTCACTGACAGACTAACCTGAATCTAAATTTATGTATGTGATTGTTTCTGGACCTAATTGGAGGAACTGAAAAACTAGATGAGGAAATGACAATTTCATCTGAAATTATGTAACAAATAAAGTTTCGACATATATTCTTAACAAACCATATAAACTTAATATTATCCATTATAATCTAACCTCATTTAGGAGTGTGTTGCCCTGAAGTAATCTTGAGATCCTTTAGGATCAGGTTTGATGGTCTTCCCTCCCTTCTTCCAGTTAGCAGGACAAACTAAAAAAAAATTAAAAATTTGAGGACAATTATTCATACCTAGTAATAACGTTTGCAGACACAAAAAGGGCTCTCAAGGAGAGCTGGCTGATTTCTCAATAAGAACAAGCCCTAAATAAAGGAGGAAGAAGAAGAAAAAAGAATAAAAACAAGAGGAACAGAAAATTAGACGAAGAAAAAATAGGAGGAAGAAAAAAGAAAAATGAACTATTTTTTCCTTGAACTGTAAAATGTTGATTTTCGAAATAATTTCCCTAAAAGACTGAAATGTAATAAAGAAGAAAGTTCAAAAGAATACATCATCCCCGATAATTTTGTCAGTTTTAAGTTCCTATAATTAATTTGCAAACATATCACAAATGCATGATACTCACCTTCTCCATGTTCTTCGACAAACCTTAATGCTTCAATTAACCTGATGACCTCGTCCACTGACCGACCAATTGGTAAATCGTTGACAGTAATGTGACGAAGAATGCCGTTTGGATCGATAATGAACATTCCACGTAAAGCAACACCATCAGTTTCCAGTAAGACATCGTATTTTCTAGCAATTTCTTTATTGATATCTGACAGCAATGGATACCTCAATTTTCCAAGGCCACCTTCCTAAGAAGAAAGAGAAAACAAACACATTACACATATTTGGCTATATTTTAATTTTTGCGAGTTTGTATATTACAAGTTATTTATAATTTTACCTGTGTTTGTCAACAAGAGTTAATTCTTATGTACAATAAACATAATTCTCTTACTCTCTTATTGACATACAATAGCTTAGGTTTTTCTGAAGTATGAAAATTAATATTCATTTATACTTAATCAATGGGCAGTTCCAATTAAAATTCATGATAATAAATTCATGAAATCTTAAAACTAATAATAATCAAATACACAATCAAATAAAATAATTCAATAATAATAACAATTATAATAATACACTGCAATATAACTACAGCAGTAATTTAGGAAAGTATGTAACTCAGTCCCTTTTTTATAACATTATAGAGCTGCTAAAGGTTTCAACTTGTTAAAACATATTTCCATTTGTCAGCATTCAAATGACAGAAGGAAAAAAAAACATAATTTGTTCGGAGGAACTGTATTTTCCATATTTCCATACTGACTCTAGTCTGCCTATTGACATTCAAATCAAGAACTCCATGAATGCTGCCGGATAAAATTTTGTCCTATAAAACATCTAATTTTCTAGTGATAATGAATTCGTTAGATTTCTTATATTATGATATGATATAAATATTCTCCCCTGTTAAGAAGAAGAAGAAGAAGAAGAAAAGTATATTGTTGTACCAAAGTTCTGGCCGATACACAGCTTCCTATTTTAACTATACCACTTCTACCAGAAACTTAGATTCTACAAAATTGGTCCATAAAAACTTAAAGTCAGTTTGGCAATCATATTTTTTGCTGATCAGTGACAAATCTTCAGATTGATTTTGAATACTCAGCTTAATATATAAAAATTATTCCAACAAGGGGACTTACTGATCTCTTTGTATTCATCCATCCTAAATGTGAGAAATGAGAATCAATTGAACATCCTATCACTTCAGTATTCAATGCTTTGAAGTCTTCGATTCTTTCATCTAATGCTATGAGTTCTGTAGGACATACGAATGTGCTGTAAATAAAAAAAGTGATATTAGAGCCATATTTTTGGTAGTAGCTACTTCATCGAAATAGGTAAACCTAATATAAAAACATCTTGAATACACATAAGGTTGAGTTTAAAAACAGCGAAGGCTGACACTTTAAAATAATAAGAATGTATAGTGTCTTGATAACCAATGACAGAATATCATTCAACAATATCAATTTGAAACAGGATTATTTTATGTTATTTTTTTTTGGATTAACTTGGCTGTTACTTGATGGAATGATGCCACACTGTACAGTGATGCGAAACATATCGTGAGTGTAATAAAATCTGTGGAAATCTAATCGTGCTCACCTTAGTGCATTGCTATTTTGCACAAAATATTTAACAAGATCACTCTTGTATATGTGCATCTGAAATATTATAATCATCCTAGAGGAAATATAAATGTATATAAATATCATACACCTCCAAAAATAAGTGTTCAATTGACTATTTATATTTTGATAAAAAGATGTTCTACATTCATTGCTAGGAGGACTTTTGATTCTTTGATTCATTTTTTAATGAGGGTTGTTAAGTGACTATTGATATTCCTCCTCCACTTTTTTATTTTTTTATTTTAAATGTTTGGTTATTTTCAAAATTTAGGTACTCACAAATCAAGAGGGTAGAAGAATAAAACCACATATTTTCCCTTGAAGTCACTCAACTGGATGTTCTTAAAATCATCATTGATCACAGCTGTACCACTGAAATCAGGGGCTGGTTGCTGAACTTTAGGTGCCAAAACTGAAGAAGCTGAAATAACCATTTTTTTTAGTGAATGCTTTTTTGAAAATGAATTTTCCTCACACTCACATAAAATAAAATTCCTTTGGGTAATCTGTTTAGCAGCTGGTACAGATGTTACCTTCAATAATTGAGGTACCTGCAAATTAACTAGCTACAGATTGAGCCAAAACTTAAAGGTTTCAATTTAGCAATTGTGGTTTTTACAAATATTTACACCAGGTTTGTTTTTGGCTCAATTTTTGATTTTCTTTATTTCTACATGTTTTTTTATCTACTCCACCGGTGAACTTTCTATGAAAATTGCCAATATAATAAAAATAATCGTATTACTTATACTTACCCTACGAACAATGCTACTGAATAGTCCAGCCATTTGTAGATATCTGAAATGAGACCTAAATATTCAATTTTTAAAATGTAATGAAATGACTTTTATTTTTAACCTTATATTTTAAAAATATAGAGGTTACAAGTCAATGTCAATGTCAATATGTCATTCGGGTCCACGGGACAAAACTGTCAGAAACAGAACTGACGCGTTTGTGTAGTATCGTTGTATTCATTTCGTGACCTTGACTAAAACGTATGAACGAACGACCTTGCTTTACCAGGTCCGTTTGAAAAAGACCGAGTCCCTGAAAAGTTGCGAATACAAAAATTCCAAGGGGTTTAACCCAATAATATTTCAATTCTCAAATACAGGTCCGAGAACATTTGGTCAGGACCCCTGTCGGGAAATATTTGAATCTGTCGAGCGAGTGCTAGCACGTGCTAATCAGCTGTTTTTTGTTGGTGTACAACTTGACCTGTAAATATCACAGTTGTGTACTTCGATATTTTGATAACACTTCAATCTAACACTTGAGGGATATGAAAAACCACTCGAGGGGATTACAAGAATAAGTCAAACACGATGAAATTGAAAAAAATCTACAAATGACGATGATTTCATATTTTAACATTTTCACAAAATGACTCATATCATCCAGGTTATGGAAGATATACATAGAAAAATTTGCAAAATTTTGAAAAGCTGTATCTCGGAAACTATCTGGTCTACCATGTCTTTTCTGATATCATACCGTAGAAAATTTAATTGAGTATACTGTGGTTTTGTTTGTTCAAAATATGTTCTTTCCATTGCAATCGGCTGCACGCCTTACGAGTAACCCTCAGAAATGTTCGAGAGACTTGTGAGAGCTATGGAAGACGAAGTCCCAACCTTTCAACGTCTGATGCCACGAACGGACAAGATGAGTTACTTCCTCACACTATAATGGACCACCCTGTATTTACTATAAGTGTATGAACTGTTTTTCTGATTTGTTGGTGAACTTTGAAGACAGCATGAAGTCTTTTCCAAATTGGAAAATCCTCCGTATCACAAATTATATTTGAAACAATGGATATTATTTGGGAAACACTTTTTATAGCAATAAAATACCTTTACAGCCAACAAACAACAGTGTCTAACCGCAAATACTGAAAAATTACATGATTCATCATTGCGAATTGCAAAAAATGCGTTGATTTCGGACGGGCATGAATTCACCTTTACTCTTTCCTGTAGGATTATTGAAAAAATGGGTCAAAATTATTGGGTTTTTATAATAACTTAAAAAACTACACTTTGTTTTGAGTATGTATGGAACACATAAAAGAATTTCTTCTGTGATCTGTGGTATGAATCAGCTACATGGTAAAGTCTGTAAATCTCTCATTTCGAGTAATTTTTTTTCAGACTGAGCTATTCATTTTCCTGTAGTTGTTTCCCATTTGGCCTTATTTGAGCGACAAAAAGGTAAATCGTTTTTCTTCCAGAAGGGTTTTTCATTTGAACGCACAAACTGAGTACTTAGTTCTCGCATGATGATGGGGCAAGGGCGTAAAGTTCAAAGGCGTCGGTGGATATTTTTGAGGTGGGCTCATATAAATGCAGATTACAAAATATGTCTAACATTCTCATTTGTTTTTTTTTCTATATTGTAGATTGAAACTGATATTCCTTTATTTTTGCCGAAGTCACAGATTTTGAAATATGGATATAACAATAATTCTATCTAGGAATTCAATTAATACTACCGTATATTCCACTTATTAGGTTGTTTATCATTTTATAGTCGTACGCAATAAATGAAATTTATATTCATGGAAACTCACCTTAAGAAAAAAATCGACGGTGGCGATACACGAAAGCAGTGCCGAATTTAGGGGGGGGCTATGGGACTATCAGCCCCCGGCGGTGAATTTTAAGAGGCGGTAAAGCCGGCACCGCATCAAAAGGACTAGGTTGGGATACTGTTTTTGTGAAAATCATAACATTCACTAATCAAGCGTTAGCGGTGGGTGCCTTGGACGCTACAATACAAAAGCGGCTGCGGTACTTCTAAAATGACAAAAATGAAATTTATTATTTGGCGGCGGCGGCGGCATCGTAATAGTTAGCCCCCGGCGTAAGTGGGTATAAATCCGGCACTGCACGAAAGTATTGCGGAACATTCGGAAAGCATATTCATTTGTTTTCGCATTAATCAAGTTGGCGAATGTCTCGCGTTTTATTCCATAGTTTTGCAGGCATGAGTCGCTACACCCGGGTTTTTAGGCATCTTATTCTGAACCCTTTTTTTTGATACGCCCATGGAAGTTATTAACGTTAAAACGCGCGTTGAAAAGTGAACCGCGAAATAATATGGCAGAGTTTATCCTGGAGTCTCTAGGGGAGCATTCACTGCGCGAAATAGTAATGCATTTTCCTTATACAGCGTTTTTTATTATGTCTATCGCTCGGCTGCGAAAATAGCGACAATCTCGAATATCGCTGGCGTGGGTCTCTCCCTTTCTGTGATATATTGTTCGGGTAAACTGTCTTGCGCCTCCATACACCTGCGAGCTCAAATGGAACTTTATGTTCACTTTCTTTTTCGAGATTCTTTGGGACCAGCACACGCGTTTCAACCATTATAAAATGAAGTGGAAATGAAAAGAACAAATTTTAATATTCTTTGAAGCAGGATCTGATATGCGTTTAGATCTGGACAAACTATTTTATAATGAGGTAGTAATTAGTTCGTGGAATAGCAGAAGAGAAGATGAAAATCAGAACTGAATTAAAAAAAATGTGGATCAACCGGGATTCGAACCCGGGATCTCATGGTTTCAAATACTGTTCAGTGGTAATTCTGTGAGCAGAATGTTAATTTTCACACCTTCAACAAGGTGATTCATATATATAGTTTTTATGGAATAACCGGATATGCATACAGTGAATGCAAATGTTAACTTACTTTAAACATTAACAAATAACTTACCGAATTATCATTTCTAATGTGGTGTGGATTATTTTTTTGTCGTATTTATTTAAAGTACTTTCCCAGATATACAGATATATGAATGAGATTATTTTGGCATGTTTCTTGACTACCAAAATGGCAGTCAGGAAGCATGCAGGAAATGCAAATATCTACTACCTTACGTCACATACGACAAAATATTTCTATCACTTTTCTCGACCAAGCATTAAAAAGAGATGGAGATATTTTGTCGCATGCGACATAGGGTAGCAGACATTTGAGAAACGGGCCCATCCGCCAAATTGTCGACAAATTGCAATATAACAATTCATGAATGAGATAGTAATTCATGGCATATGTAAAAAAATTCAGCGAAAAGTCCTTGGTGTCAACGAATTTTGTGATACTAGGGCTAACCCACCACCACCGCAAAAGCCTTTCACAACGTCTCAAAGACGTCCAAGGGATATCTTTTTTATTAGCCCTTAGATGTCTCATAGAAGACGTCTTCTGGCTGTTACAAATAAACGTACCTGCGACGTCCATCGGATATCACCTGTATGGTTCCCTACGTCCAGAAGGTGTCGAAAAAAAGACCTCCCTTGAACGTCATGGTGCTACCTGGGTGTTGAAAGCTGTCAAAAAAAAAAATTTGCAGTAATTTTTGAGAATCTTTCGATGTAACATTTAATTATAGTTTTTCGAAATTCAGATCGCAACATTTGTTTCAATATAGTCAATGTTGTAGTTACACTCTGGTTTTAACTTTATACTATTTTATTCACCTTTTCTTGACGAATATCTTTATATTTTTTAAGATCCAATTTGACTTTGTCAATGAGAATTTATTTCTTGGACAATAGTACATATCCAATATATCTATCTATCTTATGAAAATCCAATATGGCGTACATAAGAAATAGTAAAGTTGACTGTCGGTTGATTACCTTGAACACTAGAATGAATGTTACATTATTTTTGAATTCTTGACTAAAAACTGTTCCGACAATATTTCCGTTAAAAATGGCTAACTTGATTGATTAAAAAAATAAACACGAAAATCACAAAATATAGTTTTCCGCGATATTTTAAAAACATTACCCAGTAACCTTTCTGTCAAGTTAGGCAGGCCACCATTTCATTCTCCCATTTTTGAGTAATTTTGTCGTTGAGCTTTTTTGTAACGAAATACAACGTTGTTAACAAAACACTAAAGTAACCTTCTATTCGCCGCCTAATTCTGAAGGTTGTGAACTGAGATGAAAAGAACCGAAAAAAGAAAACAAAAACAATCTCCATTCGTTCTCGTTTTCCATTATCGCTGGAAGTGGCGGTATATAAAGCTCGATAGCCTTTATTTGACGTTTAGTGGCGATTTCCAGCGCCTCACGCCTCCTAGTGGAAAACCGAAGAACTGACGATATCGTCTCTCCGCCGGGCTTCTTCAGATTCGTCGATGTTTTGTTGCGTTCAGTCTCTGCCTTCCAGGGAGATTGAAATTGTTTTGTTGGAATGTTTTTTGTCGATATAGCTCAGGAGGCAACGTTGCATTTTTGATAGTAATTTCTGGTCGCAAAATTTTGTGTGTAGGCGATAGTCTAGATAAAGATAGCCATCAAAACAAGCGTCAGCACTCAGAGTAGTGGTGGATCTGGTTGCGAGAAAAGGTCGAATATGTAAAAAAAATAAAAATCTTGAAGTGAATTCAGGTCGATTGAAAATTCTTAAAAAAAGTCAGCTGAAAAGATAATGGGGGACTATACGTCAGCTGTATACAGTGTTATCCCCAAAATGTCTTTATTATGTTTTTTCAACAAGTTATTCCCGATAAAAGTTTGTGCTTCCCTGAAATTTAAACATCAATAAAATATAGCAAAACACACGTAATATACAAGGTGCATTGGGAAACTTGAGTCAGGAATAAAGTAACCTTAATTTGGAAAATATCAAAGAATTGTATTCAAAAAGTTGTCTAATATTAAAATTATATCTAATTTCATACAGATTAAATGAAATATAACACTGAAGAAACACTTTAGTATTTTAGATTCTAATGTTGAAAGGGGAAGCAGATTCTCCTCCTGCTCTTGATACCTTATTAACATGAAAAGTGATGACTTTTTAGAAAAATTAATTTTTCTACAGGCTAGAACAGACCACAAGAGCGAAACACTTCGAAAACGGCGCACGTTATGAAAACGGTCCAGTTTAAATATCATACTTTTGAAACTATATCTTGTCTATAGAATATGTTGACACCCGGTATATAATAATTAATGCCTTTTCCCTCTTTTACGATCACTGGACCACATTATAACGTCTCCGAACCACGAAAATATGGCCGAATATCCGAGGTAGAAACGATTCAGTAACAACGGTTGGCAGCACTGATTAATTTATCGGCGTCGGGGGACGGCTCGCGGAGGTGGTAGCCACTGCCGCCGCCAACCGCACCACTTTGGCGCTCCGTAATGGCCGACGATGGGCCCTAATATATCGGGGGTGAATGTAACTGTAACACCTATGTGAAATTCTGCTTTTAATTACTTTTTAAGGATTGGTCGGGGATTTGGGTCTTTTCCTACCAGGGAGCTCGTTAGTGGACTCGCTTTGGCTGATGTTTCGGTCGGAGATGGAAACGGCGTCCAATTTTAAAATAATTTTATGAAGTTTGTTGCTAATAAGTTCTTTATTATACAGTGCTAATCTAAAGTCCGTTCCCCCCCTACTAATTTTTGAGCCACCTGGTATAACGCAACGAAATTTGGAAGGCTCAAATAGGAGATAAAACCCTACTTTTTACATGAGAATGGCAGCCATTCTGAAACTTTTAGCTGGAATTTTCTCATGTGAAAAGTAGGTTTTTATCTCCTATTTGAGCCTTCCAAATTTCGTTGCGATATACCAGGTGGTAGGGGGAGAACGGACTTTAGACTAGCACTGTATGTACAGTGTGTCCCAGCTGAAATTTGTCACCCCCCCAACTCCGAACTGGTGGAAAAAATTGAAAATCGCTCAGACCCGTCGATTTTTACTTCAAGGGGAAACACTTTCACCAAATACATGATCATTGTGTTGCCAACCCCCTCATCAGCCTCAGCACCCCCTACTTCAGAATTTTCAATGGGACTACTGTACATCACTTTGAAGGAAATTCAATCCCAAATACATCGGTGTACTGAAATTGAGGATCGTACGAGTCTTGTTGAAGTTTTAATGAAAACTAAGTTTTATCACACATCCATTGCATATCTGCTCGAAACCGCGAAAAATCATGACCGTCACACGAAAAACTCCAGGTTAGAGCCCACGTCAGTATTTTATCCGGCCTACGGTCGGCCGTTCTGCCACAACGGATAATCCATCACGATTTACTGCGAATGCGACGCTAGATTTACAACACCAGCCATATCGACACGGCTTTCGACATGTCCGAATCATAAACAATTTTATTAGTGGAAGCAGTGGATGTCCATGGCGATGTGTCATTCGAAAAAAGAAAAAATCATTCGCGTTTTATTTTTCGTTATATCCGAACATCTGAGAGAAGGATCATTCGGATTTGGTTTCGGTGGCAGGGTTGCGATTTACTTCATTAAGTATGTGTTTTCGCTAATGAGGAACTCTGCATGGATGTAATTCAACGTTCGTCGTGGTATTAGCCAGGAAAGTAGTAAATTTCTGATGGATTTTCGACCCAAATATATTCCTATATTGTATAGGAAAATTGCAGTGAGCATTCTGGTACGGCAGGACTTCAGTTTCTAACTTGATAAGCTCATTGTTAAATAATAGATTCCTTTCTGTTACTGAGGCAAGAGGCAAGAGGCAAGAGGCAAGAGGCAAGAGGCAAGAGGCAAGAGGCAAGAGGCAAGAGGCAAGAGGCAAGATGTATGAGGCAAGAGGCAAGGGTCAAGAGTCAAGAGGCAAGAGGCAAGGGTCAAGAGTCAAGAGTCAAGAGGCAACAGGCAAGTGGCAAGAGGCCAGAAGCGAGAGGCGAGAGGCGAGAGGCGAGAGGCAAGAGACAGCAGGCAAGAGGTAGGAGTCAAGAGGCAAGAAGCAAGATGCACAAGGCAAGAGGCAAGAGGCAAGAGACAAGAGACAAGAGACAAGAGGCAAGAGGCAAGTGTCAAGTGGCAAGAGGCAAGAGGCAAGAGGCAAGTGGCAAGAGGCAAGAGGCAAGAGGCAAGAGGCAAGAGGCAAGAGGCAAGAGGCAAGAGGCAAGAGGCAAGAGGCAAGAGGCAAGAGGCAAGAGGCAAGAGGCAAAAGGAAAGGGACAAGAGGCAAGATTCAAGAGACAAGAGGAAAGAGGCAAGAAGCAAGAGACAAGAGGCAAGAGGCAAGAGGCAAGAGGCAAGAGGCAAGAGGCAAGAGGCAAGAGGCAAGAGGCAAGAGGCAAAAGGAAAGGGACAAGAGGCAAGATTCAAGAGACAAGAGGAAAGAGGCAAGAAGCAAGAGACAAGAGGCAAGAGGCAAGAGGCAAGAGGCAAGAGGCAAGAGGCAAGAGGCAAGAGGCAAGAGGCAAGAGGCAAGAGGCAAGAGGCAAGAGGCAAGAGGCAAGAGGCAAGAGGCAAGAGGCAAGAGGCAAGAGGCAAGAGGCAAGAGGCAAGAGGCAAGAGGCAAGAGGCAAGAGGCAAGAGGCAAGAGGCAAGAGGCAAGAGGCAAGAGGCAAGAGGCAAGAGGCAAAATGCAAGAGGTAAGAGGCAAGAGGCAAGAGGCAAGAGGCAAGAGGCAAAAGGAAAGAGACAAGAGTCAAGAGTCAAGATTCAAGAGGCAAGAGGCAATAGATAAGAGGCATTAGGCAAGGAGCAAGAGGTAAGAGGCGAGAGGCGAAAGGCGAGAGGCGAGAGGCGAGAGGCGAGAGGCGAGAGGCGAGAGGCGAGAGGCAATAGGCAGGAGGCAAGAGGTGAGAGGCAATAGGCAGGAGACAAGAAGTAGGAGGCAAGAGACAAGAAGTAAGAGGCAAGAGACAAGAGGCAACAAGCAAGGGGCAAGGGGCAAGAAGCGAGAGTTGGGACTAGAGAGGCAAGAGGCGAGAGGCGAGAGGCAAGAGGCAACAAGCAAGAGGTAAGAAGCGAGAGGCGAGAATCTGCAGGTGCTGTCCTCTAAGCCTAGCTTCCTCAGGTGTTCTTTGAGTCTGCAATGCCTCGTTAGAAATCTCGTGATTGTCTTTAGACTAGTTTTGCTGAGGTTAATCAGTGTCTTCGATCTTGCTCGGTTGAAATTGTCGAGGAGATCTTGGCCTGCCTCAGCCCTGGAAGTACATTTTTATAATAAAATCTGACAGTTGAAAGCGTCGGATACTCCCATCATCAAACGCGCCAAAAGTAATCACACCATTTCCAATCTCCCATAACCAATCAATAAAGCTATTGGACTCATCTCCCAAACCGACTAATTACGGCTGAAACCTAATCTATTAACCAGATAGAGCTTTTTATTTATACCTCGATTTTCCAATTCCCGACTTCTAACGGCAGACGGCGAGGGGAGTCCGCAAGGGGCGGATAATGCCGAGAGGGTGCGTGTCCATTGAGACTTTTAATAGAGAGAAGCACAGATTAATCCGTCGGCCTTTGGTGATCTTTCTTTCAGAGTGCATCATGTCCATTATGAATGACTTTGGTATAGCCCACCAGAGACTATTACGACTGCCATGTACGGGGTGTGTGAGGAAAGATTGGTTTGTTTCAATTTTTACACTCTTACATTGAAAAGTATCCTATAGAATTACGAGTGTACCACTTGAGTGTGACAAGATTGTGTTTTGTTGAAAGGACCCCGCACGGAATACATGGTATTTTGGTTTATTGCGGAATTCAATGAAACTCTAGTATGTTGTAGATCACGATCTGTAGGTAACACTTTAAATGGACCATAACCAAATCTTATGATTAGTTTCTGAGAAACAGGGTAGATTTAAAAGTAGTTACACAAACAGAAAATAAATTTAGTTTGTCACAAATTGAGAACATTTCTAGTTTATTCTCGTGATTTGGCTAAAATATGTCATACCTTTGGAAATGCACCACTTTTATGATATAAAATAGTATTCAATTTACCGGGGTCGTGACAAAAGTTCTCAAAAATATACCACTTCAGCGTTGTTTACTTTACTTATTAGAATTGAGATATTTTCTAGTTTAATTGAAGATGGGTTGGATAAAAGAATAAAAGTGGAGATAGGTGTTAGCTCAAAATATGTGTGCTTTTGTCACATTTCTCGTAAATAAATATCGGATAAAAATAGCGTTGCTGGCAAACATTGTGAAAAAAGTGATAGAAAAGATAAAAACTCTGCCACAGGTGAATTTTTAGCAAAACCTCAAAGATATGTAAGGAGCTCTGGGGGGAATTACTAATTACTCCCTCTCTTGGAACCCCTCTTCTGGATAAACTTGATATTTCTTTTTTGTTCAATTACTAATAATGACCTTCAGAGCTCCTTATATATTTTTGGAGTTTTCGCCTATTGCAGGGTTTTTATCTTTTCTGTCACTTTTTTCACAATGTTTGCCAGCGACGCTATTTTTTCCCGATTTTTTATTCACGAGAAATGTCACAAAAGCACACACGTTTTGGATAAATACCTCTCTCAATTTTAGTTTTTTCTATCTAACCTACCTATATCTTCAAATATCTATCATGTAGTAAAATAATAAACTTATTAAAATTGCGCCACATGCGAATCTTTAGTAGAGAAAATATAGATATAGTATCGTTGACAAATATCTTTTTTCTACCTTCATGCAAAAAACAAAACTTTATTGAACTATATTTGGTGGAAAAACTGTCTCTTTATTGCACTGAGTGCAATAAAGACTTTATTGCACTCATCTGTCATTCTACTATAGCGTTCTGTCATCATGACAGACATAAACTTTCAAATCGACGCCAAATTTAGCCCATTTTCTGTGAGATTGTATTACGTTTCAAATAGTTGCATGTTTCATCATATTCATTATATAATGGACTATGGAATTACTAGAAAATGCAATTTGTTAAAACTAAAATTATTTCCTTCCAATATCATCTGAATTACACAAAATGTTTTTGAATTACTTTTAGCAGATAGATTTAAACAAACAATGCCTTCCTGCCACCTAAATGAAACATCTTCTGGTTTTTGCATGAACGTAGAAAAAATATTGTATGAAACTCGTGCAAAAATAATTTATTGCACTCGACGTGTTGTCCAACTCGGCCTGATGACCTCGTTGGACAATTTCACGTCGAGTGCAATAAACACCTACTTTTTGCACTTGTTGCATAAATAACTATTGTAGTACCTCGAATTTCAAAAATTTAGGTCCGCCCCAAGGTTTTTCACGTATTATAGCTTGAGGTTTTTCACATATTAACGTTAAACGTTGAAAATATAGGGTTCTTTAAAGTTCCTATTGACAGAACGAAGTAAGTAAATAACTTCGAAATAGGATATTTATAAGTACTTTTCTGGTGACCCCGGTAAAGTAAAAATACCATGTTTGTAATGAAATAGTATTGCTTTTTCAAACTATCATTATTACTTCTACTATTTGATATTATTTTGAAATACTCTTGTTTCAGATGAGAAATAGTATAATTTTACTAATAACTTCACTGCTAGTTTTACGATCTTTGACAATAAATATCTACTAGTAATACAAAACTTTCCGTCTTTCATAACATCCTCCAAAGTTGACTTCAATGTTAACTGTAAATTCCCCGATGTTCGGAACGATCTGACTAGTATGTCTAAAAAAGACACGCGTAGTCTTATGGAAAATGGTTTTGTTTGCCCCCCCATCGAATGTTTGACAACTATCAAATTACGTCACTGACCGTGCTCTATTGAACTATTCCGCAAACATCGTCAAGTTTCGCATCAGTACCTACACCGACCACCAAACACCCCAGAAACAATTCCACCGGATGATTGATTATTTTTTAATTGAAGCCAAAAGGTTGTTGGTTTTGTATTGACTCTCTGAACGGGACCTGTTCGATATCCCTCGAATCACTTCTGTCAACTTATTGTCTCGTCTATGAATCCCTTGATCATTTGCAGCATGGGCTGGAAGCACACATCTTTGTTCTCCTAAGTAAAAAAGCATGACGAGAGAGGGTGGATCGGGGTTTTGTTTCATCAAATTGTGCACATGTGGTCTGCTTTAGTCGGAATTGAATGACATATTTTGATCGCCAAATTCTTCGAGTCGGGGTATTAAGTCTTTATATAGTGAATACTCTGCGGGGTTGTTGTTGAATGGGGTGGAAATGTGAAAATAACTTATTTTGTGTTCTCGACATAACCTGGCATAACTAATTATTTGGTTTTAAGTAATGTTAAGAACTTTGTGAAGATAAAAGAAGTCACCCATAATTGAAATACTTATCTTACCTGTTTGAAGAAAAATTGAACTGCGGAAAAAACGTAAATGGGGATCATTCAGCGTTGTATACCGGGTGGCCACGAGGTGAGGTACGCCCCCCAATTTTTTTATAGTTTTGAAGATACATATTTCAAATTTAGTATGTCGCTATAGTTCTTGAATACGCGTATTTTGACGCCACAACTGAAAATTCACCACTTCCGGTTTAACCGGAAGTAACCCCAAACTTTTTTTTAAATTGCACCCTGTAAATTTGTTTTCATTATCTGGAAGCAGTGGCGCAGCCAGGATTTCAGTTTGGGGGGGCTGAACATACAATTTATCAGTTACCAGAGCTTTTTTTTTCGTCAGTCGGATGTTATGAATAATACCTACAAGCGAACTGTTAGGTATCCGAACGATAACATTATTTTGTAGGAAATTTTCTTAGCTTTCTTTCTATACACATATGTATTTAACGAATGTGTCTCGTTATGATCGAAAAATGCGAAAAATGTAAAAGGTACGCTGGGATCTGACATCCTAGCACATAAAACCGCCAACGAAAAATACTTCCGACAATTCTAGAATTTTTTCAATATTTTTTACGTATTCTACGCCATCAATTCAACATGACACAGTAGTCAAAAAATGAGAAATCATAAATTTAAAAATCGGTCCAACTCAAAGTGCACACGTTCGTTAAAACGCCTACCAAATCTATGTTTGACTAGCAATCGATTTTAAATTCGGTCAGAGTCAAGAAAAAAGATTGAATTTAACGAATATAACATAGAAAAAAATTAGAAACATTTTTGGCGGAAAAACGGCACCTGCAACCTCTAGATAACATTTTCAACCGACGACCGAGTCGAGATAGAGCAATTCTGCGAACGCCAATCGATTCAGCATGCCGAAATTAGTATATGCTGTGATTTCTGAGTCGATCGGCACAAAATGAATTTTTAGCCGAAAAAACATCAAAGGGTTATACCTTAAAAATGGCCAAAAATCGAAAGTCATTAGACTCACTCGAAATTACCACCGATATACTCAAAATTTTATGCTGATTCCGAAAATGTATGATTTGAATATGTTCGGATACACGGTGTACCATAAAACAACGATAAATGTGCAATAAAAATTGTATCGCACAAATCCGGCCTTCTAGCACACAAAACCACCTATGGCACCTACAAGCGAACTGATAGGCACGCGAACAATAACATCATTTTGTAGGAAATTTTCTTAGCTTTCTTTCTATATGCATATATATTTGACGAATGTGTCTCGTTATGGTCGCAAAATGCGAAAAATGTAAGAGGTACGCTAGGATCCGGCCTCCTAGCACATAAAACCACAAAAAAATACTTCTAGAATTTTTTCAATATAGCAGCCACAAAGCCCTCCCCTTGGCTGCGCCAATGTCCGAAAGAACATGCAATTTTTGATAATCCTGTTCTTCAAAATTGAAAACCGGTTGAAAAATGGCGATATGGCGAAAATTTCATTTTTACATAAAAGCAAAATGTCAACTATCACATGTCAAATAGTCAGAAAAATTTCGACTTATTGATTTTGCCGTGCCATTTTGATATTATTGGTCGATTTGAAATGTTTTATAATGACCATTGGTTGACAAGATCGTATAAAAAATAATCAATAGCATAGCATACGAATTGTATTCATTCAGATAATTTCACGAACCGATAAAGTAAGGAGATTACAAATGTACCTATATATTTATTGAATAAAGGTTTCGCAAGATTTCACTGTGCATACTTCAGTTGTCCTAAACTTCTCAGTACAGATTTCGCCCTGTATAAAAAACACTATCGTATCACATCAGAGCTTGAAAAGCGGAGTGGAATGAAAGCTCGGAAGTTGCGTATCTCAATTTTAATTATGATTTCGCCGTCTGTGTCAGCTTCACAGTCATTTAGGCGAGAAAAACATCGTGAACAGACATCACAGATATTCCCAACAAAACCCGTTTCAGCGGCATCTGCCGTGCACTGCACTAATCTACGCGCACACAAAGTACGAAACCCCACTGTAAAAATCCGCTAAAATTTCCCTGAAAATTAAACCTTCTTTGACACATTTAATCTGAGTCTCATTCCAGGATTATCGCTTTGGTTAGGGGAGAGTTGCGCCGAATGCTCAGCCTCTGCGATTTCTGAATATTTTCATTGAGCTCAAATAATATTTCCTCCTACCCTTATCGAAAGTCGCGAACGATAACATCATCTTGTAGGAAATTTTCTTAGCGAAAG
Organism: Chrysolina haemoptera; assembly: GCA_958298965.1. Classification (NCBI taxonomy): domain Eukaryota; kingdom Metazoa; phylum Arthropoda; class Insecta; order Coleoptera; family Chrysomelidae; genus Chrysolina; species Chrysolina haemoptera. Next base: position 26,475,448 of record OY282593.1, read on the forward strand.
AAATTTCTATGTAACTATTTATTTAACGAATGTGTCTCGTTATGGTCGCAAAATACGAAAAATGTAAAATGTGCACCAGGATCCGGCATCCTAGCACATAAAACCACCCATAACACCTACAAGCGAACTTTTAGGCCAGCAAACCATAACATCCTCTTGTAGGAAATTTTCTTAACTTTCTTTCTATGTAACTATGTATTTAACGAATCTGTCTCGTTATGGTCGCAAAATACGAAAAATGTAAAAGGTGCACCAGGATCCGGCATCCTAGCACATAAAACCACCTATAACACCTACAAGCGAACTTTCAGGCCAGCAAACAATACCATCCTCTTGTAGGAAATTTTCTTAACTTTCTTTCTTTATAACTATGTATTTAACGAATGTGTCTCGTTATGGTCGCAAAATGCGAAAAATGTAAAAGGTGCACTAGGATCCGGCATCCTAGCACATAAAACCACCTATAACACCTACAAGCGAACTTTTAGGCCAGCAAACAATAACATCCTCTTGCAGGAAATTTTCTTAACTTTCTTTCTATATAACTATGTATTTAACGAATGTGTCTCGTTATGGTCGCAAAAGGCGAAAAATGTAAAAGGTGCACTAGTATCCGGCATCCTAGCACATAAAACCACCTATAACACCTACAAGCGAACTTTTAGGCCAGCAAACAATAACATCCTCTTGTAGGAAATTTTCTTAACTTTTTTTCTATATAACTATGTATTTAACGAATGTGTCTCGTTATGGTCGCAAAAGGCGAAAAATGTAAAAGGTGCACTAGGATCCGGCATCCTAGCACATAAAACCACCTATAACACCTACAAGCGAACTTGTAGGCCAGCAAACAATAACATCCTGTTGTAGGAAATTTTCTCAACTTTCTTTCTATATAACTATGTATTTAACGAATGTGTCTCGTTATGGTCGCAAAATGCGAAAAATGTAAAAGGTGCACTAGAATCCGGCATCCTAGCACATAAAACCACCTATAACACCTACAAGCGAACTGTTATGCCAGCAAACAATAACATCCTCTTGTAGGAAATTTTCTTAACTTTCTTTCTATATAACTATGTATTTAACGAATCTGTCTCGTTATGGTCGCAAAATACGAAAAATGTAAAAGGTGCACCAGGATCCGGCATCCTAGCACATAAAACCACCTATAACACCTACAAGCGAACTTTCAGGCCAGCAAACAATACCATCCTCTTGTAGGAAATTTTCTTAACTTTCTTTCTTTATAACTATGTATTTAACGAATGTGTCTCGTTATGGTCGCAAAATGCGAAAAATGTAAAAGGTGCACTAGGATCCGGCATCCTAGCACATAAAACCACCTATAACACCTACAAGCGAACTTTTAGGCCAGCAAACAATAACATCCTCTTGCAGGAAATTTTCTTAACTTTCTTTCTATATAACTATGTATTTAACGAATGTGTCTCGTTATGGTCGCAAAAGGCGAAAAATGTAAAAGGTGCACTAGTATCCGGCATCCTAGCACATAAAACCACCTATAACACCTACAAGCGAACTTTTAGGCCAGCAAACCATAACATCCTCTTGTAGGAAATTTTCTTAACTTTCTTTCTATGTAACTATGTATTTAACGAATCTGTCTCGTTATGGTCGCAAAATACGAAAAATGTAAAAGGTGCACCAGGATCCGGCATCCTAGCACATAAAACCACCTATAACACCTACAAGCGAACTTTCAGGCCAGCAAACAATACCATCCTCTTGTAGGAAATTTTCTTAACTTTCTTTCTTTATAACTATGTATTTAACGAATGTGTCTCGTTATGGTCGCAAAATGCGAAAAATGTAAAAGGTGCACTAGGATCCGGCATCCTAGCACATAAAACCACCTATAACACCTACAAGCGAACTTTTAGGCCAGCAAACAATAACATCCTCTTGCAGGAAATTTTCTTAACTTTCTTTCTATATAACTATGTATTTAACGAATGTGTCTCGTTATGGTCGCAAAAGGCGAAAAATGTAAAAGGTGCACTAGTATCCGGCATCCTAGCACATAAAACCACCTATAACACCTACAAGCGAACTTTTAGGCCAGCAAACAATAACATCCTCTTGTAGGAAATTTTCTTAACTTTTTTTCTATATAACTATGTATTTAACGAATGTGTCTCGTTATGGTCGCAAAAGGCGAAAAATGTAAAAGGTGCACTAGGATCCGGCATCCTAGCACATAAAACCACCTATAACACCTACAAGCGAACTTGTAGGCCAGCAAACAATAACATCCTGTTGTAGGAAATTTTCTCAACTTTCTTTCTATATAACTATGTATTTAACGAATGTGTCTCGTTATGGTCGCAAAATGCGAAAAATGTAAAAAGTGCACTAGGATCCGGCATCCTAGCACATAAAACCACCTATAACACCTACAAGCGAACTTTTAGGCCAGCAAACAATAACATCCTCTTGTAGGAAATTTTCTTAACTTTCTTTCTATATAACTATGTATTTAACGAATGTGTCTCGTTATGGTCGCAAAATGCGAAAAATGTAAAAGGTGCACTAGAATCCGGCATCCTAGCACATAAAACCACCTATAACACCTACAAGCGAACTGTTATGCCAGCAAACAATAACATCCTCTTGTAGGAAATTTTCTTAACTTTCTTTCTATATAACTATGTATTTAACGAATGTGTCTCGTTATGGTCGCAAAATGCGAAAAATGTAAAAGGTGCACTAGAATCCGGCATCCTAGCACATAAAACCACCTATAACACCTACAAGCGAACTGTTATGCCAGCAAACAATAACATCATCTTGTAGGAAATTTTCTTAGCTTTCGTTCAATATACCTATGTATTTAACGAATGTGTCTCGTTATGGTCGCAAAAGGCGAAAAATGTAAAAGGTGCACTAGTATCCGGCATCCTAGCACATAAAACCACCTATAACACCTACAAGCGAACTTTTAGGCCAGCAAACAATAACATCCTCTTGTAGGAAATTTTCTTAACTTTTTTTCTATATAACTATGTATTTAACGAATGTGTCTCGTTATGGTCGCAAAAGGCGAAAAATGTAAAAGGTGCACTAGGATCCGGCATCCTAGCACATAAAACCACCTATAACACCTACAAGCGAACTTGTAGGCCAGCAAACAATAACATCCTGTTGTAGGAAATTTTCTCAACTTTCTTTCTATATAACTATGTATTTAACGAATGTGTCTCGTTATGGTCGCAAAATGCGAAAAATGTAAAAAGTGCACTAGGATCCGGCATCCTAGCACATAAAACCACCTATAACACCTACAAGCGAACTTTTAGGCCAGCAAACAATAACATCCTCTTGTAGGAAATTTTCTTAACTTTCTTTCTATATAACTATGTATTTAACGAATGTGTCTCGTTATGGTCGCAAAATGCGAAAAATGTAAAAGGTGCACTAGAATCCGGCATCCTAGCACATAAAACCACCTATAACACCTACAAGCGAACTGTTATGCCAGCAAACAATAACATCATCTTGTAGGAAATTTTCTTAGCTTTCGTTCAATATACCTATGTATTTAAGGAATGTGTCTCGTTATGGTCGCAAAATGCGGTAAATGTAAAAGGTGCGCTAGGATCCAGAATTTTAGCACATACCCATAACCGTCAACGAAAAATACTTCCGAGAGTTCTAGAATGTTTTCAATAGTTTTCCCGTATTCTAGGCCATCATTTCAAGAGTTTTTTGGTGGCTTGAGTGGCTGCAGCCCCAAAGCCCCCCCCCTGGATGCGCCAATGTAATTGTCTAACCAAAATTTGAAACTGGCAGAGTTCCTAATGAGTAAGTTGTGATTTATTGCTGGAGTGAAGCCGGCCCTGGACGCCCGGAAAAATTATTCCGAACATGTGGTTTGTTTTCGCATGCCATTGTTATTGTCATACTGAATTATGAAATTGGCAGAGTTCATAATGAGGAGGTTATAAATTATTACTTGAGTCATACCGGTCCAGGAATCCTGTGAATTCACTACCAGAGCTATTATCCCAAATAAATACTATTTTTTTCGATTTGGTTCTCCACTGTTTTTCTAAAAAAAAAAATTAAAAAATCATTCATTGCTGAACTTTATCGCCAAAGTAACTGGGATTCGATTACCCATAATTGACACTGACCCAACAAAGGTACAACCACATTGTTGAAGTATCACTCGACCTAGTTCTTCCAAAATTGAGTCAAATCATCAACTATTATTGTAATTCGAAATTATTAATTATCGAGAATTCCAAAAGAGACCATCTGGCTTTTGAGATACAACTTTGAGCCGAAGTGCGTAACTGAAAAACATTTAGTAGCAAGTCGTGGTCCAGCTGTTTCAACTAAACTGAAGAAAGAACGAAGGAATTATTTTTGAGAATGAAAATATTCTGGTTTAATTTCGCCTCGGTGACAAAAGTGCCCCACTCCTCCCTACGTAAACTTTACACTTTGGAATGAGTTGGACCATTGCTCGCTCAAAAGCCTTACTATGAAAATGAATATATGGCCTGACTGAGTTCATAAGTGATTACTGGCAAATGGAAGACATTTTGCTTATACTCTGGATATGAACTGAAGCTGACGGATATTGGAATCATTTTGTCACTTTTAGAGGATTAATATTTGGTTAGTGAAAAGTGAGCGGAACCGATTAACATTTCTATTTGCTGAGGAGTCTCCAAATAAATAATTATTTTCCTAACAAATGTTACTTGCTACTAATTTTTCAGGAACATTTGAAAATTGTAATTTCTTTTCTTTTTCTTAAATGTCCTAAAGTCTAAAACAAATAAGTTGCGACTTCAACCAAAGCCAGTGTAGGGGTAACCCGACATCAGACCGGAACGTGATACTGTCAGGGATTGCCTGATATCGGACCGGAACATTAATACTTTACTGTCGGGGCTTTCCCGACAAAGGACCGCAAAGGGTTAAATTAATGATATTAGAATCATGCAACGAGCAAACGTTGCACCAATTGTTGATTTATTTTGCGAACTGTCAACTTTGACACGTTCATTCCAATTTAGTAAAATTTCATCGACATTAGTTCAGACCGTTAGAGAATAGATTCAGATATAGAATCCGCTACAAATAAAAAAATTCAAACCTTATTACCTGTTAATAAATTAGTTCTTGTTATCCTTTTCCATTAAATAGTGCGGTAAAGTATCTCATTACGAAACTCAGATCAGTATCGTAATGACTGACATTACATATTGATAGTACGAAAAACAGTTTTTCACATTGCATATAACAGTCAATAACTACTAACTTTAAATTTTCCCTACCAAATGTGAATTTTGAGTAAATTTTGCGCACACAAATGCATGCAGAAAAGTGCTACTTTTTGCACACGCATAAAGAAATGTATTTTTCCATGGTATGTAGTATACGTGTGGTGATGGTAATGATTTTATACCTGAACCAAGTCACAGCTTTTTACTAGAAAATCCACCACTCATTGTACGATCGAAATAACATAAAATCGGCACTGATTCGCCCGAAAGAAAGTTCAATTAACTTCGCACAAAAGCAGATAGCAACGGAGTTTCTTTTTCAATGATCTCTCTTTGCCATTGAACGAGATCAAACATATTTGATGAAAATGCTCTTTCATCGCCTCCAATTCACTCCCTTTAATAGAATATTCGTCGCCACTTCGCTCACTTCTCAAATAGAAGCTTTCCGATCGCGTTTCCATTGTCGATGATCAATTTTCAAAATGGCGCACCTACAATTCCGAGACTGTATAAAACCCAATCTGTCACCTCTTTATATTTTAGATTGAAGTTCGGGGATGAACTGAAAGAGATTTCTCGCAAACGCACATGAGGTGTATTGGAGAATAGGAGCAGGAATATTTTTTGGATTACTAAACTCGTATACAGGGTGATAAGACACATCAGCCTTAAAGGACGGAAGTGAATTTTATAATAGTGAAGTCAAAAATGGTAGCAAGTCAAGCAAAGGAAAGAAAATCATCAAAAGATTGAGGGAAAAGAGATTTTCCATTTAAGTGCTATGAAGTGGTGATTCTTGATAAATCCTGTTATAAAGAAAAAATAGATAACTTTATTGAATACGACGTATTGAAAAATTCTTAGCCTACTATAGAAGTAAACAAAATTTCAAAGTCAAAATATTTTTTTTATTCAACAAACTCCTCTTAATTTAATACATTTATTACAAAACCTCTAAAGCCTCTAGACTTAAAAGAAGTTTATCTTTCTCCGTTAATCAGGCTTCTACAGCTGCTATAACTTCTTCGTTGGAAGAAGAAAGACAAACTTTAGATAATTTCACAACAGATTTTATGAATATTCTATTCATATTTTCAAACAAAAATCAAAATGCAATGCCCATGACAGGTTTATGTCAAAAAATAACTTTCAGTGTTACCGCAGAGGAAATATTTCCGTAATTTCCATCCTTGATCTGTATAATTGCTTCTGAAGAGTATTTTTTCTTCTTCTTCTTTTCAAAATCAAAATTGTAACATACCTAACTTATTATTAGTTATTACTGCACTCGCCGACAGATGCTACTCTTTCTTAATAATCAAAGAACAAATATATGCGATTATATCGCTAATCAAGTTCTTAAAATGCAAGAATTAATTATCATTTTGCCACTATTGTTGTTGTAATAAACAAAGGAAACTACATTAACTTTTCACTGCACTTAATAAACAGTTGACAAAACAGTTCACGTGCAGGTTGTGTGCTGCCGCTGTCTCTCTTCTACTCGGACGCATCGGCCGATGGAGTGGAAGAGAGATAGATGCGTCACAAGCCGAACGTTTAGGCCGATCGTGCTTCTCTATCGCTTGTCCCGCGCTCTCGCTTGCACGTTCGGCTCAGGCGGAACGTGACAATGAGTCATACTTTTTCGTGCATGCAGCCGGCGTTCATTGATTTCCTGCACTACCAGGACGATGCTTATTGCCATAATCCTATACAATAGGAATAATTGTCATACATTTTAGACGGATAAAGTCTTCTATCCTCGTACATACTGATCATCATTCGAATTGATATAAATCCAGTAAGTACTGCCAACTCCCTGGTTGTGGGAATACGTGATATGTCGGGGCTCTAAATCCACATTCATAATAATGGCGAACACACATTTTTACTCCGAGCATATTAACGGCAGATCATCGTGATTCGGGATGAACCCTACGTCCTCCATCATAATAAAAACCAGGATATATGTGAGTGAAAGCGCCATATTTTTATTAATTTTCACTCCATTTTTAACGGTATAGCGGTGATGGCGAGAAATGAATGCAGCTCTCTCTTGAATATTAGCGTAATGGCCCTAATACTATTCGTTTTAGAGCGATGGGAATTTCATTCGTTTTAATTTGTTGATGCTGGTTATGAAAGAAAAAAAAAGAGCTGGTGCTCATGCGATTTTTCGGAAAGGTTGGATACACATAGGTGTGGAAAATTGTTAACGTCTGATTATCAGTCACTGAACAAGTCACCGAACATTATTTAACAAATGAAGAAATCTGCATTGTTCACGATAAGTTCGACAATCTATCAAAAAACTACTACTTTCCTGGCTAATACCACGACGAACGTTGAATCACATCTAATGAATTTCCGTGCAGAGTTACTATGAGGATGTCTCCGCAATTGCTGGTTGCATGGAAATGCCCATTGAAACTTGAACCACCTATAGATCGATTTCTGGGTTCTTAGGGTAGGTCTCTGCAGACAAAAACTAATGTCTGCAACAAATGGTTCAACAAACTCTCCATGTCTCCATGTAACGAAATACAGGGCGTTCGATATGAAATAAGCAATAATAACGTTAACCTTGAATGACATCATAGTGACATGATGTGAATTGAAATTGTTCCTACTCGCATCGAATTTTCATTCTAAACCTTGTTACAGAATATCTACAAAAGATAAAGGGTTTGAATGGTATTGGTATTGGTAAGTATGGCTAGTGATCGATACGCTGCGACCTGATTAGCTCTATTGTGCTCCATCTTCTTTTGCTATCAGGTATCAATTCCTTCAGGAATTTAAGGATTTTGAGGGGGTCTACTCGTGGTATTTCTCCCACAGTCAGCTGGTATGATCCCGGTATATTCAATCTTTTATGATGTACAGCGTAACACTACATCAATATATGGTGGGGTGTTTCTGGATGTTCCCCACAGAATCTACAGGTGCGATCAGCGAAATCACTATCAAGGTGAAAAATCTTTCGTTACAGTTATAAACTAACAACTGACGACAAAGGTGGAATTAGATAGAGAAAAAAACTCGCATTTGTCTATAAAAATATTGGTACTAGTATTGGAAAGTATGGATGGTGACTGATGCGCTGCGACCTGATGAGATCTATTGTGCCCCATCTTCTTCGGCTACCACAAGGTGTTCTTGTTTACAGCAGCCCTTCAAGCCTCAATTCCTTCGGGAATTTTAGGATTTTGAGGGGGTCTACTTGTGGTATTTCTCCCATAGTCAGCTGGTGTGATCCTAGTATATTCAATATTTTGCGATGTACAGCTTAACACTCCATCAATATATAGTGGGGTGTTTCTGGATGTTCCCCACAGAACCTGCAGGTGCTGTCCTCCTCCAAGTCTAGCTTCCTCGGGTGTTCTTTCAGTCTGCAATGCCCCGTTAGAAATCCCGTATTGTCTTTAGACTAGTTTTGCTGAGCGTAACACTACATCAATATATGGTGGGGTGTTTCTGTCACTATCAAGGTGAAAAATCTTTCGTTACAGTTATAAACTAACAACTGACGACAAAGGTTGAATTAGATAGAGAAAAAAACTCGCATTTGTCTATAAAATATTTCATTTGACTCTGTCAAAGAAAGGTCTTATTACCAAAATCGCAATTCAAATTCAGTTTTCTCAGCGTCTTTCTAAGAAGTTTTGATAACGGAGGCAGATACAGCCTCCGAAACGTCAACAGTTTTCAAAAAAAAGAGAAGTATTCTTTGTTAATTCGATCTCATTTTTTCAGATAGGCAAATTCAGTGTAGGGTACGTTACTGACAAAAATTAATTTCTTTCAAGACAGCAGTCTTGTGAACGCAGTAACTTATCGGGCAAATTAATTAATTTGCCCTTCTACACTTGTACAGATTTCTTTGGATTAAAAAATTTTTTCATTTTCAGATTGTGGAAGGTGATAAACCCAAAAAATTATGTCAAGAATTGGTACTAGTATTGGAAAGTATGGATGGTGACTGATGCGCTGCGACCTGATTAGATCTATTGTGCCCCATCTTCTGCTACCACAAGGTGTTCTTGTTTACAGCAGCCCTTCAAGCCTCAAGTCCTTCGGGAAGGATTTTGAGGGGGTCTACTTGTGGTATTTCTCCCATAGTCAGCTGGTGTGATCCTAGTATATTCAATATTTTGTGATGTACAGCTTAACACTCCATCAATATATAGTGGGGTGTTTCTGGATGTTCCCCACAGAACCTGCAGGTGCTGTCCTCCTCCAAGTCTAGCTTCCTCGGGTGTTCTTTCAGTCTGCAATGCCCCGTTAGAAATCCCGTATTGTCTTTAGACTAGTTTTGCTGAGGTGAATCAGTGTCTTCGATCTTGCTCGGTTGAAATTGCCGAGGAGATTTTTGGCCTGCCTCAGCCCTGGAAGTCTTAGCAGTTTGTTGCTCTCATTTCTTCTTCAGCTTTATTGAGTTCTTCTCGGAAGTAAGATTTTCCAAGTCAGCAGAATGGTTCTGGCCCGATCAATGGCGTTGATGCGCCTTTTCGTGCCAGGGTGTCGGCTTGTTCATTGCCCTCCACTCCAACGTGCCCCGGCACCCAGAGGAGGGTCACCTTGTTGTTCCTGCCTAGATCATTAGGTTTGTCTAGGCATTCCCAAACCATCTTCGAGTTGATATTAGAGGAGGTCAACGCTTTGATGGCTACTTGACTATCGCAGAGGATCACGATTTCCTTGTTCCTGTGTTTCCTGTTGAGGTTGAACTGAATGCACCTTTCTATGCCGTGAATTCCCGCTTGAAAAATGCTGGGGAGTATTTGGTGAGAGGCCAAAAGACTCCTGCTCCAGTTCCCTTGGGAATTTTGGACCCGTCCGTGTACCATGATATGCTATTCTTTCTTTACCAGTGCTCGAATGGATTCTATGTTCCATTCTCGCTTGGTGTTTAGTTTCGTTCGAAAAAATTTCTAGAAACTAAATTTCCTGGTAATTTCGTCAGTTCCTTCCAACGGACTATTTACGTGCTAGTCCAGCAACGTTAATAATAATTATATCGACATCAGCAAATATGCGAAAATTTATTGTCACGAATATTTAGACCTCAGAACGGGGCGGCATCTAGAGACCGCTATTACTGCTATCCTCCACTAGATGGCGCCCCGTTCTGAGGTCTAAATATTTAAATATTCGTGACATTATATTATATTTGAAATATAAATCTGAATCGTTTTTTTTGACAGTTATAGACAAAAAGTTGTATGAAACTCGTGAGAAAAGTTTTTTTACTATTTCATATCCGTAAAAAAGTTCAACTTTACCCACTTGATACGTTCATATCAGTTATTCAAATCTACAAACAATTAATTCAAGAAAATAGCACCTTTCCCACTTTACATTTTTGACCTGTCAAGCGAGTCCAAGAAAAATCATCCAATCCCCTTCGTATTAATATCACATGACAGCTATAAAGACTATAATTTAACTTTAGTGAAAAGTAAACATAAAAGTAGGTGAAAATAGATAAAATGCCTAGGTAGGGCTAGATAATTAATGGTAAGTAGTTCTAGCCCTTAATTATCTGTATCTGATAGAACCAAATGCTCTCTTAAAATTAATCTACTGACACCATATGCCGAGAAGGCACGTTCCGAACATTGTATTTCGGTTGAGGTGAAACATTTCGGTTCGAATTAAATAAATTATATTGTCCAGTGTCGTTGCTCGAGCAATCAGGATTTCCTGTGTCCGTTTTATCGTTTGAGGATTCATATAGAGCGATCTCCAACATCAAAATAGTATATTGTACAACGAGTATGAAATGGCATACATTTCCCACGAGTACGTATATGTAATTTTGTAGTACGAGCGTATTTTAAAATTCCGAGTTTACTTCAATTTTTCCGTAAATTGCAGTGGCACGTTAAGGCAAGCTTGAAATTTTATATCGGAATTCAATCAGGTTTTCTTAGAAAACGAGTGGATTTTGTGAGAAATTACTAAGTATATTTCTTGTGGAGAATTGAATTATCTTTCGCCTTGTTGAAATTGTGTTTTGATAAATCTCACTTTTCGAAACAACAGCAAACAAAATATATAATATTTTCAAAGTGCTGATGTTTTTATTGGGGATATTAATATTGACCTAAAAGGTATAAATAGGTGTCTATTTATACTTGGACAATGGACAATGGACAAGGTTATAACTCAACTTAAGGTTCTTTCGAGTTTTAACGATAGTCACACCCAGCATCTGGCAATATTAACGATGTATGTCTGCATTCAATAGTTTTGCTAATAAGTATATAAGTACAAGGTTGTATTAGATATTACATTTTTGCGATTCAACGTTGAAAAAGTTGTAATAAATAATAGGTCTTTCTTGAGTTATGAATGAAATACCCAACCTAGCAACTATCTCATCCGAGATAGCAGGTCTGGTTTAATGAGGTGATGAGTTCGCCAAAAAAATCACCTTTGTGAAATGATGATCACAACGACCCAAGTGCCATCTGTCAGCAACTTGTACTTCTACTGTATTGCCATCAAATTTGTAAATTTTTGGCATACCTACAGCCAACGACACTTTTCCACCGCCCGAAAAAAGTTAGTCGATAAAAACGCTGCCATCCACTGGAATGTAATTATTTCGTTTCGTGGCGCGAAGAAGAAAGTATCCAGTCCTTCTCCGATAACTTCCATCACCGGATTACCATCGACGTTCGAAAAACGCAAACCTCAAATCAATTAAATTAATTTTGCCACCTGGCTGCACTCGTCGTCGCACGAATGCACTCAGCGCCGACCAGAAAGGCATAA